>JAZDUH010000359.1:36282500-36342500 GCA_036419115.1 Scarus forsteni
TTCAGATCTGGCGTTTGGGGCTACTTTGGCCTCCGTGTTAAAGGGCAACTTCGGTATTTTTCAACCTGGGTCCTATTGCCCCAAGTGTATGTGTGTATACGATTGACGGGTACAACTCGTTTTAAAATTGGCTCAGTATCAAGGGAGCGGATGCAGCCGGCAGCCGCGAAGCTAGATAGGGGGGCAACTGCATCCCGTATAAGTTTGAGCATTAAAAGCGTTTATTTCGCCACAGACCGGTTGCGATCGCCGGTGCTAGCTCTCTAATTAGCATTGTAAGCATTGCGTTTTCCTTCACGTCCTCTGACCCGTGTGACGTCATCTCCTGTGAGCTTGTTGCCGGAAGAAAACAGAGGAGCCATGCAGCGCGCCGCTCATAGTGGAGCTGCTTATCCCGGAGGACAGTTGAAAGTTTTACTGCATCGGTATCATGGCTGAATATTTACCAGATATATATATATATATATATATATATATATATATATATATATATATATATATATATACACAGTATATATACAGAATATATATGTCTGTCTGCCCATCTATCTGTGAGCATGATAACTCAAAAGAGTTTGATGAAATTTTCTGATATTGTTGGTCAAGGCACAGTTGAGAAGAGGTGGGACTGAGGTTGTCATTCCTATAAGGATGCAGATTTAGTTTTTCTAAAGATTTTTCAGTATTATAATTTTTCAAATTTTGGATAATACCTCTGCTAAAAGTGTCAGAAAAGCTGTAGTGGTGAGAGTTTGCTTTCTATATCCTTTTTCTCCTTTTTATTAAATTCTTTGTGCCTTTTTTCTGACGTTCCCTTTTCCTCGTCATATTTTATGCTTGTCACTTCTCCTTTATTCTGTTTCTTCTGTTTTCTTAAAGGTGTCATATTATGCTCCTTGTCTGCAGTGTAATATGGATCCTTGATGTCTTCATGAAGCGTGAGTAACATGCTTTGATCTAAAAACCCAATAAAACAAGCACAGCAGGATTGTTTCCAGGCTCTCATAGCCCCCCCGTTCAGAAAGGTCTGATTTAGTGGGCATGACCTTTATATGTTAATGAGCCGTCACTGATTCCGCCCCGCTCTTCCATGTCAGCGATGACGGCTGCGCGTAACCATGACAACTGAGCCCTGAGAGTAACAAGGCTGTACAGAACGGCTATTGCAGTTCACGTTTGAGACCGAGTCAGACCCCAAATATGAAGAAGAACCAGGAGAGAGTCGGGGACCAAGGATAAACCAGGATGTTTCTCAGTGGTCTGTACATAAAATTTGTTACTTCAATGCTAACATGTAGATGAATTATGGTTGTTCTGCCGTTCCTCTCCCCCTCCCCCTCCCCCTCCATTTGTTGATGTCGATGTGAAGCGTGTGGCAGTTTGTAGACATGCAGTGCTTACCAAAACTTAGACTGGCATTAAATAGAGTTTAGTAAGGGGTAATGTAGAGTGAGCAGGTTACTACAGAGACATAAACCCTGACAGGATTAGCTAAAACCCTGACGTGAATTAACTTTCACTTCTAAGTAACACTGAATGGGCTGTTGCTACTGATAGTGAAATAAGACTGAGTGAGGGGGACTTCTCTGTTGTTGTGATATCTAAATAATGTCTGGGTTCTTCTGTATTACAGAAATAACAGTTATGTGATTGACCCATCAGAATACAGCATTAAATAGAGCCATAACCACTAACGTGCTGCCACTGAGAACATGTTTATTACCTGTAACTCTAAGCAGCCAGCAGTTTTCTGTGAACCTTATTTTAAAAGGTTATTTTCTTTTCTATATGCCACAAAGTAGCTGTCTTAAAAACTTCTTTACTTGCAGTATTGTATGTTATTATGACACAGCTCTGTTTATATTCTTAAACAATAACAAGACATATTTGCTTATCCAGTACATTTCCTTTGTATAAAGATTATACTGAACATCCCGTTTTCACTCTTCTCCTACATAGATGCTCCTGTGGCAATTGTGCGAAAATGCCTTGAGCCTGAAAATGTCTGTTGCATGGAGATACCAAAGGTACTGTAAAAACTGAGTGCTAAATAACAATTTAGTACATTACCTTTCCTGTACTATGTGACTCACTCACCTATTTTAAATAACTAGGTCAGAAAAAGACTACAGCAACCCCCTGACCCAACATCCTGGACTCGGACCTCTTTGCTTGATTGTGTTTTTCACTGCAACATGCATTCTATATTTATAGAGCAGACTGAGCCTTTACATCTAAGAAGAATAATGCATGAGTATTTTGACATAAACGCTTCCATGACTGTTGAATGAAAATAGTAAAGATTTAAAGTACACTGCTGTTTCCTCCATCTTATATTTTTTTTTACAGCTTTTCTTTCTAGTTATTTACGTATAAACATTACATGTAAAATATGGAAAACTGAAAACACACAAAACAGTTCATGTAGACTTTTTATTGTGAAAAATATTTTTACATTTAAAAACACCAAATGTACTGGCTGGTTGTTTGTTAACATAAAGGAGGTAAAAAAGACATGAAAAAAAGAAAATGAATTTTTAAACAGTAAACAGTAACCATTAAACCAAAATGATAAAAATATGAATTAATAAAATACATACATAAAAACACCTATGAAAGTAACCCTTTAGTTCTGACGAAATTTTCTTGTCATGTCCAGCCCTTACAGATACCTGGCCTACAGAGCCTTTATGAGCTGGTGCTGGGATTTTCTGGGCTGAAGAATCAGAGTGGTGCTGCCTGACTGCTTGGTGCTGCGGATAAGAGCAGAGTTTCCTGATGCAGAAGACCAGTATGAGGGGTTCAGCGCTTCCTGGGTTGAACCTTGAATTGTAGCTGGCTCTTACATCCACCTTGTCAGGTCTGTCTCAATGAGCAGAGAGGTCTTCTGGGTCTGGTATTTTCTGCAGCTCCTTCAGGTATGGTACTGGAGAACGTTCTCAAAGACAAGGTCCAACAGTGCATCTGCATGATCTGAAATGCAAGACACAAAAATGTATGTTTTCAAAAAAGAAATGGCAATAAAATCAAAACACCTCACTGTTGTGTTGTACACTTTTTTCATAGTCTTTTATTTACACAATGTCCTTATTGATTATAAGTTAAGTTTCCTTTTTATATTTTCCTTTTCAAGCCATGCCTATTTGCCATTTGTTTTTAAATGTGTGAATTTTTAATAAAGGCTTGTTTAACTTATGGAAAGCTGGCTCTGCTTTCACTGGCTTTGCTGTACATCCTTCCTCCTGGGATTTTGGGAAGCTGACTTTAATCAGCGGTTCACCATCAGAAGATGTTGCCTGAAATCGACCAGCATAGACACAAGAAAGAAAAATGTTTCACCTGTTAGAGCATGAAAACACAAATTATAGCCATGCATTTTTACCTTTTTTGTAGATAAAAGGTTTATTTCACTTTGTACTGATATCTAAATAAAAAAATTACATGTAATGTAACATATAGTTTTTGTATCTCATTAGATATATTACGTGTTTCAGGCAACTGAAAATTCACCTGAGGACCTTTATTTTTATCATTTATCTTACTGTATTTATTTGTTGTTGTTTTTTTAAAGATAATTGTTGATCATTTTGATCAAATCTGCTTATACACTGATCTGAGCCGACGTTACTAGCCTAACATGTTATATAGTTTCCCCTGCTGTTATCAATATTTACATTACCTGCTGCAAAACGCAAAGAAACACAGACCTCACTGATTGTTTCCCTCGTCCACAATTTAGACACAAAATGAGTTTTGATACCTTATGAGATAATTTACTGATAACATTGCTTCAGTGAGTGCAGAGCAGCAGGCCTCATCCTCAGATCTCTGTACATTTAACAGCAGCCAGCAAAGTAACAGACAACAGGGACTTCACATTACAGTCCCGAACAAACACGACTGTAAAGTTCTCATGGTTAGAAAACCGCAACGCTCGTTTATTGTAACTTCACAGGCTAAAACAACAGGCTAACCACAGCTAAACTTAGCCTCCTGAAGTTAAAACAGAGACAAGGGGAGAGAAGAGAATAATTATAACCCTTCAGCTGTTAAACTCCTCTTGACTAATGTAGGAATATTCATACATCTAAGTTTACACTGCAGACTTTCAGAGTAATTTTAACACTGATGAAACTCTTGAGCTCTTACATCTGCTCCACTTCCTTCTGCTGTTAGCAGCTTGTAGGCAAAATAACAGCACACAGCATTTTAATACTCACATTCCATGGTCTGCTTGGTGGCAGACATTTGGTGCTAAGCCTGGATTCAGGAAAAGTCAGGTGTCCAGCCCTGTGTTGAACCGACCGAAGTTGAAGAAGCAGTCAGCCATGAAGTGACTGGCACACACATACAGGTTTTAGCCAACTGTAGCTGCTCATTCCCTTCAAAAATAAAATTAATCCACTAGGCCCTTTGTCCTCCAAGGCTGGTAGGCTATATGTGAAGATACATGAGGCTGTATCGTAGGCTCAGGTGGACCAATCAGGTCAGACATGTAATCAAAAATATACAGTTATGTAACAGTATATCAAAAAACTCAACAGCTCATTGAAGGTCATGAATTTACATTTAAACAAATTACCAAATACAGGTTTTGTTTTCTAATATCACATTTTGTGGGCTGGAAGGAAGGCCAAAGACCCAAAAATGTGTTCAAAAGCCTTAAAAAAGTGTTTTTTCATAATATGGACCTTTAAGCTTTTATAATTCCTTCTTATCTGCATACTTTGATTTTGAGATATATTTTCATTTATCTCTCTCCTCCCGCTGATATTGTCCTACCCCTCATTTTCCCCTTTCTATTCCCTCGCTCATTGCTCCATTCTTCAAAAACACCCCTGTCTCTCCTCCTTTCTTTTGTTTTCCTGCCTCCATCTTTCATCTTTACCCCCCTCCCCTCTTCTCTCATACCTCCTTTCTCCCCCCAGCCTTCATCTCTCCTCCTCCTCCTCCTTTTCTCATCTCTCTCCTCCATCAATTTCCCATTCTCCTCCTCTCTCCCCAGCTGAATGTGCTTGTCATTCTAAATTGCTTTCATCCCTCTGTTTTCCCTCCTCTTCTTCATCGCTCCTCTTTATTTTCTGCCCTCAACAACCTGAAACTCCAACACAGTCTCCTTCTCTTCTTTAAATAGTCTCCCAGATCTCTCTTTGTTTTCCATTATTCTCTAATTGTGGAGAATTACATCATCTCTCTTAAACTAAAGCACCTCTCCTTATTTATGTTTGAGCTGTTGATTTTATCCATGGTTTACGAGAGGAAAATACTTTGTATCTATGGTATATGAGGGAAAAATAGTTTGGTGTGACTGCGTCTCATTGCATCTTCTTTGACTCTTTGTTTACCCAGTTTTAATCTCACCCTGTTCTATATTTGTGACCTGGCAGCCTTAAGTGTGTGTCACTTAAAAGATGAAATTTAGCAACAGATTAAATAAATTTCTCATCAAATACAAATCTGAAGACGGATACAACTGTTCAAATTTTTTGGGTATTATAGATTGAAATTAGAGTGGTTATGATTGCACAAACTTCTACCAAGGCATTTCTAACTACCCTGACAAACCATCTGGACTGTTCAGTAGCTTTTAGGGCTGAAATGGTTCCTCTAGTAATTGCAGTTATTACATTAACTACACTACACAGCACACTGTGTTTGACATGGATGGTTATTTCTGTGGCGCAATGCGCATGCTGCTTCCACTGCTGATCTGCCATGTAATGTAGATGTGAGGTGCAGATTGTAAAATTATGGGGAAAAGAGGGGCAGAAAGAAGAAAGTCCGCAGAGGAGACGGCAGATCCCCAAGTGTGGGATCACTACAAGTTGAAACGGTAATAAAATATAGTGCAGTGTGTCTTTTCTGTCAATACTGCAGCACCTCAACAGTAAACACCAGGTCAATGCATCATGTCTGCGGACCAGACACAACAAGATAATGCTCACGGTACACGAGCAGTAGCAGTTAATAGAAATCAGTGTGATCAATAACTGAGATCAGGTCTAGTAAATAATGTAGTTTGATTATGAGTAAAGATTGGTTAAGAACGTAAAACAATGCCGTGGCTACTTGGGTAGGTATTATGTGCACATACATATCACATCCAGTAACTTTCCTTTTAAGTTGATTGCAGTGAAGAGAACAGAAAGTACAGACAGTGAGGAGAGTAAGCAGAGGAGTATTTTGCCAAAGTGGAATTAAGACATCCTGGATAACCAACTAAAGCCAGGCTTGACAAAGTCCCTTCTGAGCACGCTGGCTTAATATGTTTCACAAAGGCCAATCCTTGCTGAGAAGGAGCAGCTTGGTCAAGCCAGATGAAACTATTTCAGTAACTGCACATTCATGGCTTTCTTGAAAAGACCGCAAAGTCAATCACAGATATACTGGCGAAAAGGGAAGACGTTTACGCATACTTCGCCCCAATTGAAAAAAACAGATTCAGATAGAAGTTTATCAGGAAATCAAATATGTAATTTCCATAAAAAAGACATATAGCCACTGTAATAAAGGATTGAGAAAGGGTGGCAGATCAAATCAGACCTCCTAAATGCATGAGCAGCATAAAGTACACATCCACTAACCAGTCAACTTTGGAGCAAATTGTTTAATAGATTTGATTTTTTGAAAACCCCACATATAATTTTTTTGAGATAAAGTTTGTGTTTGAAGACACAAGTTCAAAATAGTGAAGAAAACTCTCCTCTGATGAAATTATATGCATAATTAGGGAATGAAACGATATGCTTAAAAGGACTTTCTTGCATTTGGACCATTTTGACATATAAAATATATTTTTGTGTATCATATAAACAGTCTTTAAATGATTTGAAGCTTTCTGAGATCATACATTTGTCTCACTGTATAACCTGTTTTCTTCTAAGTTGCAGAATATTTTAACATGCTGTTTGGTAAAACAAAAACATGGGTTAAACTGATATCCTCAAATAAATCTTCATAAGGAACTTTTTCAAAGATAATTGTTATTTAATGAGTGTCAACAGAGGCAAAAGATGCCTTAATATTACATTATTGCAATTAAAACAATGATGCCTGCTTTTTTATTATTGTATGAGAGAAATGAGACCCAAAGCTATGGCAAAAATTAGAAGATTTGTTAAGTGATAAATAATGGTAACATAATGTGAACTAAAAACCATCATGTTAATTAGATGTGTTAAAATATGAACACCAGGTTTTGTTCTGTTTCATACTGTGTCAGGTTTATTTTGACATCTTCTTTGTCAAAGTGTAAAATAAAAAGCATTTTGTAATAGACTGGGGATGTTTTATAATGCACTTACTGCACCTTGTGTTTTATTATTAAATATTCGTTTTCTAATCACAATATGATTTAAAATCTTCAGAATATGTATGTAAAATACAACTCATTTGTATTGTTTAGAATTTTTTTTTTTAAACAGAATACACAACAATACGGAATTTCTTAACTATTTGCTGAAGTTACTCATGGGTTTTATGTTTGCTTTAAATCCTATTTTCATTTTTCATCCTTAATTTAATTTGTCAGAATTCTTTGAAAAGCATTTTTAAATGAAAAGTATTTTTGCCTTTCCTATACCTCTTGAAGTCATTATCATTACAACTGCAAGACACATTCAGAAGAGAATGCTGCTGACTGAACAACAAGATTTATTAAGCCTGCCTGTTGGCATGGTCAGAGCCAGGCTAGCTGCACAGAATATGTCTCTGTGGTAAATTATGTGTCTCAGCTTTTGTGAAACCAAATCCAAGCTAAATTCATCCAGGATTGGGGTGCTGGTTTGGTGGAGTGGTTAGCAACCAGGCACCCCATGTACTTGCTTCTGCCAGTCCAGGTTCGAGTCCCGCCTGAGACCAGTTTGCAGTGTCTTCCCCTGCTCTCTCTCCCCCTTTCACAAGCCTATCCACTGTCTCTCTCCTGTCAATAAAGGCACAAAATGCTCTAAAAATACATTAAAAAAAATATTCATCCAGGATAACTGGACAATCCCAGCTTAATCAAGGTTTCATATAATACCCCTCTGTTGTAAGACATCCTTTTATATATTAAACTAGAAATGCACTCAGAGAGTGCAGACCTCCGCCAGCGCCACAGTCCTCACCCATATTGGGATTTTTACCATAAATATTAGTCCTTTCTTTTTTCATCTAAATATTTAGATTCCTTGACCATAAAAACATACATTAGCAATTGGATTCATAATATCTATTTTAGTTCAATAGTTATCACGAAAATTGCATTTTTCTTCATGGTGGTTTTACGCCGATCCAGATAATCGAATTATGTGTTGCTTGTCCCATTCCGTACATTTCCTGAAATTTCATCAAAATTCATCCTTAACTTTTTGAGTTATGTTGCTAACAGAGAAACAAACTAACAAACAGACGCCAGCAATAGCATAACCTCCTTGGCAGAGGTAATAATTGTGCATTAGCTAGTTAAATTATCTTACTATTCAAGTGTATTTGGGCCTAGTAATAAAATTGGACAAATGAGATCCTCCGTATGGAAATAGGCATCATTACAACAGTAAAGTAAAAAATACAGCAGAAAGATATAACCATGAATGTTAATAATAATAATACTAATAATAATGATAATAATAATAACAATAATAATAATAATAATAACTAGCACCCTTGTGGAGTTCGGATAGGCCCTTGTTCCGCGTGTCACCGACATCCTGTTGCAACCCCATTCTCTCCAGACCTCTGTGAATTTGACTGTCTTGGAGGCATCATTTGCCCACTGGAAGTACAGACCTCTTAAAACCAGTTGAAAAATTGCTAGAATACGCATTTTGCACATTTGGACCTTAATTAGGTTTTAAAGCTTGGGTTGGCGATTTTGGAAAACTAGCATGAATTTGAAAGTAGCATCTCCTCAGGGCTCCGCCTAGCCCCCCACCCTCGCCCCCCCGCTCACATGCACTCGCGCGGCTGATATATCCAGAAGACTGATTCAACTCCAAACCCTCAGCACAACGTGTTTGTTTTACACTACACCAAGTTATGTCTCAGTCAGCGGTAAGAAAACACCAAACAAACATGTAAAGTTAGTTAGTACTCACACCCGATGTTGATCGGGGTATAGGTAGTTCCTCTGACATTCTCCACATAGCTGTCAAGTCTCCCATTTTGGCCATGAAACTACCGTATTTTCCGTATTTTCTCCTCTTTCCCGCCGTCCTCCTGTATCAATATTCTCCCGTAAATCTCCCGTGTGATGATATAATAATAAAAACATTCCTCTGCCTCTCCAAACTGAACTCTGTCTCTAGCCTGAATGGGGCGGTAATGCTCCAAAATGATGGATGCCGACCGCCGTAAAACCGAAGAAGAAGAAAAAACCTTGTGAGAACGTCCACCTGCATTAGCCTGGGTGGCAGCTATTGTGAGATTAGAGCAGCAGAACAAACTAAGAAAAACAAAGAGTTTATTTTAGATTTCTTGTACATCTGTCTTAAAATGTGAGGGATACTGGAGCTTGGTTGGGGTTGTGGGACGGCTCACAGCGGGCTTCCCTTTGTTTCAAAGACAAAACTTGAAAGGTAAGCATTCTCCAGCGGAGTCTGACCCCTTGCTCGGCTACGCGCACCGAGTCTGTGCACACCTGGAAAATGCACGCGCAGCAGGCGGGCAGAATGGCGATGGGATTTGATTGGTTTAAAACAGGTGTCCCGGCATGATTATTGGTTGGTGTTTTCCCTGTTTTACTCCTGCTGTAGATAGCAGATATTTTTCGCCCTGTTTTAGAAACATATTATGAGTTGATTACCATCGGGTCATGAAGACCATTTTAAACAGTCTTAAAAAAAAGTGTATCTAAATAAGATCGCCAACCCCAGCTTTAAATAGAGCCACAATATGCAAAAGCAAGAAGGGGGAGCGTGACAAGAAGTAGTTTGAAAAAGTAACTTATTGAAAACAACAAATAAACCGAAATAGGCTGTGATTCACCTAATCAAAACTTTAAGACCACAGGCTATTAAAGCCAAAATCTGCTCAAAAATTTCATTCTCTGTCAGGCTTTCGCACGGTCATGCTCTCCTGACGGCTAAAGCTAAGAAGCTTTCTCCTCTTGAACGTGTTCGGATCATCGAGCTGCATAAGCAAGGCCTCTCGCAGCGTGCCGTTGCTGCTGAGGTTGGACACAGTGAGACAGTCATTCTAAATATTTTGAAAGATCCTGAGCATTATGGAACAAAAAAGTCAAGTGGTAGACCCAAAAAATTTACATCTGCGCTGAGCCGGAGGATCTGATTGGCTGTCCGTCAAGACACACGGCGGTCCTCGACCCAAATTAAGGCCCTTACTGGTGCCGACTTCAGCGCAATAACCATCAGACGGCATCTGCGGGAGGTGGAAAAAAGTTTTATTCTCTGATGAGAAAAAATGTAACCTTGATGGTCCAGATGGCTTCCAACGTTACTGGCATGACAAGGAGATCCCACCTGTGAAGTTTCCTACCCGACACAGTGGAGGTGGGTCCATCATGATCTGGGCTGCTTTTTTATTCAGTGGAACACTGGAGCTTCAGGTGGTGCAGGGTGGACAAACGGCGGCTGGTTACGTGCAGATGTTGCAGCGGGCATCCCTCATGACTAAGGGCTCTCGTCTGTGTGGTAACAGCTGGGTTTGTCAACAGGACAACGCTGCAGTTCACAATGCTTGCTTGACCAAGGACTTCTTCAGGGAGAATAACATCACTCTTTTGGACCATCCTGCATGTTCCCCTGATTTAAATCCCATGGATAACATTTGGGGATGGATGGCAAGGGAAGTTTATAAATATGGCCATCAGTTCCAGACAGTTGATGCCCTTCGTGAAGCCATCTTCACCACTTGGAGCAATGTTCCCAAAAGCTTCCTGGAAACACTCGCATCAAGCATGCCCAAACAAATTTTTGAAGTGATTAACAAGAACGGTGGAGCTACTCATTACTGAGTCCTACTGAGAAAAGTGTTTGTTCTGGTTTGGAGAGTTTTTTTGTAATTTTTTGAGCGGTGGTCTTAAACTTTTGATCAGCTGATAAACAGCCTATTTGAGGTTACTTGTTGTTTTCAATAAATTACTTTTTCAAAGGGCTTTTTGTCACACTCTCCCTTCTTGCTTTTGCATATTGTAGCTCTATTTAAAACCTCATTAAGGTCCAAATGTGCAAAATGCATATTCTAGCAATTTTTCAACTGGTCTTAAGATTTTGATCAGGTCTGTAGTATGCTGATCAAGTTTTCAGCCAAAATCCTCGCAAGCTCGCAAGCATCAAAGTTTCAAATGGGGTCATAGCCACGCCCTTTTACCTACAAGCCTGATGTTTGGATATGATGTGCTCAAAGGTCTCATCTCTACACCTGAGTTGAGACAACCTTTTCTTTGGAGGCAGCCATTTGTAGGCTATACCAACAAGCATAACCTTTGTTTGAGGAAGCACTGATGGCAGACTAAGCCTCCTAATAAAAGTTTGCACAGGGACAGGGCTACACATTTTAAATGCTGTTGGGAGCGCTGTGGAGACATGTTTGGGTGGGTTTCCATTTTGACAGTGGCAGAATTAAGATGATGCTCCTCCTGACAGGTGTAGCAACTTTCATGAGGCTTGCAAATTCTAAATCTGTTTCCAAGAACTCCCATTTTGTGGCAAACTCTGTAGTGCCACCTTGTTGCAATGTCAGAAATCTTGCAGAAATCCATAATACAGAATGGGAGTTGGTCCCATTTGCAAGATAGAGCTGCATGGAACCAATGCAGCTTGATTTGGAGGCCATGAAAAGATGACTGCATTTCCTGTTACCAATAGGTGTTGCTACAAAATATCTGAAATATGTTGATATCATGTGGCTCAGGAGTGTTTGTGTAATAAATGTGAAAGAATCAGTCACGTTTGGGCAAAGAATGACAAGGTTCGATTCAGTTATGTGTTCCCAAGGAGGCATAAGAAAAATACCAAAGTCTGAAGCTGAGCCATAGTCACACCCTTTAAAGGTGCCCCATTGTTTTATAATATGACGTTCCTCCAGGTCTCAACTGCAAGATGGAGGAAAAGGAACATGGAAAGTGTAAACAGTTTGCTTTAGAAGTAAGCAATTGTCAATGCTTGCAAAAAGCACCACTTTTCTCCAAGGAAGTGTCATTTAAGAACTAAACCTTCATAAATCCCACGTTGTTCTGTATTTCACTGTTGTGGGTACTTTGAAACAAATTTTCAAGTTGATAGCATTAAATCCCAAGGACAAGTATCTTTTTGAAAGTACCTTAAAAATTGCAGGAAATGGCATAATGCTGTATTTCCAAGGCAAAATGGCAGACTTGTTGATGAGCGTGGTCCATAGGTCCAAGAGGCTTTTTTGTTCTTCTTAGAGTCCTACATAAACCTACCAATTCCATAGGTGTGGGTCAATCACAGGGATGGGGCTGAATTTTTGAATCGTTCTATGGGGTGCTATGGAGGTAATTTTTAGAGTGTCTTCATTTTGACACTGGAATTCTCAAGAAGAACCCATTTCTGATCTATTAATAGATTTCATCAGGTTGTGATATTCTCAGGCAATATTTCAAGCTGCTAATTTTATGCTGCCAATTATCCCGCACTGACTTGGCACAGTAACATGAAACATGTTGATGATTTTTTTTGCCTGTTTGCCAATGGCTTAGCTGTATACATTTTTTATTGCATCACATCAACATAGCTGAAGTTGTAGTCCAAAACGTGAAAACATGCCTTTCCTTTACCACTAGGTGGCACTATTGCATACAAAGGCATTGTTGGTGTCAGTGTGTTTGGGCATGGACTGTTATTAAACATTGAGAGTTTGGTGGAGCTGAGAGCACGTAAGCCAAAGCACCACGCCCTTTGGTGAGGCATCACAGTATTGACTCTGGATCAAGTTAAAGGTGTTTGTAATTTTTTTTGACCATTGTGACCTTAGTCATGTAAGTGTAGTGTAAGCTGTGCATTAGAATGCATAAGTTGTCTTTTTTGTTCATGCTAGGGGGCGCTCTTTCTGAATCCATTTTTTCTCCAGCCAAGCAGGCAGGGTCTGGTGGCTCATCATTCCAGCAACTTTCAGATTTTTTGACAATATGAACAAATTAGAAAGGTTTGTGTGTTTTGTAAATTCTAAACATTCTTTGGCACCCCTTATGGGTACCAGAACAACCCGGCCTTTGTGATTTTAAATTCTTTTAGTCTTAACTACACTGGTATTGAGTATTTCCAGATACCTTGGACCAAACATATCTAAAATATCACAATTTGAACCGTGTAAATCACCAAGATTGCGCAAACAAAAATTTGTACCTTCCCTGTGCGTTTTAGAGAAAAGACCCTGGATTAAAAATCTAAGATCCTGATAAGTACTATGCACATACCAAAGTTCACAGTCCTACGAAAAACTTGCCGATCATCATAATCCAAAGAGGGCGCTACTGCATAGGATTTAATGCTCTGTTTTGCGACCAAATATGCAAATATTTGCTGGGCCAGAACTGCCTGCAAATTTTCCTGACCTTTTGAGCATGTTCAGGATGTCAAAATTGCAGCTTGCAGCTGAGGCTAGGATCGTAATAACATCAACAATAATATAAAATTAACCAAACTGAAAATCTTTTGATTGATCGATCGATTGACGGATAAATATGTTGAATTCCTACCGTTGTTTTGACAGAATCACGATCATACCACCGTTTTTTTGTAGGGAGCAGGAGCTTAAGGTGTACCAGGCCAGGAGGAGTCTGGAGGAGGCGCTGATGGCTGATGGTTTGGCACGGGCCACCGAAAACACCCGAGAGCTTCTGGAGGGGAAGACAACCTGAAGACGGACAGCATGACAGACGGACAGTGGAAAGGCAGGCAGGTGAAGTTTGTTCTTAATACCAACCCTACTCAAGCCCCTGTATGTTCTTCAGTCCCCTAAACTATATTTAAGGGCCTAAGCTCAAATCAAACCAGATATTTCAGTAATTAAGGCTTGTAAGTACAAGGTCCCGCTGTTTAAGGCAGAAATCTTCTCAACCGAGTCCTGAATGAGCCCATCTGTTAAATAACAATAAAAGCTGAAGTTTCTCCAACTCTCCTCTGCTCCATTCTTGGAATTGATAAAGGAAACAAAGAAATGGATTGATATGCAGAATCATTGATGGCTTTGGTATTGGTAAAACCTTATCGACTCCAGTCCCTACCTGCTGTCCTGGATGATGCAAGAAGCTGAGAGTAGTCAGAAAAAGACATTGAATAATCTGTTGGATCCTTATCATGTGTAAGCAGTGGTCCCCTTATTTGTTAAGCTAATGAGGGAAGGGCTCCTGAGATCTTTCTGTAATCATAAACTAAATGAATAATTTTAGACCTCTTTTAGCAAGCCAGACCTGACCAACTCACAGCAATCCTCACCATGCACTAGCAATAGAATAATATCAACAAACTTTTTGACCCTTTAAGGACAATTAATAGGCCTATTTCTGCACCATACCCACTAAGCACCAAAGTTTAAATCAGTAATGAATACACAACCACTCAGATTTTTCAACTAATCTCGATTATTTAGTTAGCAATCAGTCCATAGTAATCGTGAATTAAACATTCCTTTTTAAATAAATTCAAACAAAAAATGTCCCTCTTAGTTCATGGGTTTCATCATGATTTGGCAAAAACCCAAAAAAGTTGTGATAATGTGTACTTGCAGGCCCACATACACCATAAAACAGCCTCCCAGAGCCTGCTAACCCCAAAATAATAAACAATGCAGGCGTAGTTCGTTGCTTGAGTGGTGACCTAAAACAGAATGGTCCCTTCGCTTCTCCTTGAGCATAAGAAAATAAAAGTTTGCCTTACTGAATGGTACTTCTCCGCAGTCACCGGGGACCAGTCCAGCAGGTGCGTCGGGAAATTCCAATCCGGACTCAGCCCTTTCGTTCCGTGCCACCAAAGAGCCCACATTGCGTCCCTGCACAGAACACCTTGTCCCCTCTTGCTGGACCCAACGGACAACAACATCCACAGTCTCACTGATGAAGTTAAACTGTCCTTTCAGTGCGTCCACTGAACAGAGATTAGACGAGAGTAGCCTGCTGCGCACCGCAAAGTCCCTACTACTGTACTACTATACAAAACTGACACGAGATTGTGCACTACTAATTCACAATACAGACTGTCTCTGAATTGTTTCCTCCACTCAATACTCTCGCTACTCCCCACAGTTCTCAAAGTCCAACCCTATATCCGTTCTCGGCGGAAAACACACCTTTGTCACCTTTGTGTTCCTGTAATGTAACATCCCATGTAAGGTTAACTCAAAATGTATGATTTGTAAATAAATCAAACAATAAATAACACTTAAATAATTAGCATAACATAATAGAATAAACACAAATATTTCCCCCTTCTTGAGCCCACAATTATTAAACGTTTTTAACATCTACAGTCAGAATGTTGTAAGACTATATATGGCCTGACTTACATACTGTGTTGGTTTTTGACTAGGTTGCATATATATTGTATATATTGTACTTTAATTGGGCTGCTTGCTAAATGTATGTTGGGTATGACTATCAGCAGAGCTTAGTCTAAAAAAAAGGCTCCACCTGAGAGAAGGACCATTGCTGCAGACTGGGCAGAATATCTAACATCTAGTTTGGTTTACAAACTAGCCTGAAAACTGTCCTCCTCAAGCTGCTACTACAGAGACCATCTCTCCAGGCCTGTTTAAATAACGTTTCGCCAGAAACTGAAAGGTTTTTTCTTTGCATTTTCAAAAGCACTCCACATTCACACAGAGATGGTGTGACAACGATGCAGATTCACACAGATCTGCAAGTTTCCTTGGCAGATATAATAAATGCGTCTCAGTTGGTCAGAGTATTGTTGCAGCAAAACCACATTTTGTAGGAGGAGGGAAAACAAACCGAGCACAGTTTGCTGCACTCGTTGCTTGGTAATCGGCTGTAGCTGTTGTTGTTGTTCCTGTATTCGAAGGAGTACTGCACATGTACCGTGCATTACTGTTTTCCCTGACAACACTGATTTCTGTTTTCATGGAGATGGATATGAAAATGTTTTCCAAACTTTTCATTCTACACCCTGGTTTCAAAAGTTTGTGGATACAGGCAGTCTGGGCACTGTCTTTGTGAGACACAAACACTATGAAAACTCTCAGTTTTGAGATGTTTTTGTTGTTGTGTAAATGAGCCCTCATGATGGACAATTTAAGAGCTTCCACATGCTGAAAGAAATGTTGGACATGAGTTGTTATAGAGTTGTTTGGTTACAGGCTTTATGTCAATAACAAAAAAAAGGAACTTACTACATATTCATCCTGAGGAAGTGTATGTGTGTGTGTGTGGGTGGGTGGGGGTGGGGCACACAAGGTAATATTTATTATGGCTTTACGGCTCATCATGTCCAACAGAAGCTCCTAGAAGGCAGTTATCTTTGGTTTCTCAGAATAAAACACTCTCATATTTCCCTCGTTAGATTATTTTTAAGGTAAACTTTCCCTAAAAAGTCCTGCGTGAAGAAATCCCCTGAACACAGAAAATTGTTTGTTCTTCATTCCTGCATCCATGAACCATAACTGAGAAAGTCCAAGTGGTGAAAAAGACCAGTTCATCACAACACAGTCTGATACTGAGTCTTCCAAAGCAAGACGTTCATCCACCATCTATACTGCGTCTATATAGCGCTATATAGAGAGATGGACAACCATTCACACTCACACTCACATCTAAGGGCAATTTGGAGTCACCAATCAACCTAATGAGCATGTTATGGTCTGTGGGAGGAAGCAGGAGTGCCCAGAAAGAGCCCATGCTTGTAGAGTCCATGTGTGAAGAGCTGGAAGTGCTGAGAGCTCAAGGCCTTCCTGATGTTGTTAGTAGAGTCGTTATGAAAATGTTCAAAACTACTCTGTCTCACAGTGCTAACTTAAATAAATCCCAGGAGCCACATCTTTATTTAGATCACTACCAACACTGAACCACTTCTCCCTTCAATTAAAAAATTTGACATGCAGAAAAAAACAGAACTCACTGATGTTTTTGTGTCAGACAGCCACATATCCTCTGCACCCTCCCTCTTTAAAACTATGAGTTTCGTAAGTGTATTGTAGCAGCACTGTTTCTCTGCAAACCCACATCGCCAACTGAACTGGCATGCATACTACAGCAGTTTCCTTTGATTCCAGCGTCTCCGTCTGAACGTGGATCGACTTTGAATACGCAAAGGAAAAATCTTTGCGTTTTAGATCACCATGTCTCTGTGTAAACAGAGCCTAAAATCATTAAAAAGACTGTGAGGTTTGCCTCTCCTGTCCCTCCTTTTAAAAGTTTTTAGATTATTTTTTCCTTTTTAAACAACAGTTGGTTTTAGATTTGTTTATTGCTAGAGAGCCTAAATCGTCAGCTTTACAACAAGGTACAACTTCTAAGGATGTGCAATCATGGAATGAGCTGAATGTGTGAGTGGTGTCCCATGATGAAATTTTCAGGAAATGTTCAGCATGGGAAAAGGAAGAACTGATTCAATTTTGGTGTTGATCCGAATCAGCGTCTGGCTGCCATGACGAAAAATGTGATTTTGGTGAATAACTACTGAACTAAAATAGACATCATTATGAAACCAATTGCTAATGGTATGTTTTCATGGTCAAGGAATCTAAATATTTTGGTGAAATAAAGGTAGGACTAATATTTATGGTGAAAATCACAACATGGGTGAGGACTGTGGCACTGGCGGAGGTCTGCGCTCTCCGAGTGCTTTTCTAGTTTTAAATGTGTTTATTTTATTTTAAAAAAATGAATATTACCAAAAATTACTTATTCAAATGTGTGATATAAATATAATTATAAATATACACATAAAAATATATAAAGTAATTAATTTTCATTTATGTGAAACAAGTGGAAGGCTACTCCTCTCTACCTCAATGTCTGATGGGCTCTAGAAAAAGTGCCCATAAGACAGTGACGAATAGCCAATAAGGGACTGTTGCTAGGGCAAGATGAGCGCATATCAACTTGAATTTGGCCAATCAGCGTTGTTGAAAATAATCTCAGAAGGGAGCTTCTGAAATCGCCCATTGGGTTATTCGACAAGTGTCGGTGCCAGTGTGCCGTATTAACTGGTGTTAAATTAACTGGTGACAGTCCAGGCAGATGTGAAGGGGGCCTGCCTTTGAAGGACCCTTTTGTTTCCTATCCAAACACCTACCGAATCCATATTATACACAAAACTAGAAAAGCACTCGGAGCGCAGACCTCCGCCAAGCAGCACAGTTCCCAGACAGTGATCCGGATCAACACCAAAATTGAATCACTTCTTCCTTTTCCCATGCTGAACATTTCCTGAAAATTTCATCAAAATCCATCCATTACTTTTTGAGTTATTTTGTTCACAGACAGACAGACAGACAGACAAACAAACTCTCCCAAAAACATAACCTCCTTAGTGGAGGTAACTAGAAAAGCACTCGGAGAGCGCAGACCTCTGCCAGCACCACTGTCCTCTCCCATATTGTAATTTTTAGCATAAATATTAGTCCTCAATTATTTCATGTAAATATTTAGATGCCTTGACCATGAAAACATACCATTAGCAATTGGTTTCATAATGATATCCAATTTAGCTCAGTAGTTATTCACGAAAATCACATTTTTCGTCATGGCGGATCCAGACGGGGTTCCGGATCAACACCAAACTTGAATCAGTTCTTCCTTTTCCCATGCTGAACATTTCCTAAAAATTTCATCAAAATCCATCCATAACTTTTTGAGGTATTTTGTTCACAGACAGACAAACAGACTCTCCTGAAAACATAACCGCCAGGCGGAGGTAACTATCTGAGATGCCAGATTAAAATGTCAAAATAAAAAGGGTTCCTGAGCCCATGTGGTGATATCCTTCACACAGTGATTCCAGTTTTTGATGCAGTACCGCCTGAGGGATCGAAGGTCACGGGCGTTCAGTGTTGGTTTTCAGCCATCAAATTCCAAATGAGCTAATATTTGCAAAAAATAACAAAGTTTACCAGTTCGAACGTTAAATATCTTGTCTTTGCTGTGTATTCAATTGAATATAAGTTGAAAGGGATTTGGAAATCATTGTATTCTGTTTTTATTTATGATTTACACAACGTGCCAACTTCACTGGTTTTGGGTTTGTACATTTTTATATATTTATGTGTGTGTGTCTAATATGTGTGTGCTCCATTCTGCAATCTGTTGTTTTAATTTGGAATCAATAGTAACACTTTTACAAAGCACTGATATCCTGTAGTTTGTGTCCAGTCGTAGTGGGATGGTTGTTAAAAACTGAGTGTTGTACAGTACTGACGCACTTAGAATATTTTTCACCAGCCACCACTGGTCACCACCCTTCAGGAGTGGGAGCACAAAGGCTTATTTCCAGACTTTTGGAAATTTTGTCACATTTTAAGCTTAAGTTAAGAGGGTAGCTCTGAGATATAATCAGCAGCCAGTATAATAAAAAAGGGTCCAGATTGTCAGGACCAGCTGTTTTGCTTAATTCCAATTTTCTCAAAGCATTACAACCATGAGCAATAGACGGGTGTAGAATTGAAGAGGGGAGTATGAGAACAGCTTCTCATTCCCCAGACTTCAGAGTTCAAAACAGACTTGGTTAAACAGGATTCAAGGACTCAAATAAAAGTCCTGCAGATATTAAAATATTCATTAAAATAGCTCAGCATTGCAGATTGATCTGTTATTTCTTCACCTTTTTTGTTAAAATAGCTCAACATTGCAGATTTATATATTATGTCTTCACCTTTTTGGCTCAGAAATTTGGAAGGTAATTTGAAAGCTCAGAATCAGATGTTGATTTAACTGCTTTCCAGAATTTCTTGGGATCATTTAAGTATTTTTTTTTTTTCATTTCACAGAGGAAGAATTCTGATTTTGTCTTCCTGATTCAGGAGGTACATTTATTTTGCAGCAACTGAAAACAGAGCCAGTCAGCCACAGTCTTGTTTTCTTGCTGCACCCCGTGCAGCATCCCTTTCTTAAAGGAGTTCTGTGTAAACCAGGGACTGTTGCACCCTTTTACCCTAAATTTACATGGAGGTGCATGTTTGTTAAATAATTTTGAGAACTCGTCGTGAAACAACTGCCATGCCAACTTAGCAGTATCATAAAAGGTGCTTAGGTGCTTTAAACTAACACTAAGTATTTTGTTCCGCCCTCATATAGCATTTCTAGAGTCATTGTGATGGTACATGACCTTATAACAGGTTGAATGACACCTCTGTCATGGTCTGAGGGGGTCTGTTTTGCCTTCCCAGGCACAATGTAACTTTGATGTGGATGGTAGGAACACTTGCACACTAAAAAACTACAAATTTTTACTGCTTTAACTGCTTTCCAGCATACGTCACTTCTCCCTCTAGGCAAAAGCTTAACATTGGGAAAAGGAGAATATAAAGCAATTTTTGAATTTTTCAAACAGATTTAATGAACAGAATTTAGTTTAAAGTAATTATGCACTATTGCTCCTCTGACACTGGATGCCACCGGCTGTCAAACAAGAAGAATAGGAAGAAAGCTAAATGGGGATTAGTTATCATGGTGGAAGCAGCGATAAACCCGAAGAAAAGAAAAGTTTATGGGGGAGATGAAAAAGGAAAGTGGAAGAGTAACAAGCTAAATGGCCTGACAGGAGTAAACATTGATATGATACGATACGATACGATACGATACGATACGATACGATACGATACGATACGATACGATACGATACGACACGACACGACACGATATCATGTCAGACTTTGCCCTGTTACTGTTGGACTTGTAAGTACATGATGATTAATCCGAAAAACGTGTATTTGTCTCTTGGGAAGTCCTGGTGGCTCGCTTCTTCTCCCTCGGTATGTCGACAAATGCATGTTGATGTGAGGCGCTCTATTTTATGATTGTGCTGTTACTCTCATGACCATAGAGGCCCCTAGAGAGCTAAGAGCCAGAATCTTACTTGATGAGACTTTAAGTCCCTTTTAACTGAAATACAAGTTTTTGTTTTCTTTAGTTTAATGTTTCTGACAGTAGCTCGGTCACTTAGATCATTGGCAAAAACACCTAGGTCTCTATACTCACAGGGGGGGTTTAGTCATAATCAGGTCAATCAGGGATGACTTTGTAGGGAATTTATTATTTGGCCAGGTCGGGCTATCAATAAGTTGTTTGAGGTTTAATGTACAGATAGACTTCAAGCTGTCAGAGGTTGTTGTGAACCAGTCAAGATTAGGTCCCTTACTTAAATTAAACTCATCTGAGATCAGTTCAGTAGCTTGAATATACCTGCGTTCCTGCAGTGAGGTAATGGCTTCACTGCAGGTGGAGGGAGGCCTTTAGCAACCCATGATAGTGAGGGACTGGACTGACCTTTTGAAAGCTCAACAGACAGGGCAAGAAGTTTGAATTGTTTAGGGACAGACAAAGAGGAAAGACGAGTGACATGAAATCTTTTTTTCTTCATCGATTGCTATACCAACACCTTTTTTAGGAAACTTAGGACCAAGTTCGGTGAGACTGCTGAAGTCAAAAACAGACCGTGAAGTGGCCATCCCACAAAGATGACACCCTTACTTTACTGAGGAGCCATTGGCTTTCTTTCAGGAAAATAGGAATTTGGCTCTTGTTTTGGGTCCTACCCACACATCTGGCTGCATTCCTCATTCCACAAATGCAGGATACTTACAAGTTTAACCTCGCTGTAAAAGTGAATCGGGCTTCCCAATGATATAAAATACAATACCAACTGGTATTATTAAAAGAGAGAAATGATCAATTGAGATTTCCAAACTTTTTTTGTGGAGCAGATATAAATTAGAAAGCTCTAATCAGCCTTTGGCCTCTCATCTCATGTAAATAAGATTAAATATCTTTCCCAGTCTTATTTTATTTTCATTATTTTTATTGGCAGTAAACCTGCATTTTTTGAAACTAAAGTAAAAGTCAGAGAAAGTTCATAATATCTATAAAGATAAAATGCTTATACTTTATTTTTTAACAGACAAATTGGTTTTTAGTTCATACCTTTACATGTTTCAATTTAGCTCTTCCATCTTCATCAGAAGTGTCTCCTGAGGTTAGTGTGATGTATCCTTTTTAGCTGTTCTTACGAAGGGGTGATCATCCTGCCGAATTAGCAGGTCGACCAGCCTCCTGCTGTCCGGTCACTCTTTCAGAACGCAATCCAGGTATGAGACAGCATGTATGCCCCCTTGTCCAGGTTCTTTGTCCTCCATAAAAACAGCTGAAAAGGACAGGTCACACTAAGACTTCTGAGACTTCTGACGAAGACGGAAGAGCCCCGTCAAAACATGTAAAGGTATGACCTAAAAACCTTCTTGTCTGTTAACATAAGAAAGTATCAACACAGAATCTAAAGTGTTTTCACATACCTAGATGGCATGTCATCTAGGTATGTTATGGAGCAGCCGTAAGGCTGCTACTGCCACATCACTCACTTACTTACAGCTTCTTATGAAAACTGATCTAAATAATCAAACTGAGATAATCTGTAATAATTTTGATCCCCAATCAATTAAAAAAGGGTTTATCCCCCTGATCGGATACTTTTACCAATACCGATACAGTGTCAGGACATCCCTATTGCACATGTTGATAAAGTTACTACTTATGACAGATGCCAAATATTTATACCTCGAGCAATGAGGATCTTTTTAATGTGGCCCTCTTGGTGACCACAGTGGCCCATCCCAGATCAAAGGGAACCCAGAAGTTTGGTTAGGCATGTGATGCTGGATGAGTGGAGCTACAGTTGAAAGGAGGCTCACTGTGGTATCAGTGAGAAGAGAGCAGGGCAGGTGTGTGTGACTGATCAGCCTGTCTCTGCTCAGGAGTGCTGAGCTTTTATAAATTCCTTGTTTGCCTCAGTCAATCAGAGGTATTGAGAGCTTCCTTGTGTTTTTTGGGTTGCCATTTTAAATGTGAGAAGCCAAAAGAAGCTTCAGTGAAGTCTCTTGTGGATCAGGAAGACTTCAGTGCAGGTATTTGAGTTGGTTGAGCAGCGAATACAAAACTTCCCAGCGGTCCTCAGTTTGATTAAATTGCAAGTGGTTTAGATCATCTTTAATCAAGAGCTCTTAGTTTTTGATTTGTGGTCTCTTCTTTGTGTTCTTCTTTCCCAACTTCCTGATAACAGGAGCCAGAAACAAAGTGTGCTGCGACTGAGTAAGTAAATGTCACCTAAGTAAGAACGAAAGCAGTACATATTCACATTCTGGCCCCCACCCTGTTTTCAGTTCTGTTTTCTCTTTGAGCAGTTAATAATCTCTCTCACCGTGAATAGCCTGTGTAGTTTACTTCAGCAGGACCTTTTTGGGGAGTATAGAAAGACCTCAGTGATCTTTATGAGGAGCCTAAAGTAAAGACTGGATTGCCATTTTTTTTGTTTCTTGTAGCTTATTAAACAATGTTTTAGGAATTTATAACATAAAAATGACAAAATATTTGCCAAAATTGTTAACTTTTATTTCTCAGGAAAAAGGGTGAAAAATTACAGGGGACATTTCCAGACACATCTGTAGAGAAAAATAAGACAGAAAAGACCTGTCGCCATTTTATAGTTATGGTTTTAAGAGAGTTTATAACTATTAAGAGCTAGTTGATGCAAATGTTAACCAATGCCAAATTAATATTACTACGAATGATGTGCAGCTGTAGTTTTTAACATAGTGGTGTGTAGGTAATTGATATGGCTGTTTATGTAGTTATCTTATTTTGTTTTTTGTATACAGTTATTGCACAGTGTAAATGTTGTGTATTGAGCAACTGTGTGCAAAGTGTGTGGTTATTTAATATTTTGATGTTGATTGTTGCATTTATAATTTATTACTATTATAAGTATTTATTCAGTCAGCCCTGCCGTGAAGACAAGACAAACTAGACAGTTTCCGTGGAAATTCCGGCAGCAGCATGCAGCTAGACAATGACATGGGGAAATAATTTGGTAACACTGTAGAGAAGGCAGAAGATTTTTTTCATGTGCTTTCGTCATGTGTGGCCTCATTAGCTGATGATCATCACCTGGCACCTGACCTTGAGCTGTGTTCTTGATATACCTGGTGGTGTTTCCCCTCCCTAAAAGGCTAATGTCTCCAAACACTTTATCAGTGAGCGAGCTGTTAAACTGAGCTCCAATGTCCTTAATTCACACACACAGTTTAATTTAGGGACACTCACTGTATGTTTATGGGTTGAGATTCTGTGTGAAAACGAGGTGCCCTTAACGTCATAAGTACAAGAACACACACATGCACACAGACCACAGAGATCAATTACCAGACTGCGTGTCAAACTTCAAAGGGAGAGAGTGCAATCAAAGTCCCACAGGAGCTTTAATTTCACAGACTTTTCGTAATGCTTTTTTCTTGCTTCTTCAATGATGTCAAACAATGACTTATATCTTGTACACTGTAAAAGCTAAGTGAATTGTCAACAAACCGCGAGCCTTGGACAAGTCTTGGGATCATGAATATGTCATTTTTATGAAGATAGTGTGAGAAATGACAGAGTTATTGCGATTTAAAAACAGTCAGTCCCAAAGAAGGAGAAAGTTTCAGATTACAATGGCTGTCTATGGGAGATCTTTATGGACTTTGGGAGTAACAGCTGGATCTCATTTATTTTTCAAAACAGTTAGGGCTTCAAAATTTGGTTTATATGAGGCCCAGGACCCAGGACCCGCTTCCTGTGAAAAAATTTTCACATCTGATGTATCGTTTTGGTGTTATCACAATTTGTTTGAATTATTACACTCTGGACCCAGATTTTCCTGGAGATTTTGGCCGACGAATGGGAGATCTGAAGACTCGCTGACCAAAAACCCTGAACCCTGTCGTCATACATTCCTGAAGAGAGGAGAAGAATAGCTACGTTTTGAAGTTGGAATGATCACTCTAGGTAAAAGTATGGCGAAGCAGTAGTGGTTAGAAGAACTGGAATTTTTTTGGGGAAGAGTCTCCCCATTCATTTTCAATGGGAATTTTTTCGCAGCTGGTGGCAGCCTGCAGCTGGATAATGACACAGTGAAATAGTAGGGTAACACAAGTACAGATGGCAGAAGATTTTTTTCATGCGCTTTAGTCATGTGTAGCCTCATTCATTGATGCCCATCACCTGGCACCTGATTGTCAGCTTTCCTTGTGATATCCCTGGTCGTTAGCCTCACAGATCAGACGGATCAGCTTGATTCTGAAATCATGTATATCCGTCCTGCAAGCCTTCATTGTCCAACGGCTTCACTTTGCTAAATGCTTTATGGCCCAAACACAGAAGAGCAGCAGGAGCAGTGGGAGTAGCTGATATGACGACAACTAGGTGACTGCACGTTTGAAAATAATGGCAGCGAATACATGTTAGCCTGTGGTCATGATGGTTACTCAGTGATACTTGGTGAAATATACTCTCCTCAGAAGTTAACTTCTTAGGGATTGTGTTTGACAGGGTTCATGTCACATATTAGTGATACATGTTACATCTGTGAGGTATAATTTAATATGAAATGATAGTCTTAAGGTAGTTTATGCTAACGGCAAACGGCCGATAGCTAGTACGATTAAGGGCTGTTAGCTACTACTAACAAGGGCATACAACAGTAAATGACCATTAACCTTTGTTTGCCATTTTAAGCCGTTAACTGTTAACTGTATAAATGTTGTTAGCCATTATCCGCTATGTATGCTACATCATACGTAGCAGCGTTGCATGATATGGATTGGTCTGTGATGAGTTTGACGAGACTAACAATCGTCAGAGGGTAGTTTAAGCTAACAGCCATTAGCTGCTACAGCTAAGGGCTAACAAGGGCAAACAACAGTTAATGGCTGTTAGCTGTTAGCCCTAGTAGCTAACAACAGTTACATCATACGTAGCAGCGTTGCTTGATATGGATTGGTCTGTGAAGAGTGTGTGGCCTGATTGGCTGATGCCCATCACCTGGCACGTGATTTTTAGTTCTCCTCTTGATATATGTGTGGATGATGGCCCTCCCTATGATTTGAGGTAGCATTGCAGGTGTAAGGGTTAAACATGTCACGCAGACACACACATGGGCGCTTTGCGCGCTGTCCCACACGATCCCCTTATGTCTGTTACACAAGCACAAACACAAGGCCAAAGAAGCTCACACCTTATGTGTCTGTGTCTTTAAGATGAGGTCATGACAGAGTCCATTTTCAAGGTAACCTACTGTCAGTAACACAGAAGCAGTGAATTTAAATCTTTGTCAGGACGACATCACCACACACTTCGACACATCATGTTTCTGGGTCAACTGAGGTCAAATATAGCCAAAACAAAATGTCATTAAACCATATTTAGCCCACACAAATGTCATGAAGCCAAATTTAGTCCAAAATATATCTCATTAAACCAAAATCAGCCCAGACAAAATGTCATGAGACTGACGTCACCAAACACATCCTCACATCATGTTTCTAGGTTAACTGAGGTCAAATATAGCCACTACAAAGTGCCATGAAACCAGATGTGTGGGTGTGTATGGTGACTGACTGACATCGCCAAACACACATCACATTTCAATCAGGAGAGACCAAGTTTGAATGAACTGGTATTTATTATACAAGTTGATATGAATGAAAATGTGCATACGTAGTCTCTGGTTAGAATCTCTTTTGGCGCTTAGACTCCGTCCTCTGCCACCAAAGTCTTGGTGTACTTCAGGGGTACTGAGGGTGAATGATAGATAGGATACCCCCCGGAGTCTGACACTGGTGGTGGTGAGGAATACAGGAAGGATGAGTTGAAGACTTCTGCTGCTGGGACCCTGATGTAATTGACACAGGGGCATCCGAGATGAAGGAGCCAGGATTCTGAGGAGTTGGACCTGGGCACTGGTGAGATGACTGGAGGTACCTGGGGTGGAGGAGGGTTGCCGAGATCACTGGTATGTCACCAACGTACTGACTGTGGAGGAGCAAAGCCATGGTTTAAAAGAAGGCTGCACCATGATGATTGGCCAGGCCGCTGTGTGTGGCAGGATCTGTGTGGCTCACTGCTTGAGTGAGAGCACACCCCTCATCAGCTGAGATTTGAATCACCTGTGCAGGTAGGCAGAGTGAAGCATGAAAGAGGAGACTGAATGAGCATACAGGTCTTCCTGTCTGAACTTTCGCTAAGCTTCACTTCAATCAGGAGAGACCAAGTTTGAATGAACTGGTATTTATTATACAAGTTAATATGAATGAAAATGTGCATAGTCTCTGGTTAGAATCTCTTTTGGTGCTTAGACTCCGTCGTGCTGTCTTGGTGTACTTCAGGGGTACTGAGGGTGAATGATAGATAGGATACCCCCCAAAAATAATGAGACGTAGATGAACAGACAAGATGAAGCCTTACCTTTGCAGATGATGCAGACTTCTAAGAAATGATAGCCTTACCTTGGCATGAGAGGATTCTATGAATATAACTGGATTAGACACAAATAATGTTAATATTTATTCTACAATGATGCTGAGATTATTTCTTTTAACCCAACGCATCTTGTCTGAAGAACTAGGCAATGGCATAAAGTGACATCCTTCATGTGAACCCTGTTCAGTCCGATGACTGCAGGTAAGAGACAGAGTTCTAGAACTGACCTGACACATGAACCTGTATGACTGACCCTCAGCCATGAACCTCAGATCTGGTCTTGATACCCTGACGTGGAGTCTGACATGATAACTTGTTAGTCTGCTTGACGTGACAAATGGCATGCAGAATGCAGACCTTAGACAAATGATACGATATAAGCTAAGATTTATCTAATGGTAAAATTGCTAGCTTGCTATACCCCATTTATTTTATATTTTGATTGTCTTAATTTAAATGTACTTATTTTTCCAAATGTTTAATTGATGCATAACATGATCACCAGTTATCTGTCATGACATTCACAAACAAAACAAATTGCACAGAACTAGATTTTTTTATAGGGCAGGAATTGGAGGTCAGTTTTTAAGACCTGATAACTAGAATGTCTTGTAAAGAATTCGGAAAGGACCCGAACTGGAACAAGGTCCTGAGCTAAGAATTTGACCAATGATATTCAAACTACTTGGCCCTGAAGCTGAAAATGAACTCAGTTCCCAGATAGGTTATTGAACCAGCCTTGGCGCTGAATGCAGCACGTGCAGCATTTAACCAGCTTGAGTTTAGCTGAAACCTTATGAAAGATCACACGTTGTTGGATGAATGCATGCATTGAGAAATTGCACAGAATGGTTAAAGCTATGGTCTACGATTTGGAAGCTTTGTACATCTTAATAACACCGTTTATAAGGCTGTTATGGTCCTATGGTCCTATCTACACAGTATAAAGACCAAAAAGAACGAAAAAAATCCATTCAGTATATCCGCTGCAAAGCTGCATACTAGCTGACCAATCAAGCCTTGAAGGCAGTAAGGTTCAATTGGTCTGTGAGTTGGTCCGTGAGTCCATCCAATCCCCTGTCTCCCTCACTACGCAGCGTCATGCCCATGGTCCCGCCTCCTCCCCTCTACCTCCGGTGAGCAGCTAGCAGCGTTAGCTACTGAACTATCATGGAGCCGGAAAAGCCTAGTGCCGAAACCGGGAAGCCGCTTCCCTCTCCCCCGGGGCCCAACGGAGCTCTGCCCGCGGGTTGAGGCCTGTTAGCGGGCTAACGGCTAACGAATGGCCTCAGTCAGCTGTCAGACCTTCAGCATCGGCCGTTTCGCCCCTGGTTGATCAGGTATTGGCTTTGTTTACTACAGTGGGAGATGTCTGCTGAATAACTCTGGTTAGTCTGTGCCTGTCCTGGCTAATGACTTGTAGCGGAGCGGGTTAGCCTGTTGGCCGCTAATCGTTAGCACTGTAAGCTGAGCTGAGGAGGACAGGCCGAGAAAGATAAATCCTCCCCCACAATCGGCTCCGCTCTGGCGGCGCCAGACCCGCATTGCCGCCGGTCCAATTGAAATGGCTACTGGTGTGTGTTACAAGGGGGATGTCTGACGTGTTTGATACTTTCAGTTGAGCTGAGCTGTTTTTGATTGACTTTGCTGCTGATATATTATGCTAGTCGCTCGTAGCTCTGCCGGAGGGGGCTTGTTGTTATATGAGGCGACACGAGCTGGGGGCGGGATCTTGGAACACGGAGGGGAGAGGTGAGGGAAGGGGGGGCAGGCTGCGATTTCAAATCGTAGACCACAGCTTTAAAGTAATCAATTTTTTGGCCAGTGCAGGTGTTAGCATAGCATAATGATGGTAATGATAAACAGTTTGCCAGAGCATAGTAGCGATTAGATGAGTGCAGGATAGTGCTTCAATAATTTGGTAATCATAATCTCTGATAGAGTAGCACTCTCCCTAACTTGACCCTTAATCATGTGGCTTACCATGACTGGGTCCGATGACTCGTCGTGAAGTCCACATGACTAACTCGCTGTGGCCATGAAGGTCCAAGCTGACTGACCTAATGAATGACCTGGCCATTTACTGCCCGGTAGTCTTAAACTTGCTCTGAATGGGCATCGGTGGTGCAGCTGAACAGTGTGCCCCGCCAGCCAGCGGCCCCACAGGAGCAGAACTTAGGAACAGGAGGATGAATTAGATGCTCCCGTAATAGAAGACTTCCCCCGAATAAAAAAGGTATACCAATAACGGTTTGGTGGAGCTAAATAATCAGGGGAGAAGCAAAGACAGCAATTAGGTAGACATCATGCAAACTGTGTGATGATAGGTAATACCAATATGCTGAATTACAGCTGAAAGACTGCAGAGAGGGAGAACATTTTAAACTTGACAGCTAAGACAGATTGCTCAGAGGGAATAAGAGGCTGTCTGTGATTGAGAGAAGAAAATAAGAGGTGGAGCGAGAGGATAGCGGAAAGAGACAGTGACAAAAGGGGCATGCGCAGGGAGATAGTTTCTTGACTGAACTTTCGCTTAGCTTCATTTTAATCAAGAAAGACTACTAAAGAGAAAGACAAACATGCAATGTAACGAATTTAATGAAACAGATAATCTTTGAACTAATGAAGTCTTTCTGATCATCTTAGAAAGCGGGATATGAATTTGATGCTGAAGAATAAAGACTTCCCCCCAAAATAAAAGGTATACTATACCAGTTGATCAGCACTAAAATGAGGAGAGCAGAGACAGGACTTGTGAAGACATGATACAATGCATAGTAAAATAAAACAGATAAGATGAATATGAAAATAGTCTTTGCGAAGACAAGAATGCAACATTAGAGGCAAAGTATGAAGTGATTTTATAAAGGAAGATGAGCTGTGAATAAAAAAGCATACACAGAGAAAACATATTACAGAGAGTTACAATAAATGGTAGAGCTGCAGAAGTGAAATACTAGGTAGCAAAGGAAGCTGCAAACTTGATATGAATGTAGGGGATAAAGCAAATATGCAGGGCAAAGAAGGTGCAGAAAAAGAAATCAGCCAGGGATGCTGCAAGGTGGATATCTGAGACATGGGGTACAATGTGATGCAGGGGTAAGAATTGCAGAGAACAGCAGTACGCAGGGTAAAGACAAGCTAGGAATAGGAAAATTAGCCTGTGTTGCTGCAGGGTAGTTGGCTGATGGAGCAGGGATTAGAGGGATTTCAGCCAAAGCTGCAAGGGTTATGGCTGATGATGCGAGGACAAACAGAAAACAAATGCACGGAGTGAGACAGATTCAGAGAATGGGAATCAGCCTGAGATGCTGCGAGGTGATCGGCTGATGATGCAGGGAAAAACAACAAGTGCAGAATTAGAAGAAAGGGGTAAGAAATGCTCAATGTAAGAAAATTGCAGGAAAGAAGTATCAGCCATGAAAGCTGCAAGGGTGATGGCTGATGATGCAAAGTTGCAACATGATGCAGGGGATAACACAGGATAAAGCTATGTACAAGAGAGCAAATGCAGGGAATAAGAATCAGCCTGGGTTAGTGCTAGGATGATAGACTGATGAACAGGGGTATAGCATGCTGCAGAGGGTATAGGCAATATCAAGAAAAGAAATATGCAGGGAAAGGAAAATCAACCAAGTGAGCTGCAAAGAATCTGAAGATGCCAGTTCAGTGGAAGGCACGTGGTTAGATATGCAGGGGAGACAAACGGGGGATGCCAAAGAAAACAGGGAAACATTTAAATGAAAATGGATAAGATAACGAACAAGGGGATGATAAACGTGCATGGAGATGCATAGAAGTAGAGAGGAACAGCTGAAAAGAGTGGAAGCATAACCACATAAGCATAAGCTGAAGAAGCTAACAAACCACCACCAGAGAGATGCATTACTTACTACATGCTGAGCTAGGGAGAATAGAGATAAAGCAGGTGATGAAACAGGTAAACTGCTTGAAACTTTAGAAAATACCTTGCATGCTGATGCAAGGGAAAACCAAATAAAATGGAATGAAGTAGCTTGCATGCTGATGCAAGGGAAAACCAAATAAAATCAAATTAAAGCTTGCATGCTGAAGTTATAGTTATATACAAGTTAATGCTTACATTTATCCAAAGATGTCCTCTTATGCTAACAATTATTCAAACATTATTATGTTAGGGCAGATCAGTTCAACATGTTTGTTCAACAGGTCAAATGTGTCATTAATCGTAATGGTGCAATCTCAGTTAGACAGGACTGTGGTTTCAGTTAAGGACTGGGGGGCCAGTTTCCCAAATTTTACATCCTGTAGTTGGTCTTGTGGTTACAGAGCTGCAAGAACTTTCGTTGAACTCTTGGTTGAACTCCTGCCCTAAGTCTGACCTTTATCTAGCCATTATGTTTATCTTTCTTGACAGACATAGCTTATACAGAATCTTACCGCGTGATAAATTGGTACTGCCTAATTCCTGATGTGTATAGATCTTGTGTATGCTATTGTAATGCTCTTTGTCTGTACATCCCTGGTGAGGTACAGAACAGAGTCCTCAGCTGAGTATTTATTATTTTTGTATAGTCTCACATATTGTCAATAAATGGTTGACTAACCAATCTAATCTGGACTTGTGCCTTCTTCCAAACTGAACATGAACTTTCAACACTGATGCAAGAGAAAATCAAATAAAATAGCTAGCATGCTGATGCAAAGGAAAAAAATTAAGATAAAGCAGATAAATTGCGTGAATATTAAAGCATGGGATGCTTAAAGGATAACTTCGGTTCCTGCAGCTTTCACATTGTTTATAGAATGAAGAACAACAATATACTCACCCAGAAGGCTTTCCTGATGCAAACGGTGCTTCGGGAGATATTTAGATCCAAAATCGAGCAGCGGACACCGATATAATGTAGCCTGTAGGGTATAGATCGCCGCTCCTAAAAACTGCATTAATCGTCCAAAAACTCATGTTTTTCACCAATATTCCATCATGATTCGCGCTGAATGGACGGCCATTGCAGCCTGTGTCTCTCCACACAGCGCTGTGTGGCTGAACTAACCTCTGAACTGACGAAGAAGACCGGGTACTTCTGCGCATGCGCAGTACTCTCCGGAGCGTTGCGATCACTTCTTCATTTCTAAGAGCTCCTTATCTGTATACTGTGGCTCCAAACTGTAAGGACACCCATCATATTCAAAGTCCTCCTCCACAACATCTTCATCCCATAGATATTCGTCCATTTTGCACAAAACTGGAAGAAGAAAGTCGATTTGTAGCTGCCCTGAAACAATGAGCACTGCGCATGCGCGAAGAGCATGTAAACAAACTTGTTGGTTCAGCCACACAGCGCTGTGGAGAGACACAGGCTACAATGGCCGTCCATTCGGCGCGAATCATGATGGAATATTGGTGAAAAACATGAGTTTTTGGACGATTAATGCAGTTTTTAGGAGCGGCGATCTATGCCCTACAGGCTACCATTATATCGGTGTCCGCTGCTCGATTTTGGATCTAAATATTTCCCGAAGCACCGTTTGCATCAGGAAAGCCTTCTGGGTGAGTATATTGTTGTTCTTCATTCTATAAACAATGTAAAAGCTGCAGGAACCGAAGTTATCCTTTAATGATGAAACAGGTAAAATAACTTTGAACTAAAGAAGCAAAATAATAGCTTGCATGCTGCTGCAATTGAAGAATAAAGATGAAGCAGGTAAATTGCATGAGTATTAAAGCATGAGAATGCTTAATGATGAAACTAAACTCAAGAACCAAAATAATAGCTTGCATGCTGCTGCAATAGAAGAATAAAGATGAAGCAGGTAAAGCTGATTGAAACTTGAAGAGCAAATAAATAGTTTGATGATCTGCATAAGGACACATGAAAATACAGGGGAACTGCTATTAATAAACCAGGGGGGAATTAGGACACATTATGAGCAATGCATGCATATGATTGACTCCCTTTAATTTATTCCTCTAGAAAAGACTCCAGTTAATATGAAGTCTCGTCAGGCTAGGTAATGCTGCGCAAGTCCACAATGTTTCATTTTAGATTGTAAAATATGCCTCTGGCCTAACAAAAAATTTGGACATGCTGCCCAGCCCTATGACAGGCTGATTGAAAGAAACACATGAGAAGTTTGAGCAGCTCGGAGACGCTTTTCGAGCCTTGAGTGGATACTGACTTTAGGCAGTGTGGAAGCAGCAGGTCGGCCTTAGTGAGGCGGCAGGAGTGCTCTCTGAGCGGAACAACACCTATGAGAGTGCTGGAAACCCTGTGGTGATCCCCGAATGAGTCCTTACGGTGAACCTGCAGCTCAAAGAAGCTCGAGCAGGGTGGAGACAAACAGAACCCATAGATCACAGAGATTAATCAAACTACATATGAACGATCCAGCGGCTGCTGGAATAAATAATGAGCTGTATGTGGCTTTCCTCGACTTTGCAAGACTATGCGACTGTTAATGTGTGAAAATCAAGGGGACTCGTTTTTACCTGAGCGAGCAGTTATCAAGCAGGGATTGATTACACCTGGGCCGAGGTGAGGCAGCTGGAGGTTTCCGTGTTAAGCGTGTACAGTATGACCACTGTGAGGTGGACAGCAGCTGCCATGCGCTCGCATTTGGAGCTCTGATCAGGAGCAGAAATGCACTTTACCCAACTCAGAAATGCTCTTTGATGATTCACCAGACACTTCAGTGACATCGGATGGAGCTGACGATGGTGAGCCGAAATGTTGGAGAGTTTGAAGCAGAAATGAAATAACTGCAGGAAGTTATCTTTGAGAATTAATCAGGCACACTTAATGACGTGAAGCATGTTCAAGTCTGCAGTAAGATTGCCGAGATCACCGGTATGTCACCAACGTACTGACTGTGGAGGAGCAAAGACATGGTTTAAAAGAAGGCTGCACTATGATGATTGGCCAGGCCGTTGTGTGTGGCAGGATCTGTGTGGCTCACTGCTTGAGTGAGAGCACACCACTCATCAGCTGAGATTTGAATCACCTGTGCAGGTAGACAGAGTGAAGCATGAAAGAGGAGACTGAATGAGCATACAGGTCTTCCTGTCTGAATTTTCGCTAAGCTTAATTTCTGGGTTAAATGAAGTCAAATTTAGGCAAAACAATTAAGCCGGGACAATGACACAGTGAAATAATGTGGTAACACTGTAGAGGAGGCAATTGACTTTATTTGTGTGTTTTAGTCATGTTTGGCCTGATCACCTTGCACCTGACCTTGAGCTGTATTCTTGATATACCTGGTGGTGTTTCTCCTCCCTAACAGACTGATGTCACCAAGCACTTTATGAGTGGGGGTACTGTTTAAACTGAGCTCCCATGTCTTTTATAAACACACACACACACACACACACACACACACACGCACACACACACACACACACACACACACACACACACATACATGCGAGCTTCGCACACATTCCGAAAACCAAGCACACACTATGTCTTTATTGGTGGAGATTCTGTGTGAAGATTAGGTCCCTTTAACTTCATTAATACACACACACACAAATACACAAATTTGTTCTTTATGTACCCTTTCAAAGCACATATCAAGTCTGTGAAACTTCAAACAGAGAGGAAGGACTCTGTTGTCATGGTAACAGGAACAGGTGCGTCAAGAGGCAGCCAATTTAACTCAGTTTTCTTTGGGCGATTGATGCTTTTTCACAGTGCCGAACAACTCCTTGTTTCTTTGGAGAACGTTCGAGCTACGCGAATAAAAACAAAGAGAGTGTCGGACAAGTCTTGGGATCGTGAATTGGTAATTTTAATTAAGATAGTGTGAGAAATGACAGAGTTTTCGCGATTTAAAAACAGCCTGTCCAGCATGGGGACGTCATGTCAGGTTTGAATGGACGTCTATGGGCGTGATTGATGGACTTTGGCAGAAACAGCTGGCTCTCATTTAATTTCAAAAGGTGTTAGGGCTTCTGATAAAATTATTCTGGTGTGATGTACCGTTTTTCCGTTATCGCACTTTGTTCAGGGATTTTCTTCGAGTGGCAACTGACTGCTCCTCTCACTCTGTATGATGTAAGAAGATGATGTCAGCCACTCTGGCCCTACGTTCTTACTGCTTACATTCCTTAAGAAAGGAGACATATGGCTGCGTTTTGAAGTCTAAATGATTTCTCTAGGAGAAAGTATGACAAAGCAGTAGTGGTTTGAAAAGCAGTGTTTTTTTGGTGTGTTCAGGGAGTCTCCCTATTCATTTTCAATGGGACCTTTTTTGCAGTTTTTCGTGAATAACTCGGCCATATTTTGCACGAAATTCTTACAAAAGTCATAGCACACCGATCCGGACCGAACTGCACGTTTTGATATATAATTTGTGGGGTTTTTCTCAAAGCCCTAGGATTAGAAGCAAGTCGAAATTCTGTCCAGAAGATGAAGAAACAGACGGACAATAAATGCATGGAAGAACACATGTGGCTCGTCACATGTGCTATGGGGAGAGTCGCTTCTTGCAAAGCCTGAGCCCCAAATGATTCTCCATGAGTAAAAAATGTCACAACAACAGTTACCTCAGAAACCTTCTGACTTATGCCGCTTTCTGGTTCCAGTAACAGTGATAAATACAGAGTCTGACATTGCTGCAATTTCAGGAGACAAGGGCCTCAAAAGGACTGCACTGCTTTTGCAGCTGCTAAACCTGTGCAAATGACAGAAAAAAATAGCGTGCAATCCACAAAGCATACACAAGGAGTGAAATGGACGCGAAATGAACACAAACTATACTGCCACTCCTTGCTGCACCGGTCCAATTTGCATAAATATAAATTAGGGAATATTTATAAATTCAGCGCAAATTGCCACCTTCCTTTGCAAACAAACGTCATTGCAAATACCACCTAATCCACAAAGACCAGCGCTAATTGCCACAGGCAGTTAAGCAGTGCTATTTAATGCCAGTGAGACCCATGTATTAAATCTGCACAATTCCTCTTTCTCCTTCTCTCACTCTCTCTCTTGCTCAAAATGATTGCAAATTGCACTGAGTTGGCGGTGACTTTGGCGCAGAGCCTATATAAGGACTCATGGGCGGATCTACCGGGATGGCATGGGGTGGCAAATGCCACCCTAAAATAAACCCTTGCCACCCCTACTGCCACCCCAACTGGCAGCAATGAACTGATAGAAAAATTTAACAGTTAACGAGCGCGAAGTTCCGATGTCCGACGACAGTGAATGCAGCACCGAACATACAGTCTATGGGCGCGAAGCGAGAGAGAGCCAGTCGGGAGTCAAAGAGGAAGGCACGAGGAAAGAGGTAAAAACCACTATCTAGTATTTGAGGCACGCAGGCGGTGACGTGTTCTTCATAATCCGTCCGGGTCCGGACTCAATTCTCTGCTACTCACCCGAATAACGGGGCTGGGTGTGTGTATGAGTGTGAGCTATGCTGAAGGCTGAACAGACGATCACAGGAAGAAAAATCAGAGTCCAAAGTGGCCGTGTTTCTGCCAGAAACCCACCGAATCGAACCATAAGCAGCCCCATGTGTCTCGCTCACATATAAACACAGACAAAGTGATCCACACATTTAAATTTTTATTAAAACATTTAAAAAGCTTATAAACACACTGGTTATTGATTCAGTTTCTGTAAAGGGAAACCTTGTAATTTTAATCTGCTCTTTAAATTTCTGTAAATGGGCAATTCCGCCAAAAGAGTGAAATTTCTGTCCTCAGCATATTATTGTAAATTTATAAACACAATAAATAATATGTAATAATTATATTTTTTATTATACTAGACACCATAGACTTCAATCTTTGTAGAAATGACATTTATATATATATATATATATATATATATATATATATATATATATATATATATATATATATATATATATATATATATATATATATATATATATATATATATATATATATATATATATATATATATATATATATATATATATATATATATATATATATATATATATATATATATATATATATATATGTGTGTGTGTGTATATATATATATATATATATATATATATATATATATATATATATATATATATATATATATATATACATAATATTTTTAAATGGCATCCAAAACACTTATACATAGCATTTCAGACCAAAAGTAAGTTATCTCTTTTATTTTTCCTTAAATTTAATGATATATTAGCTGTTTTAGAGATGGTCAATCTAAAAACTCAGTCCTGATCCCTAAGTTATCTCTAAGACAACATTTGTTGATTTCAAAAGTAAAATATTCAGTTAAATCTGAAGTATTTGCTCCATGTGCTCAGCTACTAGCATAGCTGTAAGTGGCTGGTTTTCACACAATTGATACTTTTATGCTACAAAATCATTGTTGTTACTCAAATAAAGAGTAACAGCAAAAAAAGTCATTTTTTGTCATAAATATTAGTATTTTCATCATGTAACCAACCATTTCTTCTAAATGAACTCTTTTTCTAAGGGTAAACCATTGTATGTGGTTGATATTCTTTTAAACATGGTTTTAAAATGAAACGGTTTTTAAAATTTGAGTTTTGGTAACAGCAGAGAAAAAATTGCAATGATAATAAGCTGTCAAAAGTTGAAATAAATTAAAGTTGTCTGAGATTGACCAGTACTCATTTTGAATGCGTAGATGCATATATTACTAAGTTCAATCTTAAAATGGAATGAAAAATGAAGTTTATTTTCGTAGCGTTACAACAAGTTAATTGCACTCTTTTGGCGGAATGACCCATATCTCTGTTTTGGTTACTGAGCAAATCTGATCGATAAAACCTTAAAAATAAAGAGTTGAAATGTGACACCAGTGTAAATGGTGTAAATTCTGCTGAACATGAAGCAGTGTTTTTGCTGTGCTTGTTTTTTGACAGCTCTTATTTTGTGTATATTACTGTATAAAAACAACCTGTATGAACATAGTTTCAAAATATTTTTCTAGTTTTACTGACTGGAAGCTAAATTTATTCATATGGGACCTCTATTCAGGTTTGTGTCCAGTGCCTTGTTTAAGTGTCATGACCCATTGATTTCCATTGTGTATTTATGCTGCTGACCTTATTACAGTCCATTAGGATAGTTTTTTCTTGTACAAATGCTGCTTACATGTGGAATATACAGTATGTTCTAAGTTATGTACTAAGTCTTGCAAGCAGGAATACTTCAGTGTAAATTGTCTATTTCTCATCAAACTACGATAACTGCTTCAGTTTATATGCATCTGATGTAGGTTGCCACCCCTAAAAAATTCCTGCCCCCCTCTTGCCACCCTATGAATATTTTTCTAGATCCGCCCCTGTAAGGACTGTCATGCAGGACTCTCCTGTAATCATGGCAGTAGTTAAAACCGGTAACAATCAACTCCTGTCAGCAGTTTGAAAGTGTTTTATCAGCATTTCGACCCGTGCCGCTTGCAGAGTCAAACGACATGGGTCCGGTTTTAATCTGCTCGCCTCCAATCGGCTTCAGTGAGAACATCACACCTGGGTCAACCTGCTAATTTAAGGATGACGTTGGCGTAATGTCCCCAGACATAACACCATGTCGTCCCCTACATCTGTAATTTTATGTGGCTCTTTGCGGTCTGAGCAACAAATTCCACCTGCCATTGAATCATCAGTGCTGAGCTTGTACATTTTAAAGACGGACAAAAGTACAAAGTAAAGAAATTAATTGAATGTTTATTTATCCATAAATAAGTTAATATCTTTGAGATTAAGCAAACTGTCACTGAAGCTGGGACGAGCCAGACGAGCAAATAATGCTAAGCTGGTAGGTCTAAATTATGAATGTAAATGTTGAACAACGCTGTCTCTACTGGTTGGGGAAAAAGTAAAAGAAGAGCGACAAGTGAAATCTTAAATGCATTAGGAGGACAGAGAAGTTATCCGAAACATTCCTGTTTATCGATGTTTGTCTCTTTTGGTTTACTCTCTCCATTTCTCCCATACTGCCATCTGTGTAGGGGCGGAAATTGTATTCTTGAAATCATCATTTTGTTTGCGAGTTTTTTTGGTCTTAAATCTATTCTTTTTAATTGCATAATAAAGACACAAAATTAACTCTATATGGAGTCAGTTCTTAGCTGACAAGAGTGGTACCTGGAGTGACCTTTTGTGCTGTGACCAATTTGCTTCAAGATTTGACACGTCGTCCATGTGTCATCAAGATAATGTTGCTTTTCATTTGGTCCATCAAAGACATTCTCCTTGAACTCTGGCATCCACAGGGCTGCTGCTCACTGGATATTTTTTCTTTTTCGGACCATTCTCTGTGTTTGTGTGTTAACATGCCTTTAGATCAGGGCCCATAATCACAAAACATCTTAAGGCTTGAAGTAGCTCCTCACTTTCTGATTTAAGAGAAACTCTCAAAAATAATGAGAATAATGTTATGAATTGGCGCTGTACAAATAAAGATTGATTGATTGATTATGACCTTGCCCTCATGCCTCTATGCATTGAGTTGCTGCTGTGTGATTGACTGATTAGCTGGTAAATTTAACACGCAGTTGAATGGATGTATCTAAAAAAAAGTTTCCAGTGAGTGAATGTATAGTTTGCCTTGTACATACAGTCAATAAACTGAAATAAAAGACAGAGTGAGATTATTTGATATTTTGGGCTGTAGAGTTGGACATCTCTAGTTCCAAAGTCTCTTGGATTTCATTCCCAGCTCCTGCAGCCAAATGAGAGCCTGTCCTCCTGCATCTCATGAGTGTGTCCTGCTGTGTAAAATGCCCTTTTAGTTGTCATGAGAACAGAAAAATCTTGCTTTAAGCTCAAGTTCATGTGCTAATGACATTCATAAATCAAGGCTTCACCCACAAAGAACACGGGACACTGCTCCCAAACCTCAGTGACTGTGAACTTGCTCAGACAATAATCTGTTTTTTGAGATTTTCTAGAGCTGGATTTAACATTCCTTTGTGTATCACCCATTGGAGGGGACAGATATGGTTGCTACAGGTGGCTCTGCTTGGTCACCCTCTGCCTCATGAATATTCAAGTCTCTGAATGATATTACAGGTCTGAGGGATAGAAAACTTTATCAACTGAACCTTCAACTTCAATCAGGATCAAAGATGAAGTTTTCTCCTCTCCATCTTTACCCTAATTGGACCCCAGATGCTCCAGAATGTCTTAATACTGTCTCACCTCACCTCTGCAGCACTTCCTCCTTCATAAACTCTGGATGAACCTGAAGCCCATTCTTTAGTCATCATCACATTTACTCTCTGATGCCTGCTGGAGATGTTTTCAGTTCTATGCAAACTCTCGTCTTTGTAATCAATGTTTTACTTACTGTTAATATAGGGAATGTTTGAGGGCGAACCTCAGTAAAAAGGATTGCTGGTTGAGGCAGTGGATTATGGACTATGATTCCGGTAAGAGAATCAAGGCACTTGGAAAGAGAGATCTCAATTTTCTTCCTTTAATGTAGTTATTGGACATTATAACATTGTTCAAACTGTTGGTCTTTGTGTGTGTGTGTGTGTGGTCTGAAAACAGAGAAAGGGAAATAAAAAGGATCTTACAGAAATGCTCAGCATGTTATTAAACAGTTGTATCATTAAGCATTACTAATTAGCTGCTATATGAAGAACAAATGAAATAATAATGATTTAGCCATCACAAACACTCAAATTTAAGTTGCAGTGCTAGCAAGAGGCAGAGATAGCAACAACTGTGAACCCAGGCTACTTGGCTTGCTCAAACTCACACAAAGCTTTCCATCTACTACATTTCAGTCAGTCAACTCACGTTTAATTGTTTTATTGTAGCTGCAAATACATGTTATAGGTTTGGCGTCTAGGCTCCAGTCTCATCACTCCTTGCAGAAACGGTTACATGAAGGCATGGAGGAGTGATTAGCAAACATTTGAACACCCCTGGAGCCTGCAGGTGGATGCTGGGGTGGAGGTGGGAGTGAAAGAATACGCAGCACAAATGTTTGGCAGCATAGACATTTCCCAGGCAGAGGGAGCGATGGGTAAATTCCCAGTTTAAATATACCGCCAAATTGAGAGGTGGAGAGTGTGATTGGAGGATGGATGAGAGGAGTGTGACGTGTGATATGTGCATGTGCATAGCAGAGCAGCTCGAGTTGTCTGCCTGAACTAGCTAATTAATGACAATAAATAATGAAACTATAATCATAAACGTTCAGCCCTGCAGATATTTCAGAAAACATACCTGCTGCTGTCTGAGTCCTGTAGTAGCATTGATGTCTCCTGTCAGGAGTTGGATGTTGGATCACCTCGACTGATATATGAAATAAATACTATATAGTACTGAAGTCAGTGCTGCAGTTAACGGTTTAATAATCATAGACAGTGGGACCGTAAGTGTTCTGTGTTATCTCCAATGTTACAGAGTAATAGGACATGAGCTAACTTCAGACTATCTGGTTTTGGTCGACAGCCTTTGAAGTGTTAAACAGTCTGTATCACCACTATACTAATCATGATATTAGATACTAAATGTAACTGATTCTAACTCATTACATTTGCATGTGTTGCTAACTCACATGCTAACAGCAATTGTGTATTTCTAATAGTCGTCTGTGTCAGCATTGATGCCATATAGCTGTTGAGAGACTGAATTGATTTTTGATGAACAGTTAAACAACAGAATAGAACCTAAGCAGCTCAAATTAAATAACAAAAAGTTAACAGACTTCTTTACCTACCCTTTGACCACGTTAGAATAGCTCAGAGTCTGACTTCAGCTCGTTGTTTCCTAAAGTTCAAGTTCTATTTAACAGAAACACTATTTTTGTACATTAAATATTTTAAATTGCATTTTAATAAAGCAAAATTCGATATTTTAAATCAATACTTTTTTACATTTGATTAACTCAAAAGAAAGCCAACTTTAACCTTTAAAAAAAAAAAAAAAAACACATCGAGATCACAGAACCCAATGCCAGAAATCCACACAAAAGTTCCCTTTTTTAGCAGAGAAACCAGAGCGATGGCTTCTTACCGGTAGCCCCTTTTGGTTTGAAGTGTCCTCTTTCCATGCGCTTCCACAGTTTTTTGTCCTCTGCTTCGCTCCTCACAAGCCAAATGAGTTATAGTCGGCATCTATTGTCTCCAGAACTCGGCACGCACTGTTGATTTCATAAACTCTTCACCTACGCTGCAGGTGAGCGTGCAGCCGAGTAGCGCGCAGCAGCCGAGGAGCGCGCAGTTACAGAGCGCGCTGTTGAGCAGCGCGTAGCCGAGTGTTGCAAAGCGCACCTGGAGCAGAGAGGCAGGTGAGCAGGGGAGCATGCTGATTGATTTTAGTAGGCACACCCCCGCACTTCCAGACGGGGCGCCGCAACAATGCTACAAACCCATCTAATCTTTGCTCTGGTTAGGCTTCTTGCTTGGCTTTCCCTCCTGTTCCTAGCGATCTTCGTCCATCACAGTCCTCTTTTGTTTCACAGCCCCAGCGTTCATGCCATAAGGCAGTGCGCAGTTCTTGCAAGTTTACCGCAGCTTGTGGTTAAGAGTTACATAGTGCAATTAAAGAACCCAGATGTGCATAAAGGGAAAACACCATTCACCGTTTTAAGACCTCCCACTATTATACAGACTTTAAAACAGTTATTTTAAAGGTGTAAAAGTCACATATTCTGGCTTTAATACCTTATCATTGATATATTTTAGTAAATATATCAATGATACTACCCAGTTTCCTATACACAAAGTTAACTATTACATTTTTCTTCCCCTATATACTTACTTCTATGGTGATGCATTTCATGACCTTATCAATAACTACAGACAGATTTTCAAGGACCTTATATGACAGGGACTCATCAATAAACAGCCACTCCTCCACCCTTCCCAATCTTCCAATAAGGTAGATTATGTTAAAGCTCCCGTGAGGACTGTTTTAGCTGGTGATAAAATAGACTGAATAGTGCCTGGAAGCACTTCTAATGAGGGTATTGAGTTATGATTCAGTGCATCCTGTCACTGTTTGTCAGGACACTTGTTACCCACCACAGCCCCATCTGCTGATAGGTCAACCAGGGGTTAGTTTAACACAGACATTTTGACATAAAGGTCCACAGATTGGACTCAAAAGCCCTTTCATCAACAAAACAGCAGACGTCACCCAGACCTAATCCAGTATTTTCTACATAGTCCTTCTATAGTGTGGCCATTTGTTCATATTTATACAAAGTAGTTTGTGTGCTGTGCTTATTCCGAATCAAAATCTCCTTTTTGTCATTTCATCTAAATACAATGAAATTAGTGCAACGCTCAGTGTATTACCTCATTTAACTATCATTTAACTTAAAAACAACACATACAAGCAAATCACAGGATAAAAAATGAATTAAAGAGAAAGTGGCTGAGTGCTTTAAACTGCAGTTGTAGCTGGTAAATTAAATCATCATTTGTTTTTTCAGTGTGTTGATTGCCGTGGGATAAAAACTGTCTTTGAGTCTGGATGGGTGCATTTTAGCTGCCCTGATGCACAAAGTGGTTCAAATAAAACCAACTTTAAATAACAACAGCAGGCATTGTTAGCACAATAAATTCCAAAGTCATAGCAAACCCATGTAGGGAGTCCAAGGACATCTCCTCCAGAGCACAATCCCCAGGACAAATATTAGATAAAACCCTTTTTATGTCTGCAGGAGCTCTTGCAAAAAATTTACTCTCATCAGTATTTGTTAGTCAAATCACACGCTCATATGTGCAGCTGTAGTGATGTTTCTGTCATGATAAAATATATCCATTATTAATTGAATAAGCAGCTGTGTGTGTGTGTGTGTGTGTGTGTGTGTGTGTGTGTGTGTGTGTGTGTGTGTGTTGTCAGATGGATGGTGTGTGTTTATCCTCTGTGATGTTACCTCTAAAAGCCAACAGATAAGGAGCATTTTAAAAGCACATTTGTTTTCTGCGGGGCGAGAATTGTCCATTAATGCAGAGTTATGCAGATTGGATGGATGGAAATCGTTTGGGCGAAAAAGAGCCGCTGGGAGTTGAGGATTGTTTACTAATAGGTTTTTATAGCCAGACCAGAGAGAGGGGACAGCGGCCAGCCCGTCTGAGTGTGTCTCCTGGGCTGTTGAAACAACCGCTTTAAATCTTCACTGCAATCTTGATTGTTTGCTCGGTTTCCTGCTGCTGTGACTCTCGTTTCTGCTCTCTGTTAATTTATTTATGTTTGTTTTATTGCTGAGTTGTTTTTTGGTCCAGTGGCTTGCTTTTATTTTTATCTGTTCTTTCTTAAATCTTACTGCCGTAGGTGGCAGTAACACAATATCATAGGACAAAAACAACAGCAATAGTGTCTTAAAAGCTGTTTATGGCTCTGCCGCCCCTCATTTCATGCTGGGATCTTGGTGTAATATTTTAACTCAAGGATAAACTTTCAAATTTTTTTCTTACAAGTAGGGAATAAACATGTGGCTCCTTTACCAATCAAGTCATCCTTGAGTCAAATTGATATGAAGGCAGAGCTAAAGAAAATCAGTCAGGGTTTTTGAATCTTCAAACAAGAGATGAACATCGGGGTCCATGACCCTAAAATGTCCTCTGACCTCCAAATCTGTATCTATTTCCTGTGTGTTCCTCAAAGAGAGGAGATCTAGAGATTTAGATCTAGAGACTTATCCAGATGAGATAAACATTTGAATAAAGACTGTCTGTATTCTTGTAATTCTATGCCCATGAGTAGTGTTGTTTTTGGTGGCCTGGTTTAATTTTGTCTTTGGTCTAGTCTTTGTGTAAAACTGTTGTTTTAGTTTTTATTAGTTTTAGTCATGTTAAAACTCTTTTTAGTCTAGTTGAGTTTCAGTCAACTAAAACTCTTAGCCTTTTAGTCTTATTTTAGTCAGAATTAGCCATGACTATTTTTCTATTGTTTTTTGAAAACTGAGGACAGTTTGTCTAGTTTTAGTCAATGAAAATTGTACTTTAGTCTTTTACCTAGTACAGAATAGACAAAATCAAAATTTTCTCTAAGTCATCCATTTCAGAAGTCAGACATGGTCATTTTATAATTATACTACTGTTACCTTATAGACTCAAGAATACATTGAATTCCAGACACAGAAGATGCTCTGATTTTAATTTAGATCATATTTATTTTACCTCTCAAACATGTGAACAGTACACACATATTAATTTAAATAAAATAGCTTCAAAAGACAATTCCAGAAAAAAATTGACATTACATTCAAAGAATAAATGTCATACTGATCGATGATGCTGTGAATAAGGAAAGAAGTTATGAACCCTCAAGGAACATTTAAGTATGTGGAGTGGTTATAAAGGATTAATTAAAAAAATTAATCTACTTTAGAAAGGTAAACTCAAGGGGAAGTTTTTAGAGAATTAAACCAAGACACACACAAGCCCATCTGAAGGGGTTCAGAACTGCAGTCTTACTATGACAATGCTTTTGGATCGGACCTCAAACTGGTTCTGAGCTACTGGAAGGACTGTTCTGGTTTGGAGTTGTCTCAAAGGGAGGCTCAAGTCCACACGCTATCCAGTGCGATGGATCCAGGAATGATGTTCCGATGTGAGCTGGTCCTGGGTTTCGAGGGAGAGAGGTCACGTCTTAGTTTGGACTGGCAGGTTCTGTTACAGGTGAAGCTGGAGCTTGGAGCATTGAGGTCTCTATTATATAAAAAAATATTTGTAACTAATTCCAAAAATTGCAAATTTGTTGGCCGGATGAATACTACTCTGAAATTAATAACAAAAGTCAATTTACTTTGAAGCAAATTTTTGGAGTCTTATAGCTTACTGGCTTATAAAGAAAAAACGGAGGGCGTGTTACAAAACTTAGACAAAAAGTAAGTTTTGATGTTTTAGATGTAAGAGAAAAAGGAGAGACTTGTGGAGACGTAAGACAAAGTGTAGGTGAAAGTCAAAGAAGAAGAGAGGGAGAGGAATGTGTCTCTCTGGTTTTGACTCCGAAGGAGGGTTTCACAAGAGGAGGGCCTTAGATGAGTAACAAAGACTTATATTTGGCCAAAATATTAAGTTATACTTTGATTAAACATCCAATATAAGCTCTCCAACTGGGTAGAAAATCTTATGGTAAGCAAATTGATACCAAATAGTCCATATCTAAACAATAACAAATAATGAAACAATTTCAATCTTATTAAAAATTCAAACATACAAAATATATGTGGTTAAAACTCAGGCGTATAAGTTTACATGCCTTGGAGATGGTATGCTACCAAAACTTAAGGTATAGAAATCCTATTATTAGCATTCTTTAATAAAACAGAGTTTATTGAAATAATACGGAGTACAGGTGCATTCCTGGAGGGAGGATCTCTCGAGTTTCCACAGAGGGGCACCGTTTGTTTATCAGAAGGCCTTAAAAAAAGAATTCAACTTAGTTATTGACCTGTCCTTGATTAATAGTATGTATTAGTGCAAAATTTGAAGAAAATGTAAAGAAAATTTGAAGAAAACTTGATGAAAAGTTCTCATTGTGTTTGTGAGATTCTACACTCACAACCAATGGAGCAGATACCTTTGCAGAGTTTAAATGGACAGTTCAGTTTGTTTGAAGTGGGGTTGTATGAGCTCCATATGGCCACTTAGTACATTAGATACAGTAGAAAGTTCTCTCCTCTCCCTCAGTAAGCCACAGACTGTAAGAGTCTGTGACGAAGAAAAAGACGCTAAAGAAAAAAAAAGAAAAAGACGCTAACAGGAAAGTACCGTACCAAGAACGAAGGGTATTTTCTCTGCCTACAAGAACTAAAATCAAAAAGTAATACCACAGTTTAAGAGTACGCTACATTTGAGTGTTTTTAAAGGAACACTACACCCAAACAACGATTTGGCCTCAGTTTCTACTCACCCTCATGCTGAACAACACTGTGGAGTAGTTTTGGAACATCTAGGATGCAGCCGGAGATCTGGGGGTATACTCGCTATCCACTGACATTGATATCATGACTTAGATAAGAGCCCGAATGAACAGTGTCCTTAAAAGTCCACAAAAAGTCGGCAATATTTCTCCATACTGCTCGTGCGCTGTAATCCAAGTGTCCTGAGCAGGTAACGTCCACCATTTACTCGAAACGACATCATTTAGCACATGTTTATAGCCTAAACAGTACTACTTCGCATTTCTATGATACACTTGCGGGTGCCTACGGGAGCCGCGGCTGACCAAACCAAACGAATGCGCACTCTGCAATAACTAGGAGCGTAGAACAAGAAATCCCACATTCTGCTGTGAGCGACGAAGCTGTGGACAGACACAAGAGGGGTCAGCAGAATGTGGGATTTCTTGTGTTCTTGTTTCTTAAAAAAATCAGCTAAACAAGCAATACAGTGCTCAAAACAAATGCAAATTGCGTTTGTGATGCATTTGAGGTCCATGTGTGCATATGTGTGTGTGTCCATAAAATGAAGAGATTGTCTTCAGCCTGCTCTATAGAAAAGTGTCTTGAGATGACGCTTGTTGTGAAGTGGAGCAATACAAATATTGATTGTTCCTCAAAAAGATCAATGAGAATAATTGAAAACTAGACAGCACTCTCAGAGCACAAACCTTCGCAAAGGTCACATGTTGCTGTTAATCAGTACCTCTATGATGAAGTAACCGTCATAATATGATTCCTTGACCCTGATAACCCACAACTAGCACTCAGAATCATGTTGATATCATTATTGGTTAGACAGTTATTGAGTGAAAATGACAGTTTATTAATGGTGGCCACAGGATCACCACTTTTTTGTAATCATTGGTTCCTCGTGACATGACCTATCTCACAGTGTTAAGAAATATTCTTGGATCGGGGGTGCCGATTTGGCAGAGTAGTTATTAAACCCCATGCCCCATGTACATGCTTATACCGGCTCGGGTTTGAATCCAGCCTGTGGCCAGCTTGCAGACTGTCTTCCCCTGCTCTCCCATCCCCTTTCACAAGCATATCCACTGCCATTCTCTCTCCTACCAATAAAAGCACAAAAACGCCACCCAGAAAAGAAATCTTGGATTCACATCCAGATCCGGATCACCACCAAAGCCTGATCATTTTTAAGTTGAGCCATTCTAAACATCTCCTGGAAACTTCAGCTAAACTTGTCAACAGTTTTTGGGTGATGCTACTAACAAACAAACACACATGACCTCCACCATGACCTCCATCATGTTATCTGAGGGACTCCCACACAGAGCTTTGTTTTAGGACTTCCTGTTTGTCCTGCAACGTCTGATCCTGTTTTTCATTCAACTAACCCCCTGCCTTGTTTCTGTCCTACCACAGATGCCCTCTTCCCACCAGCCTCAGGTTCACCATCATCTTCATCTTGACCTTCATTTTAATCTGATCAACCGACCAAAAAGAACCAGACTTAAAAATGTTGACTATGTTCACCTTCAGAATCACACCTGAACTGAAGAGATTTTTAAAATGTCGACAGAAGCAATCAGCAACAAACAAGCCACTGATGTCGGCATCACCAACACGTGCACGGAGCAACAGCAGCAATAAGACAAGAATCCAGGAGCTCACAGCGATGACCAAAGCCTTTATCTCTGACTTATCGTCTATACAACAAGCGCTTAATCCATGTCTTTGAGTCAGATTTCTGCTTTATGTCTTTGTATATATGTGATTATGATGACAAAGAGACCCTCATTAATCCCAAAGTCTGACTGCAAACTGCTGGACAGCTCTTGCTGACTTTTAACTCTTCTTTTGCTTCTTTTTGGATGTCTGTTGTGTCTGTTTGTCATTGTTTTAAAGAATTCTTCAGGGGTTTTAATGACATAAGAAGAATAGACAGGAATATAAAATGGATCAATTGCTTATTTAAGATAAATTTTATACCTTAAGAGAACATAAGTATCTGTACATTTATGGACTTGAGAATAATAAATGATTATATTTACAGCTGTTTGCCTGCTCTCATTTATTTTAAATGAATGTCAACAGTTGACTTTACTAATTACAAAGCTATGTGCAGCAAAAGTCACCATGAAGAGTTGACCTGTATATTGCTGAGGACTGGGTGAAAACATGCCGTAAAATCAACATAGGGTGAGTACCTGCCATAAACAGTTGATTTACAGAGACTTACTTTTTACTGCCAAGCTGTACTGTTTAAGTGGTACTTCACCACACAGTCTGGCCTACGTGTCATTACCCTGATCAGCCAGCTTCACAAGAGGAAACAGCTGCTGCCAAACTGGATAAAACAATTTTTTGAAGCAAATGTTACCACCATTTACCTTGGACAGTTGTGAATTTTTCTAAAAACTGAAATATGCACTGGAGAAACTTCTGTAGATGGAGAGTCAACATGGAGGAAACTGCTATGAGGATGGGAAAACCCACATCACACATTTTACAAACTAACAGGAAAAACCAGAGGACTTGATGAAAGTTCATCTCCAGAGCTAGTATCAGGCAAAAACTGGTTACCTCCACCAGGAGGTAATGTTTTTGGGGGAGTCTGTTTGTCTGTCTGTGAACAAAATAACCCAAAAAGTTAAGGATAGATTTTGATGAAGTTTTCAGGAAATGTTCAGCATGGGAAAAGGAAGAACTGATTCAATTTTGGTGTTGATCAGGATCACCGTCTGGATCTGCCATCACGAAACATGAGATTTTGGTGAATAACTACTGAACTAAAATAGATATCAAGATGAAACCAATTGCTACTGGTATGTTTTCATGGTAAAGGAATCTTAATATTTACATGAAATACAGTTAGGACTAATATTTATGGTAAAAATCACAATATGGGAGAGGACTGTGGTGATGGTGGAGGTCTACGCTCTCTGAGTGCTTTTCTAGTTGTTTATTGGGTCAAGACTAGGCTCTGATTTTGATAAGAATTTGACTTCCTCGTAGTTTACTGTACATTGAGCAGGAAAACTTAGCAAGAATATCAACATTATGGTGACTGGTCAGCAGGGTAATCTTTTATCAACTCATTAGGCCACAGCAGACTTTTACACTTTGCCTCAGTCCATCTCTGATGAGCTTGGCCCAGAGAAGCTAGTGGTGTTTCTGGGTGTTGTTGATATATGGCCTTGTCTTTGCATGGTAGAGTTTGACCTTGACCTTGTAGATTTAGAGATGAACAGTGTTAACTGACAATGATATCGTGGTGATATCCTTTACAGACTGATACTGGTTTATAATCAGAGCTGCCTGATGGATTGAAGGTCACAGGCATACAGTGTTGGTTTCCAGCCTTGCTACTTACAGTATATGCAGAGAATTCTCTGGATTTTCTGAAATTTTTTTGTAGTTTTTTTGTATTGTATGTACTGAATTACCTACATTTTTCCATAAACTGTTTGAAGATGAAATGATGTCATTGTTTTTGTTCTTCATTTGATAAAGAAATGTGATTCAGGTCTGATAACACTGCTGCTGAAGCTGTTGAAGGATAAGTTCGGTTTCTACAGCTTTCACATTGTTTATAGATTGAAGTAGAACAATATACTCACCTAGAAGGCTTTCCTGATCCAAACAGTGCTTCAGGAGATATTTAGATCCAAAATCGAGCAGCGGACATCCATATTATGGTAGCACACGGGGCATGTATAGCGCCGCTCCTAAAACTGCATTAATCGTCCAAAAACTCCTAAGTTTCACCAATATTTCATCATGGTACGCTCGTGCTACTCCTCCAAGACAGTCCGGGATCGCTCCACCCATGTTTTCGTGACTGTGCTGACCTCTGAACTGAAGACTGCTCTCTGGCCAGCTGTTCTTCTCTTTGCCTCTGTGTCCTCCTTTCCATGAGCTCCTCATCTGTAAACTCTGGCTCGAAACTGTAAGGACACCCATCATGTTCAAAGTTCTCGTCCACAATATCTTCATCCGATAGCTATTCGTCCATTTTGCACAAAGCTGGAAGAAGAAAGTTGTTGAGTAGCCGGTGGTCGCCCCTGAAACAATGAGTCGTACTGCAGCTGTAAAGAAAGTTTTCAGTTCAGAGGTCAGCACAGTCACAAAAACATGGGTGGACTGACACCAGACTGTCGTGGAGGAGTAGCCCAAGCGGATCATGATGATCTATTGGTGCAACTGAGTTTTTGGACAATTAATGCAGTTTTAGGAGCGCCGCTATACATGCCCTGTGTGCTACCAGTATACGGATGTCTGCTGCTCCATTTTGGATCTAAATATCTCCCAAACTACTGTTTGGATCAGGAAAGCCTTTTGGGTGAGTAAATTGTTCTTCTTCATTCTATAAACAATGTGAAAGCTGTAGAAACCTAACTTATCCTTTAACATCTATGCTCACTAATACCTCCCATTGCCTTCTATTTTAAAGGACACTTATTGGGCTGTCCGCCCTTAGGCTGCTCATAATCATCTCTTGACAAGATGAATGCACTGCAAAAATTGTTTAAAGCTGCTCCATATAAAAACTTTCCTGACCTTGAACTTCCTGGTTCGCCAACTTTGAGGACAACAGAGACAACACTGCATTGACCATACCCCAATCACAAGGCCATCTCTGCCAAAAGAGACACTTTCACTTTTAGATCGGTCTCAGCAATCTTTGAAATGGAGCCTAGGGGAGAATTTAATGCCTTTTCAGTGGACAAATGGCTGGATCCTGTAGATTAACAACATCTTATAAATCAGAGGGTTCAGTAGGAACCTTAAATCAACAAATTTGATAAAAACATAAGCTGATGTTGGGGTATGAGGCTCAGTGTTTGAACTTTTGGGTGCTGTTTTTGTCCTCTTTAATCAAAGAACTTTAAAAATTTTACTAAAAATATGCTGAGAGCAGAACACTTATACCAAATTCAACATTTTGGCCGGGACACTGCTGAGTAATTTCCTCATCCGCTTCCTGCCCTCCCGAGGAAGAACCCTTTGGACTCTCCTGACCTTATAACCCTCCAAACCTACAATTGAATTTCACGCTGTCAAGTCCTACGCTGCTCAGGCCACCTCACTAATCAGAATGTTGTTTATTCTGTCAGGTTTTTGGCACATACGCCTCCCCGTCCAGATGTTGGCCTTGGGTGTGTGCTGAAGACAGAATGAGACACACCACACCACCAGCTTGGCTCTCATTTGCATCTGCTAATAGCTCTATGATGCCAGTTTCTGATTGTGGCAATGACCCATTTAAAATCCTCCCTCTTTGCCAGATGCCCTCTTCCTCACATTCTGGGATTCCTCTCTCTTTCTATCTTGCTATCAAATGCCAGCTTCTTCCGTGCTCTGCATTCGAACACAGCAGCAGTGACAGAGGTTAAACAGAAGACATACTTCTGATAGTTTAGCTCATCATGAGTAAGCTTTTGTGTTTCTCCACCCTTCTAAAACCACTACTTTCAACCCCCACTCCTCTCCATCAGCCCCTGATCACAGAGCTGCAGGTTTTTCTGATTCCAGCACCAGAACGCTGGAGCAGAGGAGCTGAGGTGCTGAGGAGCTTCAAAGCATTGACAGTCATGCAGTTCTGTTTGCCTCGAGGCTGTTTCCACCCTGTAAACTTGAAGGAGCTGCACAGAACCTCTGGGTGAACTTCCGCTGTAAGAACCAGGATGGGACTCAAGCCCCTGGGACATCGTTCCTTCATGAAGAGCCCTTAACACTGCAGTCCAGACAGAGGACAATTGAGGTGCTAAGCTCCCAAAGAGATACAGAGCAACACAGAAGTCTAACAAAGGTCCTTAGAGGGGCCATATCATGCTGATACAAGATTTATTACCTACAAATAATGTTGTTTGGTGAATACCCGACTCTACACCTCCAGAAAGTTCCACAGCATTAGGTCTGCTCCTCTCCCCGATATCCGGGAGTAAGATTTTCACCCCTGAAAACCCCTTGTGCGAGATTTTCACGAGATCTTCATGAGGAGAAGTTTTATCTATAAAGAGTGTTGATGAAGACCTGGAACCCTGAGTACTGAGTAATGTTATCAGAGACAGTATACTGTAAATAAAGCTGTGATGTAGCCGACTGTCAAGCTAATGCTAAGCTAGTTAGCGTTAGCCTCAGCTGGCCAGCTTTTAACCACACAGCTTCTAAAGAAGCTAAACTCACATACTGTGCTTCAGCCTTTGTAACTTTATAATATTGCCTCTCAATTATTAAGATGAACATCTTCATGAATTGGCTCAACACCCCCCAGCAGATAGCAGATGACTTGCTGATGTATGTAAACTCATAAATAATGGGCCTGTTTTTTGACCAAAAGGTAGAGAAACAGTCACACTCACAAACAGTGGCTCATTTACCTTTACAATGCAGTCCTCAGTTGTACTCATGGGCTCACACATCAGCAGCAGACAACAGGGTGAAGGCTGTGGGAGCCTCAGAGTAAGTCTGTACATATATAAAACTCTATACCTTGTTTGACGACCTAAACACGCCGTTTATGTTTGTAACTCTGGGCCTAGTTGGATATTAGAACTTACTGTCGTGTATCTTAATTAAGTTTATGAAGGCTCATGAGACATTTCTGTGAGCTTACGTGAAGCTTTATTTAGCATTTTTTTTAATCTAGTCGATTCATTGACCCCGAGACATCACATGACCCCAATAGTTAAACCTCATTGGCCCATAGTAATTTTGGTGATGTTCAACATAACAACTGTTGCTTGTTGTTAACGCACCCTAACACCACATCTCCCCTTTTTAAGAGAACAAAGTGCAACTGTTTTTTTTTTCATTCAAGTCCAAACACAACCTGCAAGGTAGGAAACAGGGTTAGGCACTTTTGTGATCAATAAACATAAACTGAAATAAGCCTGTTAATTGTGCAATAAAAATGTCCAGATTTTTCCATTGGCTGCTTTAAAGTGATTAAACTTCACACTCTAACTTTCATTGACTTCTTACAGTAGGCTAACCATTACATTGTAACATGAACCTATCACAAATTTGTGTCTTCTCATCTTTCAGTCTACAGGTCAAGCCTAACAGGCTTCACGACAACACTGTCAGACCTAGTTTTCAGAGTGGGAGTCTCTGTCGGTGAGACTGGAGATGCCACAGCAGGAGAGCTGAGAACCTGCTCTGGAAATGGCTCTGTCACTTGTTGCTGTGGTGAAGGCTTGTCCTGTGAGGGTGTCTGATAGGGTATCAGGTGTATGAGCGGCTCATTGTGATTACGTCTCTCCTTAAGACATGTTCTGCATTTCAGCACCATTTCAGACAGTTGTTGGCTGAGTCCCGGCCACCACACGGACTGGCGAGCACGTGCTATACATTTCACAACACCTTGGTGTCCTTCATGCAGTTTAGCAAGCACATCGTTCCGCATTACAGTTGGTATCACGAGTCGTGTGTCTTTCAGCAACAAACCAACCTGCACTGTGAGTGTGGCCCTCTCTGCCCAGTAGTTTTTCAGCATCGGTTCTTGTTTAGCGTGCACTGGCCACCCCTCTGTACATAATCTCATGACCCGTGAGCAGACACCGTGAGCTTTTAGCTGCTCTTTGAGATTTTCCACATATGATGGACTGACAGGTAGGTTTGCAATAATACAGTCTACATAAATGTTGGTGTTTTCCATCAGTTCATCAGATCATCCAGAGTCATACACGCTTTTCCTGGTGAGCGTGACAGTGCGTCTGCTGTGTAGAGAGACTTTCCTGGCACGTGCACTATGGAATACGAGTAGCGCATTAGTCTCATCCTGAAGCGCTGGATTCTTGGTGGCAGGAGATCCAGTGCTTGCACTCCAAGCAGAGAAAGAAGGGGTTTGTGGTCAGTTTTGAGACAAAACTGTTTTCCTAAGAGGAAATCCCTGAATCATTCGCATGCCCAGAGCCTCTTTCTCAACTTGTGCGTAACGCTGTTCAGTTGGAGAGAGTGACCGTGATGCATAAAATACAGGCCGCCAGTCATCCTCCCATTTCTGAAGAACGCCCCCCAAGCCATATGAAGATGCGTCAGCTGATACTTTAGTGTCTCTGTTTGGATTGTACTCGGCCAGTACTGGAGGAGAGGTCAGCACTTCCTTCAGTCCTCTAAATGCTTTCTCCCGGTCCGCGCCCCAAATCCAACAGTTCTTTTTGGAGAGAAGATCACAGAGCACCTCGTCTTTTTCTGACAGCTGGGAGATGAACTTCCCCATTTGGTTGACCGTGCCCAGAAAACTCCTCAACTCGCTCACATTTTTGGGCTCCATCATCTCTGTGATGGCTTCTGTCTTGCTTGGGTCAGGGCTGATGCCTGATGCTGAGATGATGTGCCCCAAGAAGCCACCTTGTTCTGTGAGAGTTCACACTTTTCCACATTCAGGGTAATGCCCGCCTTTTCCAGTCCTTGAAGTACAGTGTGGAGTCGAGCATCATGTTCCTCTTGGTCTCGGCCCCACACCAGCAGGTCATCGATGTGGCAAACCACACCCTCCAGTCGCTCTGTGACTTCCGCCATCATGGGCTGGAAATGTTCAGGTGCTGAGTTTATGCCGAAGGGAAGACGGTTAAAATGAAACCGACCAAAGGGAGTTATGAATGTAGTGTACTTAGCTGATTCATCTGTTAGAGGGATCTGCCAGAACCCCATGTTGGCATCTAGCTTGTTGAACACTTTGGCTTCAGCAAGTATTCCGAGACTCTGCTCCACAGAGGCTAGAATGTGCTTTTCGCGGCACACATACTCATTCAGGCCGGTAAAGACCAGACATAGGCGCATTTTAGGGCTGTTTTCTTGGGCACGACCACCATGCCAGCACACCACTCTGTTGGTCCCTCCACACGGCTGATGACTCCTAGCTTTTCCATGCGCTGGAGCTCTTCCTTTACTTTTACCACCAATGGTAGGGGAATTCTTCTTGGAGCTTTCAGGGAAAAAGGCACAGCATTAGGTTTCAGCTTTATGTGGTATGCTTTTTGAACATTGCCCAACTAGCTACACAGCATGGGGTAGGTTGCTTTGAGAGTGTTCATGGTCATACTGTTGACATGAATAATTAGGCCCAGGGCCATAATGGCTGGCAGCCCAGGCAAAGGTGTGCTCAAGTTCTTGACCACATAGAATTTCTCCATGGTCTACGTGGTTCCATACTTTAGTTGCAGTCTGGTGAAACCTAGCTCCTCCAGCGGGGTCCTCCCACGACCTAACAATGGTTTCTCTGGTTTATGGAGCACAGGCTGCTGTTCACAAGGAAATATGCGCTTAAAATCAGCCTGTAACACATCAGTTATGTCTGCTCCCGTATCTAGTTTGAACGTGAGCATTTTATCCATTGCCCTTATATCAGCAGTCCATGCAGCATTTTCAGATGACACAGAGCTTAGACAGAAACTTTCCACCTCCTCTTCTTCAATGCACTGGACAGTCTTTACTGTGAGACAAACTCGCTGATAGTGACCTTTCTTTCCACAGGAGCGGCACTTTGCACACTCAAGCCCATCCGAAGGAGTTCAGAACCGCAGTCTTACAGTATGCAGCTTTTAGATCAGATTTCAACCTGGTCTGGAGCTACTAGAGGGCCTGAAGGACTGTTCTGGTTTGGAGTCATCCCAGAGGGAGGCTGAAGTCCGCACTCTTATCCAGTGCGATTGGATCCAAGGGATGAGGTTCCGATGTGAGCTGGTCCCAGGTTTCACGGGAGAGAAGTGCCATCTTAGATTGGACTGGCAGGTTCTGTTTAAGGTGAAGCTGGAGCTTGGAGCATTGAGGTCTCGATGATAAAAAAAAAGATTTGTAACTAATTCCAAAAATTAATAATTCGTTTGCCAGACGAATACTATTCTGAAATTAATGACAAAAGTCAATTTACTGTGAAGCAAATCTTTGAAGTCCTAAAGCTTATTGGCTTATAAAGAAAACTGGCAGGCGTGTTACAAAAATTAGTCAAAAAACGAATGATAAAAAGGCTGAGCTGAATAGACTTTAAAGTCAAGGAAGAAGTGTGATAAAGAAAAGTCTATGAATGGGGTTCTGGTTTGGTGGAGTGGTTAGCACCCCATGTGCATGCTTCTGCCAGTCCAGGTTCGAATCCCGCCTGTGACCACTTTGCAGAGTGTTCTCCTACTCTCTCACCCCCTTTCACAAGCCTATCCACTGTCTCTCTCCTATCAATAAAGGCACAAAATACCCCCCAAAAAAATACAAAAAAAAAAAAGAAAAAAAAAGAAAGGTCTATGAAGAAGAGAAAAGAAACATGTGTCTCTCTGTGGTTTAACTCCTGATGAGGATCTCACAGGAGGAGGGCCTTACGTGGTAACTAAGACTTTATCAACTTAAATTTGGCCAAAATGTTAGGTTGTATTTTGATTAACATCCAATATAAGGCACTCCAACTGGGTCTTATGGTGATCAATTTGATACCAAAATACAATATATCTAAAGTATGAGAAAGAATAAAACAATTTCAATCTTGTTAAAAAGTCAAACAAACAAAATATATGTGGTTAAACTTAGACATATAAGATTACTTGTCTTTGAGATGGCATGCTACAAAAATTTTAGGTGTAAAAATCCTATAAGCATTCTTCAATAAAACAGAGTGAAATGAAATAATTTAGAGCTCTCTCTTCAGTTTCCACTGAGGGGCGCCGTTGGTTTGTCAGAAGGCTTTAAACAAACACTTCAAACTTATTGGTAACTTTTGCATTTTTAGAACTAAAAACACACGTCACATAATTAGAATGCATTTTTCATGACAGGATAAAATATCACATTGGTCACATTGTTAGATGTGTCCGTTGTTTTATTTAAAGAGTTTAAAAGGTTTGTGGTTTTCTGTTGGCTGAAAAACATCTGGACAGAGGTAAGGAGGAGCAGATGAGGGTTCAAATGGCCAGGGAGGTAAAAAGTCAACTTAGATGCCACCTAAGAATAATTTAAGACTCTGGGAACATGGGTTGTTTAGACACCTTAATGGGTCTCAGCCAATCACTGTTTAGGACGGAAGTCCAGAGTAAAAAATACATCTCTAGCATCCACGCAGACGTCTGTTTGTTGTAATTTGCATGAAATACAGGCAGACTTCATGGCACTACCTGTCTCTAGTGAATTACAACCCTGGTCCATGAAGACATTTTTTGCCCTTTAAGAGTTTTTTAGTTCATCTTGATACACATCATTAGTAGGGCACTCATGTTTATGGTGGGGTTGACGTCCACATTCGTAACACCGGGACCTGTGTAGATTTTTACTCTTGCTGTTGAAGCGTGACTTAACTCCATTGTTTGTGTATTTACTGGTTTTGAGTCTTTACATTTTGTTGCCTGCTCTTAAAAACTCTGTCCACAGAATTTGCATCCACATGCATCACATCGCCGGCATCATTCCTCAGTGTATTTTGTTGCTTTTTAATCTCCTCTGACTGTCTTGCTAGGTTGATGGCTTTTTCAAGGTCCAAATCTTTCTCCATCTGCATCTGAGAGTCTTGTGTCGGCTAGCCCCACTACTATCCTGTCTCTGATAAGTTCGTCATGCAGCTGACCATAGGCCATGCAAGGCGGTCACAAAAGCATCTACAGTCTCATTTGCTTCTTGTCAGCACATGTTAAATCGTGCACGCTTATACACAATGTTCTTTTTAACGATGAAGAAATTTTGGAATCCATCTTTGACTTTAGCATACTCATGCTGATCTGCATTGCTGAGTTTTAGCCCTCTCAAGACGTCATCTGCTTCGTCTCCCATACAGTAAATTAAGGTATTCACCGGGTCCTCCTCTGAACTTGAAGACAGATTGCTTGCCTGTCGGAATCTCTCAAATCTTCTGATCCATTTTGTCCACTCATGCGGCTTGGAAAAATCGAAGGGCTCTGGTGGCTGGATGCTAAACATGGTGCGGGGCCGTCATGCTAACTCCTGCTGTGTTCTGCTCCTCCTCGCCGTCACTTGCCATCCACGTATCCACTGAGCTCCTGTCTCTTCACTGTGGAAGACCTTTGTGCTTCACTTTTCAGCTGCACAGCACTTCTGACACCATGTCGCGTATCTTAAGTTTATGAAGGCTCGTGAGACATTTCTGTGAGCTTATGTGAAGAAGCTTTATTCAACATTTTTTTAATCTAGTCGATTCATTGACCCCCAGATATCACATGATCCCAATAGTTAAACCTCATTGGTTCATAGTAATTTGGGTGACGTTCAACATAACAACTGTTAACATACAATAACACCACACTTACCATGTGTTTAAGATATATTGCTTTATTCGTATCAGTTATTTATCAAAAGAACAAATATCAATTTTTTTTAAATTGTTATTCAATCTTGTTTTGATAAGTAACTGATATAAAGATAAGTAATACATTTATTACTTCATCATTTCATTCTTTCGTATCCTTTTTCATATCATTACATGTTCAATGGCCCTCTACAAATGGGAAAAGCTCCTGTGGTTTTACCTTTCATAGGAATGCTGTGCAGGTAATAAATATTTATATTGCAGTTATAAGTTGTATTTTTCTGTTTGACCCTGGGAAATAATGTAATTTTTTAATAACCAATTTGAATATTTAATGCTGGAATGTAGATCCCCACTTATGCCATTTGTTTTTTTGATGAATATTACTGAGTGAATTCACACAGACTGGAGGGCCATCCCTCATTTTGACACATTAAACTCCAAATCCCTTTTCATTTGCGGATCTCTGTTTTCAGAAAGCTGGCGTTAGTAACGAGAAAAGTGTGCTGTATG
>JAZDUH010000359.1:36947500-37212500 GCA_036419115.1 Scarus forsteni
AGAAAGGAATTGCAGGATTCTTGTATGTTGGAAGTGCAGTGTGTTATTGAGAATTCTAGAATGGATTTAGAAATTCTATGACTGATGCCAGTATTCCGGTATGTTAGCTTCCAAAATGTTATTCAGAATCCTAGAATGGAATTTAGAAATCTAGGAATGATGGCAGGATTCAAGAATGTTAGAGTTCTAAAATGTTGAGAATTCTAGGTGAAATTTAAAATGTTATGATTGATGGCAGATAATGGACTGCAGTGTTTGTTGATAACAGAGGAGTTATGGCAGTTATGTTAATATAAATGTTAAACTGATTAACAAAGTAATGTGCTCATTCTGGAACCACATTCACATTTATTTGGCCCTCTAAACAGAGAAAAATACTAACTTGTCAATACAATTACAAACAGTCATCATCATTACAAACAGGCTGCCTCTGTAAATTACCACGATTAGTTAGTATTGACCAAAGTCATTTTTTTTAAGTTAAGCACAAATTTATTATTATTAGAAGGAACAGCTGTTTCTGCTGCTGTCTCTGAGTTTTGATTTTAGGGACAGCTAAATTCAGACAAAATCTTTAATACACGTACCAACATGCCATGATCAGATTGTGTCCATATTAATAGGGAATTTTGAAATTCCAATCAGAACGATTTCTATCTGATTTGGAAAAAATGCTCATGAGAAAATAACCACTTTGAATCAGACATTGCTTTTTGTAGACAAGCAAAAGGACAACTTTTAATGTACCAATTAATTTAGGTCGTCCTTGTTGTCTAATTTTTCTAGCAACCTTCTGATGCCTAAGTTTACATGTAGATGACATGTTTCATTTCTAAAGAACTCTTCTTTGATATGAGGGTCAGTAGCTCGAAGTTCCAGATATGGTTAAAAACTCGTACTTGTGAGCATGCAAAAAAAAAAAAAAAACTATGTGATGAATACTTGCTGCATGAACATGGCATTACACTTACATTGTAAATATTATCCTTTATATCTAAACTTTTTACAGACAGCCTTAACACAAGAAGCACATTCAAGTAATGATGTACACTAAAAGGAACAGATCAACAGTTTAAAGCCATTCGACTGTTTCTCCTCATCCCACATTCCAGGGCAGTTCTCATGCTCGGGGTGAAAAAGACACACCCTGTCAGGGAGGAGGAGAGATGGAGGCAGTCAGGGAGGCGTACACTTAGTCTTCACTCTGACACTAAGTCGTAGCCACGACTGAAATATTTTCCTCATCTGAACCGAGGAAGAAGAGCAACAGATGATGTGTTTTTTTAACTGACTCAATGAGGCTGTTGCAAAGAACCATCTTGGTTATTCTTCAGTGGAAAAAGAAAAATATACATCTCAAAAATAAGCTCAGTTGGCCAAACATTAAATCAATTTTCATACTAAAAATTGCAAAGTGGTGTGACAACAGCCATCCATCCTTAACACAAAAAGAAACATAAGAGATGGTATCTTAACCCAAACTCTGGGGGATCTTCTGTGGAGGGCCCATGTGGAGGTCACCTGTGCTAAGGTGCAGCAGACCTGAACTTCCAGAAAAGGTTAGGAACATTTGGGGCTCTAACTTCCTGGTGCAACGCAGGGTGGCGCACCCACCACTCCTGACCCCATCTGACTTTCATGTGTCAGCAGAATAACATAACCAAAAATAACCTTTAAGGAGTGACTTGGAGAACTTCATGGTTTCAAGATAAAAAGTACACATATACATACAACTTGAAAAAAACAATTTGAATAGTGTGAATAAATTGCCAAAAGATGTACATTTTAAGATATTTCATTTCTGACAAAAATTCAGATTGAAGCTTGCATTTACGAAAGGATGCACTATTGTTACACTGAACTGTATTGTCCCTGGTTGGTGTGAATGGCCTGTAGCGGTGGACCTTAAAAGTTTCAAACCACTATTATCGTAAGTATTTGGTCTTTTATTTATCTCCATCCCATAATCATTACAGTTCCCATGTAACTTAAGAGCAACCAGTCAATTAAAATGCACCATGTGCCTGCAAATTATGACAGATATATTACCGTAACCATGATTATCGATATCAGTCCTCTCCACTTCACACTTACTATTGCTGTCAATGATAATTTTTTTACAATCTCTCTATCCAAGGTTGTTATTGATTATACCACATTAAGTACCATCTTTACAACCATGTGAAGAAGATGACCCCCTTGAAAATGAAATATTGTATCTCAAGAGGCTAACCCCTAAATATGCATATTCAGCAGAGACAATTGTGTGGTCTGGACATCCATGAATTTTCACTATCATAAATCCTAACATTGTGTTATGATTTCCTGCCATATTAATAAAGGTTGACTGATTGATTGATTGAACTGAATTGTATGAGGGTAATGACAGATTAGTGTTCAAAACAGTTAATACCCTCACGATAACAACAGGACTGACATATGTTGTCATTACAAATGAAGCTTTTTAACTTCATGCAGAAGTCCTATAGTGATGGGGGTTTCATTTCCCTGTATTCAAAATAAACCCAACCAGTTTTGTTCTTCTTAAACCCTAGAAATGAAGGAGTTGAACACAGTGTGTTCCTTTCCTGCTGGTAAGTCTGCTTTTTCCATCTTGAGGAGGTAGAGGGGGAGGAGTGTGTGTGTGTGTGCACAGCAACAAGTCCCACTGCAAGAAAAAAAAGGAAGAAAGGGAAAAATCCAGCAGAGATATATCTTCTTCCAGAGTGACCGCCAACGTCATCCATGCTCAGCCAATCATAAGCCTTCTTCTGCCTTTAGCTCAGCCTACTTCATCTACACACACACACATCTGGGCTGCGGATGTTACTCGCTGGGACACATCAATGGAAGAGAATCTTCTTGAGTCATAACACCCAGCTCTAGTTGATCACCCTGCCCCCTCAGCTTAGATTCTCTGCTCACCAGAAAGCTCTGAGGCACACACAAGGACACAGTTCAGCCTCTTGATGATGACTTTTCCCTCCACAACACACATTTTTGAACCACCCTGCTGAGTCCTCTGTCGGTCAAATAAACACTCACTTTGCTGCGATGTAGGGAAAATATTTCTGTCAGAGTGCAAGTAACTCTGCATGAAGCCTGACTAGTCACACATAATCACACACAATACTTGAGGTGCTGTGAACAGGACAGATTTTTTGGACTTTAACAAAAGAGGAGAGTCATCAATTCCAATTTTAAACGTATTCCTTTCAAGGTCGCAGGGGGTAGTGGAGCCCATCCCAGCTCACATTGAGCAAAAGGTGGGGTACACCCCAAAACCGTTTGCCAGCCAATCACAGAGCCACATCAAGACATGGACAAAACTCTTACACTCTAACCTAAGGGCAATTTCACCCCCAAATTCCACATAACGCGAAAGCGCTGAGCCACGCAGCGCCGCAGTGTTGAATCACTGCGGAGCACTTCACTCCCACTCTAGTCTATCAGAGCATTTCCACTGCCTGCAATCCGGCCCGCCAGAGCCACTTTGCTGAAGCACCGGTGCTGCGCGCTTCAGGTCGATTTTCTGCCCAACCACATCAAAACCTCATATATTCACTGTCGTTGAGAATGCACCAGAAAGGAAGTCGACGTCTGGAGTATCTGGAACTTTCAAGATTGAGACAGTGCATGGACACTCAAACTTAAAGTTCCTCAATAGGTTGTCATTATGTCACAACTGGAGGCATAAGCATCAGGTAAACAGTCAGTCAGAGGGTCCCAGAAGCAGTACGACAACATGGATGAAGAAAAGTGAATCACAGAGGTACAGAAATATATAACATGGTATATATGACACCAAACATCCTTTCTACAAGGATATAGGCAGAAAAAAGTTAAATAAATCAAGAAGCTGTATCGTTGGAACCAGCAAGGGGACCTTAGAGAAGTGAAGTGAGGTGTTGTTTATTTCTTTTCTCAGTCTATAACATGTTTTATTAAAGTGTGAAATCGCTACTCTCACAAGACCTTATGGCTCCCTGGGGATCAGCCCTCCCCCCTGTAGAGCTGTGCAGCGCTGCACATTCAGTGGGGTCCGTCGGTCAGAGCAAGACGTTTTGCATCATGTGGAATTTGGGGGTAACTTTAGTAGCATGTTTTTGGTCTGTGGGAGGAAGCTGGAGTGCCTGGAGATAACCCATGCATGTACAGGAAGAACATGCAAACTATGCACAAGAAGGCCTTTGACCAACCTAGAGATCAAACTGGCCACTTTCTGCTGTGAGGCACATGCACTACCTGTCATCCCACCGTGTTGACCACTCCAAAATGTGGGGATTTGCAAATCCTTTTTGACCTATATCCAATTAAATACACTAAAAAGACAACATATGTAATGTTTGAACTGACAAACTTTTTTTTTTGCAAACATTGACTGATTTTGTGAACCCCCATATAAGTGAAGCTATTCCATATTAACCAGGTTGTATTTTTTATTATCCACTAATAAAATCAACTTTTTAAATTAATAAATATCTTTATTGAAGGAAGACAGACAGTGGATTGAGTAAGTAAGGGGATAAAAGAACAAGACTTGCAAGAAACAAGTAGCAAGCAGTAAATGAACCTTGAACACCACATTTTTTTATTTAACCTTTATTTAACAGATAAGTGCATTGACATCAGGATCTTATTTACAAGGGCAACCTGGCCAAGAGGTCAGCAGCACACATAGTGATCAATACAAAATTCAAAAGAATGAAGGCAATATGAATAATGTGAAAGCCACATTGACAGTTTAATGAACCCACTCAGCTATAGATACCCCCTAAATCAATATTTTAATAAAAGTGATTATGTGACTCCTCGGGCATCAGATAACCATTCTGGTGTGTAGCATGGGTGTCTTCTCTTTTTCTGAGTTAATTTACTTTTCAGAAGAATAAAGTTTATCTGGAACTAACAGACTCCCATCGTGTATTCCTTGTATTCCTAGCTCCTTAAAAACATATTTGCAAAAAGTTAATGCAGTCCAAAAAGTTTTTTAGATAGTGTACACTTAAACTCTTTACTATACCATTTTTATTTGGTACAATCCTTCCCTTTTTGCTGCTGGTACTGCGTCAAACACTTTTTGGCTTACTGAGGGAGAGGAGAGAACTTTTATCGCATCTAATTTACTTATATGGAGCTCATACAACCCCACTTCAAAAAACTGAACTCTCCCTTTGACAAATGCAACAGAGAATAGAACCAAGGATTCATGTGGGGAAGATGAGAAAATAAGCTGGCTAATCTTTCTGATCGTTTCTTATGTTCTGGTATGTTTCAGTATTAACATGCACTATGATCTGTACATATATTTCATAAATGTCCCATTTGTGTTCTCAGATTTAAAGGGAATCTTTGGCTCAGTGTGACAGTGCACCTTGTCCATGATTGGAAGGTTGCAGGTTTGAGGCCAGCTGTCTCATGAGCAAGATACAAAACCCCAAATTGCTTCCACTGCTGTATCAGTGGTCTTTAAATGGATATGATTACTTACAAAGATTATCTCTACAATCATACAGGCACAAGGATCCTCCTGAAAACAAGACGTTGTATCTCAAGAGGCTAACTCCTGATAAATATGTGTTTAGCAGAGAAAAATACAATAAAATGATTGACCCATGGGTCTGTCATTAGCCTTAGTTCTTACTTCAGTACATTTCATCATAACTTTACGTCGTAGGGATTGTCTTTGACGAGGTTCATGTCACATATAAGTGTTAAATGATATGTGTGGTATAATTTAATGCAAAACGATAGTCTTAAGTTAGTTAAGCTATAGGCTAATGGCCGTTAGCCGTAGCAGCTAGCCGTTAACTACAGTTAGCCCCTACGGCTAAAGGCAATTAACTGTTGTTTGCCCTTGTAAGCCTTTAGCCATAGCAGCTGACGGTAAGCCGTTAGCTGCTGCGTCTAGACGCGACATATGCTACGTCATAGCAGCGCTGCTTGATATGGATTGGTCTGTGATGAGTGTGATGAGCCAAACGATCGTCCAATCACAAGCTGCTGTTGTTTTTGAAGACTCTGCCCCTGAAAAATTTTGGCAGGGCTCCTCCCTAGATGGATTAAAGAAATTTTTCCAATATGGAACTGTCCATCTGGCATGTCAGGTTAGAGACTGGGATCCACACTCAAGATTTCATGCTGCTAAACAGAGGGTTTTTTTCTTGCCCGCCATGATGGAGGGATTCATGATTGGCTATATGGATTCATGTTGGTTGTTGGATGTATATATTTCTATGTATATGTATATATGTATGCATATTTGTGTATCCATAAAATGAAAAGTTTTGTGCTCTGTTGTAAAGTTTCTTGAGATAACACTTTTTATAAATAGGTGCAGTACAAATAAAGATTGATTGACTGATTGTTTTAAAATAGTCTTGATTGAACAGTACTTTTGAAAATACATTTTCAAGGATATGTTTCAGGATTGGTACTTCAAATATTCCAGGCTCTGGCCTTTGACCTGATACTGCAAATATCCTACCGACATGTATGGTTGTGTACTTTAAGTGTAATGTATGTATCTCAGTGAGAACCAGGGCACCTTTGGCTGCTTTGTCTTTTTTTCCATCCATCTGGAGGAAAGACCCCACCCTCTTCTTCTTAGATTCCACCCCTCATCTCCAACCACACCCCCTGCTCACTCTATGGTTCTACCTTCAGCCACCCCTCCCTCTTTTTCCAGACACCCCGATTCCTTTGTATTTTCCCACATATCATGAGCTCTCCTGTTGAACAAGGACCCCTCTGGATTCCTTTGTCCTCTTCTACCATCAGTAAACCGGTTAACCAGCTAACCAGTACTAGTCCACTAATTGACTATTAGTGTGCAGACATGCTTTGTTTTGGGGTCTGTGTGTATGAATGGGAGTTCTGGTTGCAAGAGTGCAGTTATATATGGTGACCAGCAGGAGCCGCCAGGACAACTCTGACAGAGTGAGGGGTGTAAGGGAGATCCCCAGCAGACCAAGAATCAGTTTTCAAAGAGCAGTGATCAGTGGATCCTGTGTGCTCTGTTTCACACTACTCTGAGTCAAAGGCACACATGAAACCTATTAACAGATGATCTTGTCAAAAACTTATGGCAAGGGTTGTTATTTGGCTTTTTCTGCATTGTGGAAAATCCAAAAGTGAATATGAAATGACCTGATGACACAGCACTTGGATTCTAAATCATCTGTGCTGCTGCTATAAAAGAAAAAAATGCTTCAGTACCATTGTTTTTATTTTCGTTTTTTTTATCACTTGCATACTTTTCATATTCTACACCTTCACAGCAGTCCAGGCTTTTAGACCTCCGTTCCTGATTGGCATTTTACAGAATGTGATTATTTCTTGTCCATTCTCCGCCAAACATGCAGTCCTGTGAAAATGGAATGGTCCCCCTTTTAAGTCTCAAACTACACAGCAACAATCCAAATCTAAGCAACCTTATTTAATAATTACTGCTTAAAATGTTATGTTACAAGTCCAGATAAATTTGCTATTTTAGATATGAAGGGCTCTAAAACATGTGAATTGCTTGTAATAAATGAATATTTACTAATTGATTAGTAAGATCAGTTGTTCCCTGGGTAAGGTTAAAAAACCTTCAAGGTGTTAAAAGACACTGAGAGAGAGCTCAGGGACATTCTCTGGAAAACAAAGGCACAGTTACAATCATTTTGTATGATATATATTACCCATTATTCAAGACAATGAGATGGATTAAAAAGCATAGCCAATACATTAGATTTTTCTCTCGAATGAGGAGAGTTAAAGAACAATCTTTAAACTCTGCTGGTGTTCTCTGAAGCTGTACACAGTGGGGGTCCTCAGTTCCTGATGTTGCTATTTTGGGTGTCACAGACTACATAGTTTGGGATACTGCAGAATATTTCATACTTTCTGAATAAGTTACAACTTCTCATTCAAATACATTGAAAACTGAATATTTATCTCATTTTTTTTCACCTTTTAAAGCAAATGTAGCTTAAAACAATGTAAAATCTAAATAAGACATACATATACCCACAAAGATTGAAGTTTCTGTTGTGCAATGTCTAATGAAATGTTTACAAATATGATATGTTTAGATCTGGAGTTTCAGGATTTCTTTTATGTGACAATTTCTGTAATTTGAGATGTAGATCAAATTTAACCAATGGGCCTCAATGTGAAAAACATTTAGCACCCATTAAATACTTCAAAAATAGGAAAGTATTATTGGTTGGGAGTGGGTCACTAAAGAGAAAGTTGCAAAGTTTTAGGCTAAAGAATGACATACAGGGTAATTTTGGGCAAAGATTAAAACACACTTTAAGCTTTTATGCTATCATGGGTTATATCCACTGGCAGGACAATTTTTAATACTGTAAATTTTGAGGAAAGGCAGCAGCCAGTGTTTTGTTAGGGGGCTCTCTAGGGACCTCTGAGTGTAACTATACTGTCCTGTAAACCTACAGCACTTACCTCAGGTAACATGCATGTGTTGACATACAGATGGCGGAGCAGCCTGTAGGTGAAGATGCTGTAAGGAAAAAAAAGAGAAATACTACAAACATAGGACAGTGCTGTTTTATAGCACTGGCTTTGAGAGTCAACTTCCTTTTGTTTATGTTAATGTTTAAAATGTGTCTTTCTAACAAACTTACATAGTGCTATGTGTCATTGAGCAGGGTGCTCTGGGGGGGGGGGGGGGGGGGTATTACTGGATTACTTGGTCCTTGGTGACTGTAATATGAACCTTTAAAAGTGGAAGAGTTTTATATTGTTACTTAAAGCTTCCACATTCAACTCATTAAGGATACTGACATCCCGAACCTGCTCTGTATGAAGTCTGAGGTATTGGTAATCAAGTTTCACTAAATACTGATACTTGTTTACACAAAGCACTTTAGAAATTCCATGGTTCATAATGGTTGCTATTTAAGCAATAATTGCTCAAGACAAGCACATCAGTAGACCCTCACTTTGACATCTCTTCATCCTTACCAGTCCATTAAATTGTTTTTTTCTTTGGTCATATATGTATTTCAGTCTATGTAAATGTAGCATCTTAAAATAAGAGTAAAAAAGCTGAGGGGTTGTAAGTGAAAATTAGTGAAAATAAGAGCTTGTCCTTCTTTCCAAAATTGACAGATGGTGTTTATTTTAACATTATAGAACCATAATTTTAGTAGCCCTGCTGGTGCATGAAATTGTCACCTTCTTGTGTCAACAGCATTTTATGTCTTTTACAAGAATCCATCATTTGTGTTATGATAAATGGCTGCTCATGGTAGCCTCAACTTTGGCACATTTGTATCAAAGTAAACCTAGGCTAAATTTGAAATTATGCCACTAGCTAATTTGATGAATACACAGCCAAAAGTTGATTATTACTTCACGTCACACATGACTCTGTGACCTATTTTTTGGGGGGATCAATGAGTATTTTTTAGTGCTAAAACAGAGTTGATCTTGTTGAGTTCTAGACTGCTCTTCAGCCCACTCTTCAGCCCATTTGATAAATATACCTAACAGGGTGATTATTAGAAGTGATTTAAGTGTCACAAAAAGGTCAAAACCAATCAGAATTATAGATTATGAAATGCTTTTTTCAGCCATGTCACAAGTCAAGTATGATTTGCTACACCTCAAATATTGTGTATTTGAATATATTTTCTTTCCATTTAACTGTAACAGAGGGGGCACTGATGAGTAATACAGTACATCAAACGTGTATGTGTGTGTGCTCTTCTCCCCTGCAGATCTCATCAGCCAGCTTAGATTCCATGAAGAGTGACATCTTAGTGTCACGGCAGCCAATAGGATGTCAACTACCTGAGCTTTGACCAATCACTACCCGTCAGTTTGGATGGGACACCCTCTTTTTTTAGCTCCACCTTTGGGTGGTTGAGCACCAAGACTGTCATCTGCTGCAGCTCAGAGAACCCTTTTCTGAGGATTTGCTCTCAAAGTGAAAAATAACTATTCCTACAGCAAAACATGCCTCCATGATGTTCATTAATGGCCGTAAGCTTCTGTTGACTCCTCTGAACCTACTAAGAAATTAGACTAATGATGAAATAACACAACTTCCCAGCTTTAATCTATCTTTAATCAACCAGTCTTTATTTATATAGCGCTAATTCATAACAAGTGTTACCTCAAGACGCTTGAGCAGGCTGAAGACAAATGCTCTAGTTTATGGATCACATATATGTGAAGTGACCATATTCGAAAAAACCTAAAAAGAGGACCTTCAGCAGCATGTGTTGCTCTTTTTTTCAGGTAAAACTTAAACATACTCGTGGGTTTTGTCATTATTAAGTTGTAAATGCGTAAACAGTGTGTAGTAACAAGAAAAGAAAGAGATTTTAATTTTCAACAGGTTCCTCTTTATAAACAAGTCTAAATAAGCATGAACAACACATTGGAGGAGAGAGAAGTCAACCTATTTTATATTATTTATTATCGTTATTACTTATAGTATTATTTAACTGTTTATGAAATCCATAAAACACAAACACAAAATATGATGAAAAAGACAATGACAGACAAGATGAGTTACGCAAAAACACAGCATAATAAGTTGAAGATAAAGCAAGCATGCGTTCATTATTTACTCAGACAATACTAACAAACCAATGATAAATAACTCTGACTCCTCTCTCTGATCTCCGGCTCAGTCAGCTCACTTCCCGTCCCCCCCACTGTAGTTTACTATAAATCACTAAAAAGCTTATCTTTCAAAATCTGTTGGAATTACTTGGATAGCATGGATACTCAAGGAGTTATGGTAATTTGAACCATGTCTTACATGTCTTTTTTTTGTTGCCAGCAACAGCTTTGAATGTAGAACAAGCTGAGCAAAACCCAGACATTTTAGGGAATTATATATAATCCCGCTGGACCTAATTTTACGACCAAAAAGGGAGACAAGTTCAGGCAATAGAGAACATATGGTGCCCCTGTATGCATAGATACATATATAGTTTGGTATCAACAAAGTCTATCTATCTATCTATCTATCTATCTATCTATCTATCTATCTATCTATCTATCTATCTATCTATCTATCTATCTATCTATCTATCTACCTATCTATCTATCTATCTATCTATCTATCTATCTATCTATCTATCTATCTATCTATCTATCTATCTATTTATGAAAGCCTTTAAGTGTGTTTTTTTTTTTCTCTTTCGGCTTTTAAAGAAACTGGTTGCAATCATGTGGATCCATTAATGACCCTGTTGGAACCCGCTCCTCCAAATTCATACCCTAAGGGCCTGATCTACTAAAATCCCAAATAACAAGAGCAAAATTGCATGTGCAAATAAAAAAATTTCACGTTGCAGATAATCTCCTATGTCTGCATTCAACATTGTGTTTGTGGTTTTTCTGATTTATATAGTGTCCTTTCGACCAGTCTGTCAGTTTAACTAGTAGTAAAAACAGTGTAATTGGTTGTGGTTCAGTGCTTCAAATTTCATAACAACCCCAACTTTAAGGGCTGTTTGGCTTACTTTTTGAAACAAACGTGTTATCCCAACCTTTTTTCCTAAAACTAATCATTTTCTAAACTCTGATATAAAACAACTTACAAAATCCTGTCCTAGGTATGATATAAAAATCAACCACCTGATATCTTTGTGAAAAAATCCCCCATTTCAGAAATGAGGTCCGCTGAATTTATAGGTTCTCCTGTTTCTCTTGCCTTTTGCAAAGCTTTATTGTCAACATGCCTCCCCTTTGAAAGTTTGATCCTTCACACCAGCTGATGCATTAAAAGTAAGAGAGTTCACCAAACCATCGTCTGGAAAAGCTGCTTAAAATATTTAAAACAACATCACGAGTGAGCTCACAGCTAAAGATGCAGCAGTGTCCTGTTCTCCCTCTGCTGCAGGTCACACAGAGGTCATGAGAGGCGCACACATGATGCAAAGTTGACAATGTTAAAAATTATCATTTAAAAACACATTTTTTGCAAGTAGTGCTAAAATATGCAGAAACAAAAGAAATTATTTAGAGTTCAATTCATGACAAATGATGAGGTTTTTTTGCCTTTCTGTTCCCTGAGTTCAGAAAGCCACATGTGAGGGGCAAAAGAGTCACATGTGGTTCAGGAGCCATGGGTTGCCGACCCCTGATTTATGGCATTTTGGGTATTGTATTTTTTTTGCAAGCTGGCGTTTAGTTTTGCAAGTGTATGTTACTACAATTCCCAGTTTATCTTGTAATGTCAGGGTGGAGTTCTACACACTGCTCCATCTACTGTCTCATGGAACGCCAAATAGCCAATCAGCAGTGAAAGCTGTGCATGCACAGTTCTGCTCATAGACATAGCAGAGAGGAGGAAGAAATTCCCAATGGACAAAGCCCGGAAGCAGACTCTTCCAAAATTGTAATCAACACCCCAGTCCTCTGCAACTCACAACTACTAGTAACATTACTGTGAGCACATTAACTTTTTAGAAATATACGCGGCAGTTCTGCTCGTTTGCGGTCTTTCAAGCCGTGCCTCTTAATCACTTGGAACAAGGTTGCTGATAATGTCAATATGGAAATAGTCCACCATAGCAGAGGTCTGTGTGTGAGTGAGAGTGTAAAACCTAATCCCCAAATTCCAAATAGAGTGAACTTGCCACGCACTAAAGCGCCGACCCACAGGCTGGTGACATCAACCACCTGAAATTGGTGTTGTCACCCCAGAAAATTGGTTCAGTTAACAAGCTACAAGACTACTACTACTACTACTAACTAAGTCACTTTATTGCATGGTATTTATACCAACAATAATCACACTTCTAGCAGAGTGATATTTTACATCCCACAATGTGCATTTAAAATAAATATAGAGCTTTTAGTTTTGGTGGAAATCGCAATTTATGGGTGGAACTGAGTTGTTTGGCGTAGGTCTGTACTCTCAAAGTGTTTTTCTACCTTTATTTTGGGTTCAGCCATTAGAAACTACTTTACTGAAAACACAAAATAATAGCTAGGGCAGTAAAATGCTGTTGATGGAGCCAACACTTTATGTAATATTAGAAGTTTTAGATGAAAACTGATCAGAAAAACGGCATAGGCTTATTTCATGCAATATTGCAAATATTTTCATCATCTCATTTTTCCACAGCCATGCTGGGTTTTTTGGCACTAATTTCCCACACAGTAGGGATGGGATGAAATATCGTTTGGTAAAATATCGCGATGCAGTACGTGACAAAATGCATCGGGTTTGAAAAAATGGATCGCGAAATAAAGATGTCACGTGCAGTAATAGCACATGTGACCAGAAGTGACGACAACAGACATTAGCAACAACTACCTTGCCTCCAAAAGCCGAACGGAGTTCGATAAGGTTGATGAGGTTCGATGGAGTCGAATGAGGTCGAAATTGAGGATGCTCTGCCTGGATACAAGTCATCTGTCTGGCAGTATTTTGGCTTTCATATTAAAAAAAGACAGACAGCAACAGAGTAACTGGCAAGACGGTGTGTAAACTTTGCTATGTTGTCATTCAGTACACCGCCTCCAACACAACAAACATGAACCACCACCTTCAGCTTCACCATAAAAATGTGAAGACGACCCCGGCAAAAATGAGCCTACCGCTCATGAGCATACACTCTCTCTAACCTAAGGGTTAGAGAGAGTGTTATTGTTTGTCTTTGGCCTGTTAGGTCTTGTGTTTTCCTGTGTGCAACTCAAAAAAGAAGTTTTAATTACACAGTAATATTTTTTCTTTTTTACTTTTTTGATATTATATCGTGATGTATCGTATCGTGACCCGGGCATATCAAGGTGCAGCGTATCGTGAGTTTAAGTGTATCGTCCCATCCCTACCACACAGCACAGCTGATGTTTCCTTCAGCTTGGCAAGTATTGATTTAACTACAGTCTCAATTTTCATTTTTATTCATTCATTTGTTCATTCATTTTGTATACCCCTTATTCCTTTCTGGGTTACGTGAATTTTAATTTTTACTACATCCAACAACAACAAAAAATCAGTTAAATTTACAAAAATGCGTTTAGTGTCTGCTCTTTCTATTGAGATGCAAAGCTGAGAGGTTAATTCAGACTAATTCATATAAAAATCCCCCCAAAATCCATTTAATCAGGTTTTGATGGTCTTGTTAGGAATTATAGCTGATATAGAGACATCTGAATTAATATCAGTGAGTTTATGAGCTAAAAACTCCTCAGATGTGCTTTTGCTGTTGATATCTCCCATCACACCAATAGTAAAACCTGAAATCCAGCAGCTGTTTTTTGAAATAAGATACCAAAACCAATTTAAACACCAAGCCCTTATAGGAGTGCAGTTCTCCAGCAGGTCTGCTATTGAACCCCACCTCATTGGAAAATATAGCTTCCTGATGAGGAGAAAAATAAAGTGCCCCATCATAAACGGGCAGCTGTTAACCAGCCTTATTTGCAACCTAAAGCCCCACAAATGCAATTTAAAGCAACACCATAAAACTTCAAAACGTGCAGGTCTGATCCAAGCTGTTCCTCCTCTGTGTGGAGATACAGGCTCTTTATCCATAACCCCCCTGCTAACACGGCTAAGTGCTAACAGAAAACAGCAGTGGGTTTAGAGGTGTGCAGGAATGGGGGGGGGGGGGGGGGGGGTCTTAATAGGCTTTCAGGGGAGCTAATATGGAAAGAAGGACTGTTTAAAAATCGCTGAGAGGGAGAGAAAAGAGGACATGAAAAGAGGAGAAGAAAGGGGAAGGAAGAGGTGACCTGTGGCCCCCCAATGTCCTACTGGAAACCGCCAGAGGGGAGCATTTTAAAACCACTCCATAAACACATTTAGGAGCTTGGGGGACGCCAGCGTGGCAACCAGGTAGATGCTGATCCTTCAGCTCAATTTTGTGTGTTTTTGTGTGTGCTTGCCCAAGCAGAGCTGTGTACAAGGATTGTCGTCATCTGCTCTTGTGGCAAGAGCTACGGGTATACCGCTTTCACACTAAAATTAGCCGGTCAACCCAGGTTTTTTTAAACGCAGGTTAACCCGCTAAGTGACTCATTTCCCACTGCCAGCAGACCCGGGTCTAACCAGCAGCAGACAAGCTGCGCGACTGTTTTTGTCCTCAGGTGCGTCCAGCTAATGTCATAACGTTGATGACATCAATGTCCAAGTAAACAATGGAAAAGACCACTGGAGGCCACTGACATGACATCCAAAGTCATCACGCAAATTAGCTGGTTGACCCAGGTGTGATGTTCCCACAGAAGCCAATCAGAGGTGTGCCAATAACAACCTAGTAACACTTGCAGGGTCAGTCGATCCGGGTTTAAACGTCGATTAGACCCTTTCAAACTGCCGACAGGAGCCAATTGTTACCGGGTTTAAACAGTTATTTTGGACAGTTTGAAAAGGGTGTTAGCTTAGCATCTGACAGACTGTTAAGCCTTGTCTGTAAGTACATGCTAATGTTGGCACTTTCAGTGTTCTTCCTTCTTTCTTTACTTTGCACCTTTCATTTTTATTTTATCTTTTACTCATTTCACCTCAGATTTAAGGTAAAGCACCTCAATATCCAGAGCAACAAAATTAAATCTTTCTAAAGACCTCTGCATGACATTGAGCGACAGTAGCATGCTTGTGGGATCATGTTTTAGGCCCACTCTCAATATTTACAAAATATCTACCCCATAGTCTGGATGGATCACGAAACTCCTCGTGCTGGCTGACTGGACTATAGTTAACCCTATAAAGCCAATTGTATCATATTTGATACATACTTTTATCATACCTCTTTCTACTCAATATGATCAACAAATTACAAAAAAAAACATTTGAATACAATCAGATAAATGATAAAAATGTCCTCAAATGGATTATTTGTGTTAACAGAAGAGACATAGGTCCAAACTTTTCTCATTGAGGGCCACACACTGTGAAATACAAGAATTGACTCAGCCACTTTAATACAATTCACCTTTATGGAGGTAAAAATTTTTAGGGTGACCAATCAGAGTTCAACCCCCTGTTAGAATAAGACAATTATTTGTATAGTAGAGAGGAGGGACCCAAACATATCTTCTAGAAGTTCAGACACAGATAGGAGCAAACTGCATGACGCTGCTAAACCTCGGACGAATACTGGTTTTTGAAGAGTAGTATTTTTTGCTTTGTACATTGGACTATGGAGAGGTGAAAATAGAGCAAATAACCACAGTCTATGCTACTGTCCAACAAACCCCATTATTCTCCATTCATCAGCCAAGCACAACTGCCATGTTTAAATGAGGGCCAAATTTTAATTTGCCTTTTCAGAATTACAGGGGGCAGATTATGAATGGTCCAGGGGTCAACTGTGGCTCAGTTTGGACATCCCTGGTCTAGATTTTTGATGCTGAAAATAGCAAGTAAAATTAAATTAATGCCAGATTTCTTAATAAATGTGGCTTTGTGTATATCAGCAGAAAAAAGTTGAGAGGCAAGAGGACTTTCCATAGACATTCAGTTTGTATCTGCTTCAGACTGACACAAGCATCTGTCATGTTGGAGCGCCTTTGGCATTTTGGCCTAAAAGTGGCAATGGTTAACTGCGCAGGTGTGTGTCTCAGCAGACAGCTCTAATCTGCCCTCGTCTTGCCTCTGCGGCTGTACAATACATTAAAATACCATCAAGAGTATGATGTTTTTACAATGAGGAAAAGCTACAAAGCAGGACAGAAATCTTTCGCCATGTCATGCTTTGTTGTTCACCTGAAACCAAAACTGCAAATTTTGTTTTTATTTCATGTCCTCTAAAATAATCTGTCTGATATCAGCCTTAGTGGTGAGGGAACAGAACACTTTGTGACAGAATGTCTGTCTCCTATGTGTGAACTGTAGATTTTTTTAATCTGGTGGATTTTACAGCTCTACAAGCCTGTTGTTTGTATCCCCTCATTTTCAATTGTCTTTTATTCACATCTGTTCTACTAATAAAAATAGCTAAGCAGCATTCTTGGTGTCAAGTTAGCAGTGAATCCTACCTGCCCTCTCTGGGGACACGGGCTGGGGCCTTGTGCTTTGCTGTGATGGCTTGGTCTTTCTCTCAGTTAGGATCTGTTGATGAGGGGCTACATGGGTGATTAACAGTTAGTTCTGGCTGTAACAAGGCCTTCTATTTACACTGAACATATTAAAATCATTTTTAAATGCTTAATAATGATGCACACTTCATTTCTGAAAATAAGACATCATTTACACAGAATTGTTTTGTTGTTTAGTGTATCAGGTGTTCAAGCTTACCGGTATCAACAAACCAGGTTGCAAGCTTGTTTTCACATATTTGGGGAATTTTGCCACATCATTGTCTACAGCTGCCCCTTTTTTAAACCTTACTATCTCCACACTCTTTACATCTTGATGCTAAACAAACAGGGAATAAAACATGTGTTTCCAATGGGACATATAGACACGTCGAAACTGGCTGCCTTCATTCCTGTAGTAAAACAATGCAACAGAGATATACCAGTATATCATAGATGCAGCCTTCAAGCTGCAAATGTACAACATTTTGAAGAGGGCAAGCAACCCATTTTTAACAGCAAATACCCTCCAAATATGGTGTCTCTGTTGATACACCACACCAGCAGTTTCTACATACACATCTATTAACTCTATCACTGTAAGCCTGGATAAGTTGAATCTACTCAAAAAACCTGAGGAAAGTGGTTGCCCTAAAAAAATTAAATAATGTAGAATGAAAACTTAAGTAAATTAAACTTAAATATGTGAAGTTCTGGAATTGTTATTTTTAAGTACAATAAACTTAATGTCAAGCTGAATTAACTTAAAATCTGGAGTATTATCAATTCCAGAACTTCGCATATTTAAGTTTAATTTACTTAAGTTTTCATTGTATATTACTTAATTTTTTTAGGGCAACCACTTTCCTCAGGTTTTTTGAGTAGATTCAACTTATCCGGACTCACAGTGTACAGCGAGTGCAGCTTGGAGCTTAGAGTACGTGTTTATAACACTGTGCTCCGACCCTTGGGGCTCTACAACGAGCCCGGCCTACTGGGAATCATCGCAGTTCCTTCCATTAGCCACTCCGGGCCTGGGGTGGACCTTGAATGAGTGCTTTTCGTATTTCAGAACCACCTTATCCCTGTGCTTGAAGATAAATGTTGGATTTGAAAACAGAGTTCATGTTGTATTCACAGGCGCAAATCCCAGCGGTGGAGGAGACACAGGGGACATATCCCCCCCTTCCACAAAGTTGCCCCCTCAAAAATCCACTTCAAATAACATTTTTCTAGGAGCACAGTGATGGGTTTTGATGGTACAATACAAGTAACTCTACCTATAAACACATTGTCAGACAATTTTAACTGTTAAAGATTACTGTCCCCTCCCCTCACAATAGTTTGATCCTGTTTCTCCCTGCCACTGCTGCTGCAGAGCCGTGTACACTCAGAGGCAGACGGACATAGCCATGATGATCGGACGAAGTAGGTGTATTAAAACACAGACTGGTTGATAAGCTGTCTGTCACTCTACTTGTTCAACAGGCACAACGTGAAAAGCAAAATTTCAACTCCGGTGTTCGAACTCTGTCAGCATGTTTTAAATTAACACAGCACACAGCTAATCGGGTGTTTATTTTAAGCAAAAATGAAAGTTGCACTTTCTGTAGCACTTCTTTTCATCTTAGTTTATAATGAATCTGTGAAATGTCCTGACTTCTTCTATGCTGCTAGTTGTAAACAGCCTCTCCTCTCTGCCTGATTATATCATAATTCTCTTCAAACATTTATTTATTTTACTTTTATTCCACATTTATTTCTTAAAAAGAAAGTAGTTAGAATTTGGACTTAGATGTTCACTCGAACACATCCAGTTTCTGATTACGTTTTGACAGTTAATCTCCGCTCCTTATATTCCTCCAAATAAAACACTTTTTACATTATTTTTTAAGTCAGCGAAAACACAGCGTTTATTTTAATGCCCCCCCCCCCCCAAGAGTTACTCTCTGAAATGTTACTGTTTATTGTCCCTCCCAACATTGAAGATGGTTTTTTGCCACTAGTTGTATTGTGTTGACAGATGTTTCAGCACGTTGCTGGTGTTTCCAAAGTTGATGAAATCACTCAGACCCAGATATTGCTTGTTACACTGCTGGCATCATATTATATACAAGAGTGACATGATATCACCAGGAGAGGTGTTGATGATGAAATGAGAAAGAACCACCTGTCACTTGTTCCAGAAGTACAGAAGAGTTAATTAGAAGCATTAGATAGATACAAAAGTCTAAAGGGTGTTAAGGGAACAAACAAGATAGAAGAATAAGCCTATGTTTGTTATAATTACAGTTTAAGAGAGCAGGAGCGTATTTAGGTCAGTTCGTTTAACACTTTCCTCTTTGTCCCTTTCGGGCTGACTTTATACAAACAGTAACAGCCCAATAAGAGTTTCTGGTTTCTAAGGAAGCAGTAAACCCACCAGGTATCCCAGCATGGCTTCCATTTCTTCTCCTTGATCTCTTAAGCATGTAAAAGCCTGTCGCCGCCAGCAACATCAGGCACAGTGTGAGTGCGCACACACATGCGCTCTCACAGTAAAATCATTTCTAATAAATTTTAATGGATATCCAGCACTAATGCTACTGTTTAAACTACAGAGGCTTGGTATTAAAACTATATATGCTTCCTGGCTTGAATATAAAGCAGCTAAATTAAATACACTTTCTAATTTCACAAATGTCACATGATGTTGTTCATATATTATTGAAAGGAATCTACTTTTTTATTCATTAGCACAACACTCTGAAATGTTGTTATTTTTACCTCCGCCAAAGAGGTTATGTTTTTGGGAGAGTTTGTTTGTCTGTCTGTCTGTTCGTCTGTCCGTCTGTCTGTGAACAAAATAAATAAAAAACTGATGGATGGATTTTGATGAAATTTTCAGGAAATGTTCAGCATGGGAAAAGGAAGAACTGATTCAGTTTTGGTGTTGATCTGGGTCAGCGTCTGGCCGCCATGACGAAAAATTAGATTTTTGTGAATAACTACTGACCTAAAGTAGATATCAATAGAAAGCACTCGGAGAGCGCAGACCTCCGCCAGCGCCACAGTCCTTACCCATATTGTGATTTTGACCATAAATATTACTTCTACCTCTAGATCATCAAAATATTTAGATTCCTTGACCATGAAAACATGCCATTAGCAACTGGATTCATAATGATATCTATTTTAGTTCAGTAGTTATTCACAGAAATCACATTTTTCACCATGGCGGCCAGATGCTGATCCGGATCAACACCAAAATCGAATCAGTTCTTCCTTTTCCCATGCTGGACATTTCCTGAAAATTTCATCCAAATCCGTCCATCACTTTTTGAGTTATTTTGTTCACAGACAGACAGATGGACGGACGGACAGACGGACGGACGGACGGACAGACGGACGGACAGACGGACAAACTCTCCCAAAAACTTAACCTCCTTGGTGGAGGTAATTATGAATCCAACTGCTAATGGAATGTTTTCACGGTCAAGGAATCTAAATATTTCACTGAAATAAAGGTAGGACTAATATTTATGGTGAAAATCACAATATGGGAGAGGACTGTGGCGCTGGCGGAGGTCTGCGCTCTCCAAGTGCTTTTCTAGTTAAGGGATTTGTTAACAATGTATGACAGGGGTAGTTTCTGACCTATGATAATAAGTCAACAACTTTCCAATGATTTTTTAGGAAATGTTGCAATGGCACAAAATTCAAGGAGTAACATTTCAGTGGTGATCCAAATCTTTATTCCAGTTTTTTCTTTTCATGGATTTGTTAGAAGAGTAAGGTAAGGCAGTTTTCCCACATTTGTAACAACAATAACTTGCCAAAACAATCTTGTAATACCTTGACAGAGCTTTGTGCTCTTCACGCATTTCTTGTTTTATGAAAATATGAACCAAGTGTGGTTGTATTTCCTGTTGCTTTCTTTACCACTTGAATATTTTTCCCTATGCAGCACTTTGTGTAATTTCTATTCTTAAACATTGCTGTACCACATTATTGACAAAATACTTCAGATTAGGGCTGTCAATATATCATAGTGCCACCTCAATTATCATGCCAAGAAGAATAAAATATACTGATACGCTATTATTGCAATATTTCATAAAAGTTAAATAAGTCAATTTTCCATCAAATTGTACTTTTGTTTTTTCCTTTTGTCATAATGATGTCACATCATCCTATTTGCATCCTATTTTGGTGATTTCTGAGTTAAACAAGTGAGACATAAGTTTTAAATCACTCCAAGCTGTTGTTTTAGCTGTTCAAACAGAGATACATGGCTGCAGCCCTGGTTTAAGACAATCTGTGTCTATATATTCCATCACATAATCCATGCAGAAGCTAAAGTTAGACATTGAGGCTATGCAGAGCAGACACACTAACTTAACTTTGCTTTTATTTAGACTTAGACTTGCAGAACACAAAACAGTACATGGGCTGGATGCTGTGCCACCTAATGTTTGTATGGATGTGGGTCTTAGTGTGTCGCTCCAAAGCACTGTCCGAAACAGTGATTGAAATAAATAATTAAAAAATCAGGATAACTTTTAACATTAAAAGTTGTCAAATTAGATGAAAAGTTTTTAAAGACATTAATACTGTTAAGCTATCAAAAATGTATCAATGTACCTAAAAATGTAACACTATATGTAAATTCTCAAAAGAAAAGAAGAGTTCATTGTCACAACAGAAATTTACACTTTTCTCACAAGTGTGGTCATCTAAAAAGCCAGCACAAACCAAAGAATCATGATAAGGCCCGGCTGTATTAAAATATCAGAGGGGACAGTTGCTGCTCCAATCAGTCCAGCTGACTGTTGCAACTCATTCTGTCAAGTTATCTGACAATTAAATCTGATTCTTTTACAGATTTAAACACCAAAAAATCTAGATCTCATATTTTTCTCTTTTTAATAGTGTTGGAAACCAATAGCTTTGATGTCATATATGTATAATCTATGTGTAGCTGCTGACTCAAGACCTGACAAAAATTGCAAAGGACTGCAAGATGCACAGAGGAATGAAAAAACAGAAGTCACAGCTGTTTTCAACGAAGTTACAGTGTTTTAGTGAAGTATTCCCTTAATGGGGGAGCAGCAGTGGTGGTAATGTTAATAGTAGCGTGGCCAACGTCTGCTTCAACACAAACAGAGTGTCTTCTCTCCTCACTTTGCCACTAAATGAAAAGGCTGTTGGCTTTTAAACGCCACATCACACCTGCAGCCACAACACAAGGTATGTTAAAAGCAGTGCAAATAGCTGTGGAAAAGATGGAAGCTTTGTGGTGATGGACACTAAAGGTTTGTCCTCCTTTGTGTGTTGGAACAGAAAAAAAGTTGTAACCCACTCTAGTTTGGGGGCTTTGAACAATTCAAGATCTTTTGATTAAATTATGATTTCTGGATAAACACTCTTGACAGTGAGTATTGATATTTGTGAGTTAAAACGATTAATGAATATTTTTAGTAAACCATTGTGTATACAACTTCAGATTGCATGAGATCACTCGAAAGTGTGTGCCTCTGCATGTTTCTGGGTGTATAGACACACACGAGTAGTCCATGTGTGGAGGGAGCAAATAAAAAAACATGAAAATGAAAGGCTTCCATGTCAGCTCTGTATCGTGATATGACTTCCAAAACTTCTTTTTGCTTGAAAAAAAATTGTCTTCACACTATGCAAAAGGAGTCAAACTGAGAGGAGTAGCAGCTGAATTGCATCAATTTCCTACTTTGTTGCTTTGAAGATGTCACAGTACTTTGGTGCTGCCATGCTAAGAAGAAGTCTAACTGGAAGAGATCATATCAAAGTATAAACTGTACTGGAAAATGAAGCAGACTAAATACTTTGCAATGTGATTCAAAGGAGCTTTGTAAGCAAGATTTTCTCAGATGTTAACCTTTTATGTCCTAAACCTGTTCAATTAACCTCGGAGCTAGAGTAGTAATAGTGCAAAATTAAAAAAAAAAATCCTTCTAAGCATTATTATGCTATTATGTTCACAAGCAAGAGATGAACAAGGGATTATATAGCTTTTTATAATCTGAATCTTACTGACTGAATGTACATGTCAGATGTTGCATCACATTACACAGCATTGCATGCCAGCTGTCAACCTTGCATCTGTTAAAAATGTATTTCCATTTCCTTTGTTTCTTCATGTAAACAGTATACCCATTGCTTTTACTGTATAGCCGGAGAAATTGATTTGATGTCCTTTTTATTGGCTAGGGTTGGTCTTAACAGATCATTAATACACAGCTCTCAGTGATCCAAAGATTCTCCCTCTTTTTTTTATAAAAATAAATCATTTCATTCACCTGAACAGGTGAATGATCCACTATCTTCACAATGTCAACGATTAAACACGTTCTGCCGACTGAAAAAAGCCATGCAAGTCCCTCCAGCACTTCTTTAAAGTCCCTTTTTCCTCACCCCTCATCCGTGTTGGCACAGGAAATGGAGAGGAAATCGGAGACAGAGCGATGAGCCAAAATCATCATGTCACAGGCATCACGCTGTGGTGCTTGCAGGCCATTGGAACACTAACATGTGGTTCAATTAGCCCAGTTTTATAGCTGATGCTTACATTCACTTTGGACATTGTAAGTAGGACAAATGGTTAGTCAGTGGGACGACCAAATTATTCTGCATTTGGTGCAGACATGAGAGTGAAAAAGAAAATGGAACACAACAATGAAACGAGGAGGATTGGACAGAAAAAATGTAACAAAGAATAGGATAGAAAATGAGAAGACAATGAAATCAAGCAAAGAGTGGAATAAGAAGGAAGGGATGAATTTAAGGAAGAAAGAAGACAGAAAGAAAGAAAGAAAAAAGAAAGACAAAAAAGAGAAAGAAACCAGTGGTCAGCCAGCAGACTCACATATTGTAAATACACAACTGTTCACATTTACACAGTCCAAGGTCCAAAAACATACACTACAACACACACACACACACACACACGCCCTCATACACGGACACACACAAGAAGGCAGTCTCTAATTTGATGTGTATTTATAGCAGTCTGAGTCGCCTGGACGCCACGGTGGATGGAGGAAAATGTAAAGGCGTGATTACACGTTACTATTCCCAGCCCTCCTCCTCCCTTCCTGTCAAATGAACACCAATATAGTGTTTGAACTTTTATTTTGAAAGGTTAAGAGACAGAAAATTGAAAGAAAATGTGAAGAATATGAATCAGCAACACTAACTCCTATACTTTAACTATGACTGTAAGGGAGTATCTCAGCTGATGGTGACCCTGAAGAAGAAGAAGATCTGCTATCAAACCAACAAGAAATACCATGTGACTCCACTGCTTTTATCCTTCCACCAAGCTCTGATTGCGACTTACATCAACACAGAGCCGAGTACCTGGCACCCTGCACAACCACCTCCACACACTCACAAACACACCAACTTTCACACTCAACGCACTCACTAATGCAAGAACATCCTTCACAACAGGCAACTAAGAGCCTATTCTATTAAGACCCCAACTAATAAGTGCTTAAATAAATTGTGTATTCAAACAAAAAAAATGTACATGCTATTAGTGGGTGTGTTGTGGGTGATACATTATGATTGCAAGCACAATTGGTAACGAGCAAAAGTGGTGCGGACTGCCCTAATTAAATGGATTTTATGTTTGATACAGCTGTCACCATGGAGAGTTTCGAAGAGCAGTGTGGCAACAAAAAATGAAGTTTGAAACCATGGAGTTGAAGGTCTTGGTTAAGGGGGGGAAATACACACACAAGTGAACTTAACAAGAAAGACTTTTTGAGAGGTAATGTGCGAAAAGGTGAATGCTGTGAGCAAATCAGAAGATTAGCCCTTGAAATAAGAAGAATATGGCAAAATATCCACAAAAGAACAAAAAAAAAGCTTTTCCATAATAAAAACTCCGCAAATAAAGTAGGTGGGGACTAGCCGAAGAGAACTCTGTCTCTCCAATTTAGTGGCAGATTCAGGCAACATTCTGTGATGAGCATATTGTTGGATATGTCTCCTTTGATCAAAACATTGCAAACCAAGGTAGGCTCATAATAACACAGGTATGCATTTCTTATATTGGACATATTTAATTCCTTCAAAATGAATATACCATATGTCTGCTTTGTTGAATATAGAATGGAATAGAATCAGTTTTCATTATCCCAAAAGTGTTTTTGTAAGTTGTCCATAAGTAGTCTGTCATGAATGAATAATAAATAAATAATGTTGATCTCTGTTTTCTTAAATGGAGAATCCTCACCAGATATCTGACAATTCCCCCTGCATTCCAAAATGGCGTTCCTGGATAGATATGTCTGTTCAATTTTCATTTCTGGCAATCCAAATATGTTGTAACATACCTAGAAGATTTCTCTGTCCGTTGTCTGTCAATGCATTTATTCCTTTGCCTTGCCACAATGACCGTAGCAATCTATGCATACCACTGTGCCAGTTTGTACCTGCCTTTCAAATGTGCAAAACATAGATGCAAAAACACTGACCGCAATAAGTTTGGGTTTGATAAATCGCATTGCAGGTGCTAAATGATTACAGTTACATTTCCTCCTCCCAGTATTTTGGGCGTTCTGATAGTATCTTTATATCCATGTAGGCAAATACACTAAATGAATTGTGCATGGTATTTTGCTCACTTGACAGACACAATCCTTGGTGCAGTCAGTTAGTAGATCAGTTTTGCTGTCGAGTTTGCACGTGTTTTTATACACACAAACCTTTAGTAGATCAGGCTGTCAGTCACCAGTCAAGTTCTTCTCATATGTCATTCCAGAAGTCAAAGAGGAAAAAGCCAAACCAAATTTAAATATGAGACGGAAGAAGGCCTTTACAGACTCTTTATGATCTTAAATTATGCTTTTGTTTTTATACAAGAATATACAGTGAACGATTCAATGTGAAATCTCATGCTCAAAATTGATACAATCATTTTGTGCCTTATTTTAAAGCACCCATATTAATGTAGAATAAATTGACTGCAGTCTTTTAATGATTTTTTTTAAGGTCCAAAACAAGTTTATGCTCATGCTATATCTATATCTATATCTATATCTATATATATCTATATCTTTATCTATATCTATCTATCTATCTATCTATCTATCTATCTATCTATCTATCTATCTATCTATCTATCTATCTATCTATCTATATATATATATATATATATGTGTGTGTGTGTGTATATATATATATATATATATATATATATATATATATATGTACACATACATATATATTAACAACTGACAGTTATTAATTTCCCTTTTAAATTATATACAAATGAGAATAGAAAATACATAAAAAGGTGAATAGCAGTTCTGAAGCAGTACAGTTTTATTGAATTCCTGTAATGTGCAATGTACAAGTCTGTTCACGTGAACTCTGTAGTGAAACATCTGGTTTATCTTCTAACAGGAGGGAAGGAGAAGAGGGCGAGGGGCGAGTCTTCCACCAGTGACACCTGCTGTCTCAAATTCATTGTCATTGTCATGGTGAACTCCTTCATGTTTAGTTCATCACATAGAATGCATGCTTCAGCACATATATGTATACATAAGTACAATGATTTATTTTTCATCTTTGTTTTTGATTGTTTTGTTTTTAATGTTTCTACTCTGTCACCCATCCTCTGTCTGAACAGATCAAGAGCTTGTCAAAAAAAATCTCAGAAAGCCATGAAGTTAGAGGCAAATGAACACATCTTTCATTGTTGCCTGTCATTTTGATGGACAAGGTCGTCACTTTTCCCCCATGCCATATTTCTATTCGTCATTTTTAATTTTTCTTCTTCTGTTTGCAATGATTATGCACTGACTGCATCACACTGTGACAGCTTCTAACTCAATGTCAGTTCTTGAAAAGTGTGATGCAGTCAACTCTGAGTGTAAAACAGAGTGACTGTGGCTATGAAGATTTTTCTTACATAGGTTTAATGGCCTTCTCCAAAATGTAGAGCTCAGAGAGGTTTTACGTTACATGTGTTTGCATGAGTTTGATGGCACACTGAACCATCCTTCTTTTTCCAATCCATCATGGTGACAAACAACCTTCAAAACTTTTCATCATCAAAAATTTCCATTAATTATTGAAAATATTCTGTTAATGCGACCTGTTTCTCACAGCAATGACCACAGTTCTCCGTGCATAACGCTGTGCCTGTTTGCATCTGCCTTTTGAACCTGCTATATTTAGACGCCAAAACGCTGAGCACAATCAGTTGTGGGCTTGATAAACTGCATTTATATAGTATAATAATAATTACAGTTTCATCTCCTTCTCCAAGTCTTTGCACACTCTGATAATTTGCATGTATCCTGCATATTCATGATGACAAATATACTAAATGGATTGTGCATGCTATTTTGCTCATTTGACAGACGCAATCCTTGGTGCACACTGTTAGTAGATCAGCTTTGCACACTGTCAAGTTTGTACATGTTTTAATACACACAAACCTGTAGTAGATCAGGCCCACAGTGTATTATATTTCACAGTGACACAAGAATGTACTAACAAAAGTAAAATATCTTTATTTATATACATTTGACAGTATTCACCTTCCAAAGTCAAAATGTTTAGGAACTATTTTTTAGAATGTTGTGGTAGTTCTTTAACCCATCACAAAGGCACATGTGTTAAACCAGAGTTTGAAAATGTCTCCTCTGTCCTATAATAGTTTCATCTCAAAGAAACATCATCATCCTTTTATCACTTTGCTATTTGTGTTTACATCTGAGGCTTTAACTCACAGTGCTCTCACTGGTCAATATCTCTGGTGTGATGAAAAACTTCAAGAGGTAGGATAAAAGTCAGTCTTGCTGGACCCTCTTTCAGGAATGTTAAACTCCTCAAACCTTTGGGTACATTATTTCAACTGATTATTTCTCCCCTTCAGTATTACCAGTCGCTGTCAGTGGAGAGCCTGATAAGTCGCCTTTGCAACCAGCTACAACTTGTCAGGCCCGTGCAACTTAAAATTAACCTGACAGGCAGATGGACAGTTCCATATATCAGCAACCAAAATATTTCACTTGTCCATATGGGAAAGAGCCATTCGAGAAATGTTTTCAGAGGCAGAGCCATCAAAAACAACAGGAGTTGTTACTGGACAGAACAATCAAGCAATGCCACTACGTATGACGTAGCAGCTCACGCTGTTGTTAGCCATTAGCTTAAACTACCTTAGACTACCATCTCACATTAAATTGTACCATACAAATGTATCATTTAACACTTATATGTGACATGAACCTCGTCAAAGACAATCGCTACTAAGTTTTACCATTAAACTTTTGAGGAGAGGGTATTTCACCAAGTATCACTGAGTAACCATGACAACCATAGACCAACCGGCATGTGCGTGGAGGATTTCTGCATCTCTCTGTTTTTCAGCTGTGATCTCTAGTCAGGAGAAGAGCAAAACAGGATTTTTCATAAGAAAGGCTTAAAGTGATGTGCTTTGCTCCTCTTTCAAAGAACAAATTGAGTCCATTTCAGGTTAAAAAAAAAAAAAAAGCAGATATTGAGACCACTTCAGAAGTCCTTATGTCCACAGCTTCCACCTCACTTCCCTGATTGGACTGTTAAGCATTCAGCCAAGTCAAGTTGTTTGGCAATGGAAGTTGGCAAGACAGACATGCAGGGTTTCAGACAATGAATCAGGCAGGTCAGTCTGCTCTGCAAGGCTAACTTAAAATGAGCTAAACAGCTAAAAGGTTCCACAGTGATGCTAGGATGAGGAACTGGTCTTCTTGGGGTGTTGTGTTCCTTTTCCAACTTCAAGGAATTGGTCCTAAGTTTGGAAATGGTACCAGGACAGACATAATGCCGACACTCAGGGTACAAGAATACTAGCTTTCAGATGCAGAGGGTTGTGACTAGGGATGTATATCGTTATGATTTTATTGATACCGATACTCCTTATCAGTATCGATACTTATCGATATTACAACACATAATTTTGTGTAAAATATAAAGACTTTACAAGATATTAAAAGATTCAACCTTTTTTATTACCACAAGGTATTAATAAAGCTTCAACAGAATAGAAGTAATGAATTACAAATGCTTCTCAGAGGCAAAAAGAAAGCTTAGGAGATGGCGAAACCCCTTTATGCCGCCCAACAGACTGCATGTACAGGCAGACCCATATATCTTGTCATGCTAAAATCAATGCTGTAATGATGACTACTAGGGCTCTCACTTTATATACGATATTCGAATAACCGTTCTAATATGGGGATAAATATCCGAAACCAAATATTAAATAAATATTCTAATGTGAAATATTGAGTGTAGCAGCACATCAGGGCGCCTAGAACAGTGGACCGTTCTGTCCAACAGAGGGCGCTGTGAGCGCAGCTTGACCATCGGTCACATCCGGCGCTCTCTTGACCTCAGTAAACAAAGAGTTACAGCTCCGAGTGGACATTAAGAGCTCCAGTGAGCTGTTCCTTCGGCTTTTCATCCAATATACAGCCGAGTGCAGCGGCGCTTCGTCAAGAGTTTAACCCCGTGTGACTGTGTTGTTTTTGGCAGGGTTTTTACAGAAGGGGCAGATAATAGAGTCTCTGTCTGTGCTTCAGTCTTTAGTGTTAGCCGGGCTGCTAACTCTACTCGTGTTGCTATAGCAATCAAACAGCCCGCACTCCTTTAGCTTTATACTATGCGCGCGCTCCAAGTGTTAAGTGATGTTGCTAGTATTTCCCCCATTGGACGCAACTTCTCTCTGACAAAGACTGCATCGGGCCGAGTTTTCATTAACCTTGCTAAAGTGAGTTCAAACCTTTGAGCGCTTAGTCCTCACCATCATGCTTGAGCCGGACAGGGGTAGTGTCATAACTATGTGACAGTTGAAGAGACGTTTAAGTAACGATAACAGTAGGCTACCGTTTTTCCAGATTCTTAACGGTGTTCGGGTACCGACCCAATTAGGGACTGGTACATGAAAGTACCGGTCCATGGTATCCATCCCTAGTAATGACACAGAGGGGACATTTTTTGTTTGAAGGGAAAAATTCATGGAATTGAGAAAACTCTCTGACTGGTAGCCCTGACAGTAATTGAGCTTAATTTGTGTAGTCTGACTGCAACATCAGTTTGACCTGGAGGGCATTTCATGAAAGGGGTTTAATTTAGACTTACATGTTTACATCATGTATAAAAAGTAAAGTTTTACATGATAGATACAGAAACTTGACTTTGCATGTTAATGAATGTAAACTCTCTGACTGATTAATTTAAGCGCAACCTTATTCCTAAAATCACATTGGATGTCAGCTTCTCAATGCTTTGAATCTGTGAGAGCTGCTCTCAGAGGTTGACCCTGGAAAAAGAGAAGAAAAGCTCACCCCATCAGGACTAACCTCTGTAAACTGTTATTATTGTCCTCTATTTTTTCTGTTGTCTGTTCTTGTTGTCTTTAAGCCATCCTTTAATCACCTGAACCCAGCAAAAATATAATAATCACAGGGCAGGGACACCCTGCTTGTTTTTGTTTAGGGCTGAACTTTTGACATCTTCACATCTTTTATCATGTAGATCCAATCCCTGCCAGGACATGTAGGATATGAAGCTGACTTTTTCTCCTTTTATTCTTTAAGTCCTATCTTCACCATCATATTCTAAAACACACAAACCATTTCCAGTAAGTGAACACCTAATCATTTAAAAATAACAGGGGTGTCACAGTGATCGTAAAACTTCACATATTTCTCCCTTCTGTTTCTTCAATGTTACATATTACAGAGCAAATGGCATCATAGGAAACACCTGCTTCAGAGCGCACAGGTGGTGTGATGAGAAAGAACACAAAGAGGGGGTAGATGGAGAGGGGGGTCTTTAGGGGATGCAGGGGAACATGTAATTTAAAGTGTTTCAACAGGACAGGCAAGACCTGACTGAAGAATGTGTTTTTTAACAACAATTTTAATTGTTCCAAGAAAACCATTTGTCACAAATAACCTTGGTGATTAGATGAAAATCCATTGATCCATTTTCTTCCACTTATCCATAGTTGGGTCACAGGGGTGGGGGGCTTGGCAGGGAAGCTCTCCCCGGCCACTTTGTCCAGCTCTTCCGAGGATCCAGAGGCATTCCTGGGCCACCTGAGAGACATAGTCCCTCCAGCAGGTCCTGGGTCTTCCCCGAGGTCACTTACTCCAGCAGCTCGACTCCAAGCCCCTCCCGGATGACTGAGCTTCTCACCCTATCTCTAAGGGAGAGTCCAGACACCTTGCAGAAAAAACTCATTTTGGCTGCTTGTACCCATGATCTTTTTCTTTTGGTCACCCCATGACCATAGGTGAGGGTAGAAACAAAGATCGACCGGTAATTGAGAACTTCACTTGAGGACATCCCGGTTGAGGACCATGGGCTCAGATTTGGAGGTGCTGATTCTCATCCCGGCTGCTTCACACTCAGCTGTGAACTGATCCAGTCAGAGTAGCAGGTCATGGTCTGACCTGCAGCGACTCAACCCCGAGGTCATCAAATCAGACCCCTTCAACACCCTTGCTGAACGAAGAAATTCTGTCCATAAAAGTATAATGAACAAAATCGCTGACTAAGGGCAGCCCTGGTGCAGTCCAACTCCCTCTGGTCAGGCCCACGTACTGCTAGCAATGCGGACTAGGCTCTGGCACTGGTCATACAGGGAACAGACGGCCCATATCAGAGCGTCTGATACCCCATACTCCCAGAGCAACCCTCACAGGACTCCACTAGGGACATGGTCAAATGCCTTCTCCAAGTCCACAAAACACATGTAGACCAGTTGGATGAACTCCCATGCACCCAAAGGACCCTACGGAAGCTACAGAGCTGGTCCACAGTTCCACGACCAGGATGAAAACCGTATATATAGGGGTCTGAAAGTTGGCAACCCTAATGTCAAATGAGTGGTCATTTTCACATAAAGGTGGGAGACTAAATAATAAAGATGCAGTCTAGAGCCGCAGCAATTTTTTTATTTGGTACAACACTGTGGTGCATGCACTTGATGTACATAAATGGCTCTAACGTTTTCTTGTCCTTGGATTGCAGATGCAAAAACCACCGATAAGGAAATCAAACTCAGGATGCGAAGATCTTTACGCTGCTTGTGATTGAAGCCCACACCATGCCAAAGCCCACCTCTATGCAGCATAGCTTAGCTTCAAGAAAACAGATTGTGTCTGTGAACTGTTTTATCATGGATAACGTAAATAAAGAAGAGCAAGGTCTGGAGAAAGGGAAAGGAGGAAATAGGTGAAGTTGTGTGGGCGAGAGATATGGGAGCAAAGAAAAGAGAGAGAGAGAGAGAGAGAGACTCATAAAGTGAAAATGCAGACTGCAGTAACATGAGACAAAAGGAAAAACACACTCATGCCAGAATAATTTTAACTCAATAAAACCAGAGCATTCAGTCTTTTAGATCATCAGGGTTGCTAGATAAGCTGTCTTTGATATCATCACTGCATATCATCGTCAGACAAGAAATAACACTATTTATGTTTAGTTATTGTTTCAACTCTGACAGGAAAATAAAACCACAGATGATCCAAAAAAGTTTGAATCCAGCTGGAAGGAGAGACTGGAGTCTGACACACTAACACACACACACACACACTCACACACAAGAGAACAGACACACACCACTGTGGTGGACAGTAAGTCATGTTAGGGAGTGGTGAGAGAAACCAGTGCAGATGTTAACTCTTAATCTTCCTTATTTAAAACTACACGCTGGGAAGTTGTTGTTTTTTTTTTGTTATTGTCTGCATACATTATGATACACAACGAGAGCAGGATGAGGTAACCTGACACCCCAGATGAACTTTTCCCCAACCCATGACAGAGGTGAGGTTTGCCATTATGCAAAGATCAGAAAATTGTCCTTTTCATGCTTGTAAACATTGTGATGTTACTGGAGGCATAACAATCCTTATACATGTTAGGAGCCCCACTAAGAAAGTTATTTATTTATTTATTTGTTTGTTTGTTTGTTTGTTTGTTTGTTTGTTTGTTTGTTTGTGAACTGACTGACTGACTGTTGTGGATGGTAATGTGGCTCTCTTTAAGTCTGTAAGTTCACATACTCCCTGGGACTAAACTTGTAGTTTGAAAATGTTGACACCGACTGTCAGGACTAGATTTGAGTAAATTCTGCTCTAAAGAGCCCATAATCATTATAGCTGTTAATGTAGATGTTAGCATGATCTCTCTATCCATGGTTGATACATCAATAGCAACTATTTTTAGAACCACATAGTCATGAGGTCACTGTTGAAAACAGGATGTCACATCTCAAGAGGTTTACCTTTAACTCATTTATACTTAACAGAAACAAATATGGTCGGGATGCACTTGTGGTCTGGGCACCCATGAGTTCGTCACTATCATAAATTCTTATTTTTAGTAAGACTATCATTTGTTATTCTTCAATAAAATGATCACGACAACCATTCAGACTTGAGGGCCAACCTCACATAAATTTGTTTTCAGCAGAAGCAAATTTGACGACAACAGGTCTATAGTTCATCTGTCACTATCATTAGCTTTTTTTCTTTAGTCCACTTGTCTCCTCTTACCTCCCCTCCTTCACCCACACACCCAACACAGCATCGTGTGGGTTTGATGTTCATCTTGAGACTGGGGTCCACATTCAACATTTCCTGCTGCTTAACAGAAGGTTTTTTTTTCTTTTCTTTCCGCCACGATGGAGGGGTTCATGATTGGCTATATGGATTCATGTTGGGTTTTGGATGTATATTATATATGTATATATATATATATATATATATATATATATATATATATATATACACATATATATGTGTGTGTGTGTGTGTGTATCTTTTGTATGTCTATAAGTATCAATGCATATATGTGTATCTATAAAGCAAAGAGCTTTATGCTCTATTGTAAAGTGTCTTGAGATAACACTTGTTTTAAATTGGCACTATACAAATAAAGATTAATTGATTGATTGATATTAATTGCTCTTTTTTGTTTCTTTTATATGCCATTTAGTGTGTTTATGTCTCCTCTGTGAGGTTAAGAACTTTTTTTTAACAGGAAACATGTCCGTAGCATAAGGACATTTTCCTCTCCCTATGTTTACGGTTGCAAGTACCTGCTTGAAATGTCCCACTCCTCTTGCCCATCCAAATAGACCTACCATTATTTTGTTTCAGTTAATGGAAATAAATATAGGAATTTGATTGGAGGCAAATTATGACCTCCTCAAGCCATATCCCTTTTGTAGACTCTGATAACATGCACCCTATAGAGTGGTGCAGAAATGAGGAATAATTTATTCACACATTATTGCCACAGTCATGATACCAGTCATGGCGATTGAAAGCTCTCAAATAAGGCGTCGCAATAAGATGTTACACGTTGGACTTATTGAAGTTGCTTCTAAGTCGAACTGCCATGTTGTAGTTCACTGCAGAGCTGACCAGAATCAGACTTAGAATCAGAATGAGGTTTATTGCTAAGTAGGTTTTTACACTTACAAGCAATTTGATCTGGTGCTGTTGGTGCAAAGTACAAGTAGACTAATAATTAAAAAAAGATAATAAAAAAAGTTAAAGGTGCATGCATTGTAAATAGAATAATCAGATATAAAAATGCAGAATGAAAATAAAATAAAATATCACCCAAAAATATACAGTGAAATACAGTGATTTCCATTCCCGGGGGCTGGGGGGTTAATGTAACCCCACTAGAGTTGGCTTACTTCAAGATTAGCATGAAGTTCGTATCAGGTGTGTGTGTGTGTGTGTGGGGGGGGGGGGTCATGGGCAGTGTTCATCAGTGATGCAGCAGAGGGGAAGAAACCTCAGGCAGGACCACAGCCTCCTGCCTGAGGGGAGGGGCTCGAAAGGAGAAGAGGGGTCAGCCAGGATCTTGCCTGCACACCTCAGAGTCCTTGAGCTGAACAGATCCTGGAGAGATGGCAGGTTATACCCGATCACCTCCTCTGCAGAGTGGATGATGCACTGCAGCCTGCTCTTGTCCCGGGCAGTGCCTGCAGGGTACCAGACAGTGATGGAGGAGGAGAGTATGGACTCTATGATGGCCGTGTAGAAGTGCACCATCATAGTCTTTGGCAGGTTGAATTTCTTCAGCTGCCCCAGGAAGTACATCCTCTGCTGTGCTTTCTTGATCAGGGAGGTCATGTTCAGTTCCCACTTCAGGTCCTGGGAGATGATGGATCCCAGGAAGCTGAAAGACTCCACGGTGAGCACTGTGGAGTCAGAGAGTTTGATTATCAGCAATAACCAAACATTCAATGAAAAATCCCTTAGGTGTTTAGTGGTCTTACAGTCAAGGGAGCCAGTGAGCTGCTAAATTTACAAAAATATGTAATCCTTGCACCACTTACTCTCAAACTAACTGAGCTCAAGCATTTGCAATCACCCTTTACCTCAACGAAACATCTCTCCTGAAAACTAACGTTCCATTAACTTCCACCCAGCCTCCACTTTGTGAGAATCCTTTGTTGGCTGTGTGCTGTGAAGGTAATTGAATGGAGAGAAGTAAGCTGTTTACTAAGAGGCTAGCAGCACATTAAAACAGCTTTTCCCCTTAATTATTTTTATAAAACAAATGATCAAACACAACATGGATATATGGTTCAGGAAAATACATTTTAAGGGGTGCTGTTTATTGATATGATGGCTTGCTCTAAATAAGAGTTTACATGTAAGTACTGTATAGTAATTTCCAAAGAAAGAAAAAAAGCCATAGTGAGCTAATCTTAAATGAGAGCAACGGGGGTTTGATTCTGTTACAGACACATTTTCTTTTTTACATGAAACCACATTAGGATCACCACCAAAATGTAATCATTTCTCTCTTTTGCCTTGACCAATAACCACCAACATGTAACTAAGTCTACCTTGTCTCATGAACAACATTCTCTGAGATGTCATTAAAATCTTCAGAACTTATTAAGTTACAGTATTTGCAAAAAGTGGAAAACCGGCGTTTGTCAATGTTAAGATTGGACCTGCATCTAAATTCATGACCTCACAAAAAATATATGTTTTCTTGTGTCTTGAACAACATTCCTTAAAAGTTTATGTATAAGTTTATTGGGTGATCCAGTTCTCCATCAAAGATGCTAACAAACATGACCTCCTTGGAGGAGGTAATAAAGAGTTTGTGAAAGACAAAAAACTGAGCCTGTTATGCTCTAAATTAGCTAGCTGGATGATTTGTATTTCCAAAAACAGTTGACATTTCTGTTCAAGTGAACTGAATGAACCTTAATAGCCTTTGTTCACTTTTTGCTTGTGGCAGGATGCAGATTATATCAATTTACCGGATCTTGTTCAAATGCACGTTAATTAAATAATGTTATAGTGTTATTATATAAACATAGTCAAAATGTTCACAAGCTCAGGCTGTGTACAGGTCTGAAATGGCTTTCTGTTTTTAGCACATTTAAAACCCACCATTTTAACACCTTGTTTTTTGAAGGATGCTGATACCAGCCATTCACTGACTGAGGACAAGCAGATAAGTTTTACGCTTTTGAAAGATGGCAGACACTGAAGCTGTCAAGTCCCAGTTGTAGTTTTTACAAGGTTACTTATGACAGTCATTCTTGTGTAATGATTATTTTTTTCAGATAATCTCAAGCTGGTGAATCCAAAATAAAAAGAAAAGAGAAATATGAGATGGCAGATGAAGTAACAATAGAAAAAATGGCAGAGGAAATATGAGAGGCAAATGGACAGCGAAAGCAAAAATGCAAAAATTCATTGCAGAGGACTACAGCAATGAATTAGAAGGTTGAAACAGGGGGTGAGAAACAAACAAGAAAGTTGTTGGTGCTCAAAAGGATAGAGACAAATGATTGAGCAGGTACTGAAAGAAGAACTGGGGAAGTCAAGGATAAAAAAAGAGAAGACAAAGCCACAGTATGTATGGATGAGGATCTAGAAAAAATATTGAGAGGATCAAAGTCTGGAAAAACTGGGACATTAAAAAATGAGGCGAAAAGGAGGAGGCACAGATGAAAGATGAGGGAACAAATAGGAGGGGCCAACTGGAAAAAGACTGAGTGAGGGGACATTAGAGAAATCAGCAAAAAGCAGAAAGTAAGAAGAAACAGATAGTTCATCCTAGATTTAATTTATTTATGGACTGTTGGAGGCGGGTTTTTTTTTTTTTCAAACTCGCAGGACTTTAACATCTAAAGTGTTATTTTTTGTTTGTTTTGCTTTGCAACAAATTCAACAGTATCAAACATCTGGTTGTGATGTCATATTTGAGTGATGGGGCAAAATATTCTTATGAAAACTGACGGACGAAAGCTCAAAGATTCTAAAAAAAAGTGTGAGGACAGACATTTAACCCAATTATTTATTTAAGACCATGTGACTTTTTTGTCTGACTTAGCTACAAATTGATCTTTTTTCTGTGTCTCCCAGTCATACACTCATAAACACAGAGAGGCTATGAGCAGTGGTCAGACTCTCTGTAAAACATTGACCTCAGTGGAAAAGAATGCACTCTCTCTCTCTCTCTCTCTCTCTCTCCCTCTGAGTTGCTCTCCTTCACTGTCTCCTCCCCTCATGTCTAAAACACATATTGGTTAAATTAAACTGCAGAGAGGATTTTCTTTTCCCACATCTGTCCCAGACTCCCTCTCTCTACTTCATGTGTCTTTTCTGGTGTACCTGATTTTTTCTTGATAGGAAAAGAGTGTCATAAAAACTGTCATAAAAACAAAAACTCTATTTAAAGCTTTCTCTAAAGCAAAAGGTTCCAAAACAAATATCTTTCGGTGTACCTGTTGTTCCTTTGTTTTTGCTTGTCTTTTTACTTTGTCACTCTGTAAGTTTGAGGCATAAACTTATTAAGTAAATTTGGATCTTATCACTAAAGTACGGCGGCCCTGCAATGCAAACCAGAACAGCAACTAACTTAACACAACAGTGAATTTAAAAAAACACTGCAGCAAATAACTAAACAACAATGGCAAACAACTAAACACAACGCTGAATAACTAAACACAATGGCAAATAACTAGACACAATGGCATTATCTACCAGAAGAGGTATTTACTTGTTGGTGGCATGAGTCATCGCTGATTGGACATATGTGGTCCCTTGTGTGTGTGAAGGGAAAGAGAAGGAGGACTTGATTGGATGAAGACACTAGTCAACCAGGAAGTGATTTTACCCTTAACTTGTTTGGCTCAGGAAAGAAACATAACGAACAAGCAAAAAAACTTTAAGGCAGAGGAGAACTTCTGTTCTCCTCTGACCATAAACAAACAAGAAAACTCACTATGGGAGTAACAGAGCTGAGGTGCACATTGAGATGTAAGAGAGAAAGAAGCTCTGACCCAACGTTGTAATTTGTGATGATTTGGTTCTTTGTATGCTCATCTGGAGGATGATTTATTATAATATTATTTAAATCCCTGTGGATTTACTTTACAAGACTTTTTGTGGCCTCTTCCTCATCTTAGAGATGGCAATCTGCGAGGAGAAGCCCATCAACCTGAGATTTGTTTGGTGTAGATAAAATTTAATTTAGTAATGGATAACATCAATACAAGTTTCTGAAATGAATACAGCAAACTGGCACAGTGTTATGCACAGATGGCTGTCAACTGAGATGGAGAATCTTCTGTGTGCGTGTCAATGTGTTTTAATTGTCATAAACAGCATTAGCTGAATATTTTCCATTATTCACTGAGAAAATGGTTTGTTTTATAAACAATATGGTTGGGATAACATGTAAGGTTCAAAAGGAAAGCTGAACAGTAAGCTGAAAGTCATGATGTTTTTCAATTTTAGGTGCTGAATTACAACCGGCTACACTGCTTGTGTAGTGACGGATTGGTCAAAAGGACACTCAGTTAATTAATCAGAAAAACTAAACACAAGTTTGAATACAACTTTACATTTCCACAGATAATCCTCCTGGAGAAACTGAAATACTCCACTGTCAGTGCAGAAAAAGAATGTTGAACACTCAGTCTGTGTGTGCGCAACTGTACGACTGCTCTTCACATGAGAGGTTATTGGTGAAGAAGCTGTGAAACAATAAGAATGCTATTATATAGATTATGTTTAACTGGAATTTGAAAAGGACAATTAATAGTGATGGACAAAAATATAGCATGAAAGAAAGTGAAGACCTTGTTTGTCAAAATGACAGACAGCAGCAAGGTGTGTGTTTTGACAGATGGCCTCCAAAATCGCATTTTTTCTGGCAACGCTGAGATGTCCCTGCTGGTTTTCACGTGTGTGTTTATTTGCTTCCAGCTGTATGACTTAAAAATTCATTATTCGTTTATGGCCCCTCTGCTCTCCGATAGTCTCCATGGTGACAGCCAGTAGCACAAGCAAAAGCATCACTTTTACGGCTGTTATCAATTGCACACACAAAACCCTCAGAGGCAGGTTTCCAGAGTGTCAGGAACATTTCAATGCAATAAAAAATCACAGCAACCACAATTTAATGTAACTGTCTGAAAAAGCATATTCATTTGTATCGATTATGATTGTCCTGTCCCATCTGATGTCACATCAAAGACGTTTGTCTTAATGGAAGTTCAACCTGACGGCAGCTGAAGTGTGATGCACATCTCTCAGGCCAACAACAAACAGTCTCATCATCCAGTACAAAGTATTAGTCTAGCTTCTCTCATCTCATGAAATCTAAAAGAAAAGAGAGCGAGAGAGAGAGGCTCACTGAATAAATTTAATACACTCGATGTCCTAAGGATTTACCTGTGATTGCCCATATTTCTCTGTTTTAATCTATATTCTTGACGTGATCTCAAAAGATGGAGTACATTATTGCAAGGAGGATGAGGAGGAGATACTGAGAGATGATATATCACCAAAGGTGATGACAGACCAGGAATGCAGGTGGATCACAAACATGATGAATGGATTAGCCTGCTACTGTGTTTAAATAGAACTGCTGCTTAATTTTTTACTTCTTTTCATGACACAGGAACAGATTACATCTGTCCCGCGAGGTCGTCAACACGGTGACATGCATTGTGGCTTCTGATGTGCTTCCAGATGGCCACTGCACTCTCCCAGTTGCTGTAAAAGTGACAGTGGCTCTGACTGTCTCCACCACCAGGTCTTTCCAGTACACCGTGGCCACTGTGGCAGGAATCAGTCAGACCAATCAATTGTTGTGCCTTGCCCACAGTGCATTTCAAGGCATGAGGAGGCATTTGTTTGATTGGTGAAGATTACACTCGACTGTGTTCAACCAACTCATGCCTCCTCTCCTCCCTCTCTGCAACTTGCACCACTGGGAGGGCCAGAGGCGTAGGTGTGCCTCTCTGTGCCTGTCTTCGCCTCTCTTCGCCTCTCTGCGCCGTGCAGGAAAACTGCAAAATGCCCTGGACACAAGGCATGCAGTGCAGGCACGGCACAGAGCAGGTGCACCACGCCTGCACTTGGTCTAGGAAAATAGAACCCGTGGTGTCAGTTGTGGATATGTGTGGATACTCAAATTACGATATTCTTTTGATGCAGAGGTTGCCTGAACTGATTACTGATTCTGTGTATTGCCTGTTTTTACACAGATGAAATATAAGAGTGCCCAATCTTGTAAATATTAAAGGATAACTTCGGTTCCTGCAGCTTTTACATTGTTTCTAGAATGAAGAACAACAATATACTCACCCAGAAGGCTTTCCTGATGCAAACGGTGCTTCGGGAGATATTTAGATCCAAAATCGAGCAGCGGACACCGATATAATGGTAGCCTGTAGGGCATAGATCGCCGCTCCTAAAAACTGCATTAATCGTCCAAAAACTCATGTTTTTCACCAATATTCCATCATGATTCGCGCCGAATGGACGGCCATTGCAGCCTGTGTCTCTCCACACAGCGCTGTGTGGCTGAACCAACGAGTTTGTTTACATGCTCTTCGCGCATCTTGCAGTCTGACTCATTGTTTCAGGGCAGCTACAAATCGACTTTCTTCTTCCAGTTTTGTGCAAAATGGGCGAATATCTATGGGATGAAGATGTTGTGGAGGAGGACTTTGAATATGATGGGCGTCCTTACAGTTTGGAGCCAGATTATACAGATAAGGAGCTGATAGAAATGACGGCGATCTCAACGCTCCAGAGAGTACTGCGCATGCGCGAAGTGCATGCAAACAGACTCGTCTGTTTAGAGGTTAGTTCAGCCACACAGCGCTGTGTGGAGAGACACAGGCTACAATGGCCGTCCATTCGGCGCGAATCATGATGGAATATTGGTGAAAAACATGAGTTTTTGGACGATTAATGCAGTTTTTAGGAGCGGCGATCTATGCCCTACAGGCTACATTATATCGGTGTCCACTGCTCGATTTTGGATCTAAATATCTCCCGAAGCACCGTTTGCATCAGGAAAGCCTTCTGGGTGAGTATATTGTTGTTCTTCATTCTATAAACAATGTAAAAGCTGCAGGAACCGAAGTTATCCTTTAAGGACACATAAGCTTATCAGTTGCAGCATATCTGGCCTGAACAACTGATGAGAAGAAAGCAGGGAGTAGCTAGTGGAAGGCCACAATGCCCATTTTCCGAATCACAAAATAGTTCCAAACACAGAGGCTTTGTTGAGGAAAATTTATCAAAGAATCCGGCTGTAGTACCTAGTCAAGCCAATATCATTTTTGTACGATGATACCTCAGAAGTGTGGAAATTGCAAGCTTTTGGTGGCACCATTGCATTCAATGTATTGGCTAGCAAATCTGCTAGAGCTGCAGCCCTAGGGCAACCCCACTTCAAGAAGCCCAAACAATAACAACAACAACATAATTCCATTTTATTTATCACAAGTATTTGTTAACTGTAAAGGTTAATTTTGCTCTCTCTCTAACTTTCTCCTGTTTCATCTTTTTCCTTTCATCTCATTCCCAGCACACACGACCAGACTTAACTAAACTATAAAGAGAATTGCACACAGTTTTTTATTACATTTCTTTGGTTTTGCATAAAACCTTTTTGATATGAATGTGTTTGTCTTTAAATAAATGTTAAACTAGTAGCCTCCTACTCCTCCCTCTCTGATTTTCATTCTCTCTCCACCCCTCTCTCCCTCTCTCTCTCTTTGAAGCTGTCACTTAGCCAAACTCTGGGTTTGTCTGTGGGCTTTGCAACGTCACCCTGCCACGTCGAGGATGGGGAGTCTGCCTCTTTCCCTCTCCCTCTCCTTCACATACACACAGACTGAGGTCAAAAGAGGTAATGAGACAGAGCGAGAATAGATGAGGGCTTTTTGTTCTTAAGTGAGGCTGTGAGTAGAAAAGAAAATACTAAAATGAAGTGGCATGAATGAGAAATCCTCTTGCACTCAAAGTAAATTAAAGTAGATTATCATTGTAACATGATATTACTTCCGAAAGGTTAGAAAGTTCTTTGGAGAGAAAAAGTTAATAGTAAATATATTGTATTAATCAGTAGGTAAGGTTTAGTTTGAATTGGTGAGCATTTTGTAATGTTTGCGTTTTCCCCCTTTTTCTCAGCCTGACAGAACAATGCAAGGAATTTGGCCAAGTAACAAAACGCTTAGGGTTAATGATTTGTTTTTGTTTTTACTTTTAAAAATTCCAGAAATGAGCATTACCTTCAATGTTTTGTGATTTTCTTAAAATTGCAACATAAAATTCCTCTCGTCCAAGACTCCAAAAACCTTGGAGTCTTTGACATCCTTTAGTATGCCTGGCAAAATCAACAGAACGTCCTTGAATGTCTGTTAAACTATGGTGTTAGTTTGTGTAGTACATAATTAAACAAGTAAGTAATTCAGATGTGGTGTAACAGGAACTGACACTAAAGATTGAAATAGTTCTGTAGTTTTTGTCCAAGTGTTGTTTTTATGCGCAGATAAACTTGATTTTGTTGAATTTTCATGCTGCAAATCAAGCAAAAAATGTGTTCTGTTAAAACTGACCTCTGCCAAGTCATTTCCAACACTGAGTCATTTTCAAAAATGTTGAAAATTATTTAACAAATTCTTCATGGAATTCCTGGATCTGTATCAAAATTCAGATCACCAACATGTGACCAACATTCCCTGAAAATATTATCAAAATCTGAAAAAAAAAAAACCTTAATGGGTTGCTTGCAAAATGTGGGCAACTGCCCTATCTAGCAATGTCAACAAATCATTAAAAAATGGATCTGCATGCCTGTTCTGATCAACACCAAAACCTAATCACCTCTTTCTTGTGTGATGAACAACATTCCCTGAAAATTTTATCAAATTTTATTTTCAATGTTTGAGTCATACTGTCAACAATCTAATACATGCTGGCAAAAAACATAATGTGGCAGAGGTAATAAATCAGCAAGCTTTCATCATAAAATCAAAGGAGGTTTTATTCCTGGCCAATCTTTCTTCTGTTTTGATACCTATTACACTGTTTTGTCACAACGGTAACCATCTTGAACTTACACTTATAAGGAAAAATGGGCCTACGTGTTGGTTCAGCAGGCGAAGTTGGTTACTCAGTATGGAGGTTGCTGATTCAACACCCTGGTCATGCATGGCCTTTCTGTGTGGACTTTGCATGCTCTCCTTATGCCTGCATGGGTTTTCCATGCTCACTAGGCTTACTGTTCAAATCTAAAACAAAAAAAAGATATTTGAATATGATTCACTGCTACAGTAACCATCACCAGCCCTCCCTGTAGGCTACTCCATCAAATCAAACTTTATTTAACCCCTGATGTGAGCTGAAGGGGAGGGCGGTGCCACACCACAGTGTAAAAGAAGGGGAACCAGTGACAGACAGGACGAAACAAGACAAACGGAAGGGACCAGGCGCGCCCAACAGAAACACATTCTAAAGTAGACTGCACCACCAGAGCCACCAACCCAATGCCCACCAAGGACCTAACTCAGGCAGGCCACCCCAGGATGCCACCCCCACAGGAAAAATGCCAGGGCCCTCCAGTGCAACAAAAATGTTGATAAAGGATGTCGTTCAAATTTGCCATAAGCATTCAATGTGGCACAAGCATGATCTGCCAACATTTTGGGGGTCAATGTTCAAAGGTCATTGTCATTCTAGTTGTTTTGGTAATCCCTCACTTGTTAATCAAGTATCTTAAAGCGCCAAGTGATTAATTTTAAATTCAGCACATCTGTCCTCTCTCACTTAAAATGACTTCGTTAGATTTTAGAATGAATTTAAAGTGAATTGAATCTATTTGCTCCACTGTGAAATAAGAAATAAAGATAAGCTTCTGATAACTCTGTTTCCACCTGGGAGGCAGCTCAGTGTTTTTAATGCCAGTGTTTCCAAACTTATTGTAATAGACACCAATCAAGATAAGCCTTTTGTTCTTCTCACAGAACACCAATTCTCCCCATTCACTCTTTTTTTCTTTTGTAACAGCATTTTTCTTAAATAGACCTTTATTATGAACAACACTTGATTCATGGAAGTTATTTTTCAACTGCATATGTGTTAAGTTAATGAAAGGAACAGTCTAAACAGCTTTAATAGCTTTTTTTTTAAAGCAGCTAACCCCTTGTATGGGGCCTAATGTTTCAGATCATACCATATTTTAATTAAACAGAATTGCAAAGTTGGGTTATCCTGACAAAGTGTTTGAAATTACACATAAAACACATTCTTCTTACTTTAACTGTGCCTATACCTAAAACTTCATTTAACACTTGTTATGAGCTGGTGCGAAACAAGTAAAGATTGATTGTCTGATTGATGATTGGCTGAGGTGTAAAATATCAAAAGTCATTAAGCATCATAGTCACCAACTGCTTTTGATCACAGTATTTAAAAGAAATAAACAGGATTTTTTGCACAAATTTTTGTTTTGACACAAGGACAAACTAGTATGAATTTTTTGGGACAAAGTCTGTGAACCTCATGATCATGCCTTGTGGGTGAACTTGATCTGTTAGTATATCTTTGAGGTATTTCTATCAAACATAGCACCAAATGCCTCTCTCACTTGAGGCTGAACTCATTCATTTTTTGAGGTAAAAGGTCAGACATTAAATCACAGTTGCTCTAATTTCTTCACAGAGATGGTGTGTGCAGGGGATTGGATATTGATTTCTCCTGAAGATGCCACCAATATGACTTACTCTGAGTAAAGTTTTGGGGGATCTCAATTGTGAAAGCCTTGGTGTTACCTGTATAAGTTATCTTTGAGTTAAAACAAAACTTAACTGTTGTTTTAAGGTCATAAAATACACCCAGATAATAGAGAAATAAGGCATCCCATGAAGCAAAGTTCTTGAGAAGTGTTAAGCAGAATCCACACCTTGATTTTCCTTTTTTACTGTGTTTTCCCAGGCTGTTTGGGCCGTCAGCCTCTCAACCAATGATGTGTAGTATACAAGCGTGATGGAGAAAACACATGTTGCACCAACTGGAGGAAGGATTTATGTTTGACTGCCCTGCTCAGAGAAAGTGCAGAGTCTCAACACAAATCATTGAAAGAACTAGGTTTAAAATGGTGGCTGTGGTGGATGGCAAGTTCCAAGGCATTTTTTAAACTTGTTAAAGTGTTCAAAGTGAGTTATCGTTTTTCACAGCTCATGTGACATCACATTAGCCACCTAAGCTAGGAAGGCCCCATCTGTCTGGTACTTAGGGGTAATAATACAAACTCTAAAGAATTAATGAAGGTATTCAGGGCCTGGAGCTGAGGCAGCTGGTAAAGCTTTTACTGCCTTAGTCCATGTGACTTATCCTCTAACCCCCCTCCAGAACTTTACCAGCCCTAACCTTTAACCTCTACCAGAGAATAAGCAGTGATGTCTCTCAGAGTGCTCTAATGTGGAAGTTTGCAGACACCCATGTACACATATAGACTACACATATACAAACTCTGTCTTCTCTCATGACATCCCTGTACTGCTCTAGCTTTGGAGCCAGCAGCCCCATGCCAGGATTTCCCAGAGCTTTCTCATCAGGCTTTTCTCCAGCCCATTTTAATCAGCCCTAAGCCATTAAAAAAGTGGAATTACATCAGGAAAGTATTAGACCATGAAGTTTGTGCTTGAATAATAAATACAAGATAATAGATCATTTTTTGCAAAATCATATCAGGTATTTTATCATCAGGATCTTACGCAGTGCTGACTTTAAAGCTGCTATGAGGAGAATCTATTTCCGAAGACATAAAGACTCTGCTACCCATGAGCACGCGCGGCGACTGTTGGAATGCTGCGTTCCAGTAACCTCAGAACTGGGAGTGATATCATCTCTGACTTATCAGTGTTCCAGTTGAAGTCGGAAAAAAACCTGCCGATCTAACAGGCTATTGTTAGCTGTTGTTAGCCCGCCCTGCTTTGTTGTTCACAAATATCTCATGAAGAATGTGATTATCACTATGGCAGCATTTTAGTAAATGTAAGTCTAACAATACTATGTATACAGCTGATCTAGAGCGACACACCCCAGTCAGAAGTGCAAATAAATTGATTATTACAGGAGCTAAGTAACTGTTCAATCTGGGAGCATCCATCTTCGATTGTCAACTCGGGGGTGGCGAGGTTTCACCGAGTTCACAGTTGGAATTCCGACTTCGGGCGACGTTCCAGTTGCAGTTTCCTACTCGGAACTCGGAAATTCCTACTTATGACTACAACGGGTACGCACCAAAAGACGTGACCCAAGCCAAAGTGTGTGTTTGTTATGATGCTAATAAATGCAGCTCGGACCTTCCTCAGAACTCTGCATTGCTTTACAACTTCCTTTTTCAACAACTTAGAGGATGCAAAACGACGAGGTAATGTATCTCTTACGTTGCGGTAGTTTTTGATGTGTGACAACAAGCAAGTTTTGGAAAACTTATTATTGTAGTTTTGTAGCCAGCTGTCCGACCCGACCACGAAGCTAAGGAATTGCATTTATAGATAACCTATTTTGATGCTATAAAACTCATCTTAAAGTGTGTATTTCTATCAGGCATATGTCTAAAAGTGAGACTTTTTTGTAATTACCTAGGAACTCCTCATAGTATCCTTAAGAACCAACATTTAAAAAAAGTAGCTTCATGCAGTGTCCTCTTGTTTTGTTTCCGAATTTGGGTATATTAGCCATTATTTTTACTCATTCTCATTCTGACACAAGGCATAAAACACAAGGTCAACTACAGCCACATGAAAACTTACTGAACATCCCAGAATCCAATACATGAAAAGGGGGGTAGAAAAGTGCCCAGTCGAACGTGTACTTTTTAGTAAAAGGCCCTTGAAGAAAAAGTCATTGAGTCTCAGTGATCCGTTGTGTTTTTCTGCACTGGAGTGGTGGCTAAAAGAGAGAGAAATTGTATCACAATTTAATTACTTGTGCTCAACATTGTCATGTCATTTATGAAGGATTCTTCAGCCTCATTAACTGGTGTCTTGAGGACACAGTGCTGAGTTCGTAAGAACTGGGGGGCAAAACTGGCTGTCTCCAAATGGCTGCTTCAAGTCATCCAACAGGAGTCCAGGCCTGAAGAGAAAGCATGTGGAGCTTACAAGGATGAATGCAGCTGTAACTGAGGCTAGTTAAGGTAAGCAGAGGTCAACTCTTGCTGGTATTTACAAGTATATTAGATCAAATGTCGGACATTTTTGAGCATGTGTAAAATTTATACCTGATGAATGTCAGTGTTGACCAACTGACACCAACTAAGTTTTTCTGACCTACTTCAACAAAGCTTGATGTTTTCCTCACATCTGCTAAAGTTGGCCAAAACCCCAGTGTGTGAATGTGTTATGAACACCAGTTGTTGGTGAGTTGACACACTAAATTGCAGGCAACTCCTTAAGCAGCTTGATTGCAGTTAACACAGCTGCAACTGCCCCCTCAACTCCCCAGCATTACACATATTATGAAGGTAATTGCAGATGGTGCCAACTCCCAAAACACCTTTTCGAATGTTTCCAGATTGGTGGATTTCCCAAGTTTTATTGTTGCTGGATTTCCCAGATTGTAAATCCACCAATCTGGAAACATAGCTGATGTTTTGGAAGTTGGCACCATTTGCATTACCTATATATGTGACCCATTTCCACACAGTGTTGACATTACATTAGGGGAAAAATCACTCAAATTTAGGCACAGCATCAATATTTTTACCCTTTCACTAGGCAACCTTTAATACATGAGCAATTGTGTACCTTGTATCTTTCGCACTTTTCTGCACATCTTAGAATAATGTAATGTGGATGAAACCTCATCGAAGTGTTTGACTGTTTGCTCACAGTGGATCTTCAAGGATAAGCTTGTCTTGTCTCTTAGCAACTGTTTATTGATGCAGGTATGTAAGGGTTAGTAACTGCAAAAGTGGCATAGAAAGGTGTTGTGGTGTCTGTTGTGTCTGTTCCTTTTCTCAGTCAAGGAAAAAGAGGAAGAAAAAGAAAAGCATTTGCTATCTGAGCTGCAGCTGGAAAAATGAGCCTCTGCAGAGCGGCCTGCGAACATGGAGGAGTTATTTGATTGGGGAGTAAAGAAGGGGTTGGGTGTTGGTTTAGCACCGCCCACAGTCTTTGGCTTGTCAGGCTTTTTTTTAAGTGATGATACAATTTATCCAGCCACGTAGGGAATGACTGTGTGCTTGCTTTGACTGTAACTCTTTCCTCTGTATCAAAGTGCTGTTTATGAGGCTGCAGCTATTTCAAAACTTAACCAAGTTTCTCTTCAGCTGTCTAAACCAAGCAGAAGACTTTCACCTGAAAAAAGCCTGCACACAGCATTGCCTTTCAGCAGGAGTTCCCAAAGCGGGGGTAGGAAGTCACTAGGGTTGTGAGGCCCTGACAAGGGGTCACTAGGTGCTTCTCAGAAAGACCATTTTAACAATGATTTTGAATGGCATATTTTATGAACTGTTGTTAAGAAATAAAAATGAGTTTAATCTCAAATAAAATCATAAGCCAGTTGGTGAGATGTACGCTGAAATGAAAGTCATATGTAAAAAAACATCTTCCCCTCCAAAAGTCAGCTCACAGAACAGAGATCTTCACTATGGCATAAAGCACAGCCTGACACACTCACAGGCCTGTCCCAATAAGTACATGTGAAGAGACCACAAAAGCTTAAAACCATGTTATTATATTCAGATATTTAGACATTCGCTGTAAGGGAAGGAATACAAGTCATCTCCAAGTAGAGACAGTAGCACTGAGTGGACTTTTTAAATACTTACTTTAATGGGGTAAATATATTACTTTGAATTATTTGAGCTTCCTAGTCTGAAGAACATCGCTTTAGTGCCTGAACCATTCTTTGGGGATCAATGATGCATCATTGTTCCTTCAAGGTCACAGGATTAAAAGTTTAGGACCCCTGGGGCCTGCCCTAAAGAAGCCCTCAGTGTCCGGTACTGATGGGTATAGTATATTTTTGTCTGTATTGAAAATGAAACCCTTCAAAGATTTTAGTCCTAATGAATTCCACTATTGATACTTACTCTAACTGTTGTTTGGTGAAAAGACGAGACAACAATATCTTATAGAAGTGGTTAAAACTTAGACGAGTTGAAAGAGTTAAGTAGGTTTAAATTTCACTGTTGGACTAAATAACTTTTTTCTTTTCATGCCATAAAGTCTGCAAAAATCAAGTCTGGGGGTATTTGTTTTGGCTGTCCATCTGCAACTTTTGTACTAAATGTATCAAATTCTTTGAATGCCAAAACTTAGAAATTTTTTAGCTGTGTTCACATCAAACAAAATTCAGTATCAGTTTCTCTGTCAGTATAAAAAAATACACTTAAAATGAACAAGATGACCCAAACCTCATGTTGTACAATTATGGAGGAATTTTTAAGCAAGCAATGCAAATCAGACCTCTTTTAAATATAAAAAATATATATATAAAATAGTAAATATCCAACTTCTGTGACAAATTCACCTCAAGCCGTTGAGTGACAGCCAATCAGCATCAACAGTGAGGAGGATGGCATCATCAACATCATTTATATTTCACCATAGTGACTAACTTCACAGTCTTGATGTTCTTTACTGTACTAATATATAACAATATAATACATAACATATTTAATAACAGAAGCAGGTGAGTAGAACAATTTGCTGAAAGCCTACAGCTTACTTTCAATGCATGTTGGCTCTTTTACAAAAATCTTACCACTGTGCCCATTTAAGCCCTCTACATGTATTTCCAAGCTTAATCAGCTAAACTTGAGTTTAACGTCACACTCTAGTCAGCACACAGCAGGGCAGCCATGTTTAATGCTTTCAAATGGCGCCTTTGCACACCATGAGGTGAGGACACACATAAAACACACACAGTGTCGTAAACACAAACACAGGCAGACGCACACACATAAACACTAACACACACAGGTGTGACAGGAGACTGGAGGCTGTGGATTTACTACACAGGAAATGGAGGGACGGCAGGAGGTTATGACACGCTGTTAAGACACACACTCATGCAAATGCACTCTGGGAAATACACACAAAGATCACTTATGATGTAGATAGAGATGAAATCAGTGGGGGCAGGGTTTAAAGAGGGACACTTGTGCATAGGGAGTATCGTTTTTGGAGGTGAAGTAGTGAGGTGTGGTGAGAGCTGTGGGTAAAAAATAAAAACAGTTCATTCATAGTTATACTCACAGTGTTACTTAACTTCAGCAGCAGTGGCAGGTTGTTTGAAGTCCATCGATGAGGGTAAGCAGGAGTGTTTCTAGATCTTCTTGACCGTGGTGTGCCAATGAGAGCTGGCCTGCAGCATCATTACTTCAGTGAATTGCTCTTTATTTGTATGGTGCCAAATGTTTTCTGATGACTTCATTTTGCTTGAAGTTACTATTCAGAAATAAAAACCTTTGTTTTACATTGTTTGTATCAACTATTACCTATGTTATTATTTCAAGTAAACTGCCAGAATTGAAGTACCATACACGTTCTATACTTTGGTGAATATTTAGCTTAAAAAAGGTATTTGACATGAACTGTGCTGCTAAAGATGCATAGTAGGCGGGCATTATTCAGCTTTGCTTCTGCCTGAGCCTTTTTCAGTCAAAATTGTGTATTGTCTTTTCTTTTGCTGCCCCTTTTTTTTTAATTATTTAATTTATATGAGTTATTTATTTGTTCCATGTTTGTAAATTTCATTATTTTCCAGATTTGTGTTTGTGCTGTGTTTGTTTTGTTCATGTGTTGCATTGAAAGTTTCAGCGGGGGTGGAATTGAGAAAATAAAGAATAGAAAAGTTGGGAGTCTTGTCTGTAACAGTACATTGTCATGTTACCTGTGAAATTGCTTTCAATAAATAAAGTTATCCAAAAATGTAAAAAGTGAAAATAAATCCTCTTTATTTAAATGTGTCCAAATGTACCAATGAAATGTATAATCTATGAAATTGTATACATACATATAGCATAAAATGACAGCCACAATCTATTCAGGTTTGTTGTTATCAGCTGTAAGTAGACAAAACATTTTACAAGGCATGTCACATTTTGTTAAACCAAAGAATGTTGCCAAAATAAAATGTTTGATATTGGTTGACCCAGACAGTGACTTGAAGGTGACTTTTTGTGCAATAAATGTGTCTAAAAGATCCTTAAATGGAATGTTCAGATTTTAAGGCTAATGCCACTACTAAATAAGAGCATAACATACAGCCAGCCTTGTGATATGTAGCAGCCAGTGGTGTCAAAAAAAACTAATTAGCCGACTTTTAGCTCAAAACTACAGAAACACCTTAGTTGGTTGGGGAAATGATTTGGCAGAGTGCAGCAACCAGGCACATCCCACACATATTACTCCTGCAGACCATGGTTTGATTCCCACTTAAAAAACTAACCCTTAATATTCTTATGAAGCCATATCTTCTTCATACCTGAGTAAAAAATCACCTCGCATAACCCACCTACAGGTTACTGGAGTTAATTATGTTTTTAGAAATCAGTCTCAGAGTAGCTCTAAATCACTGTAAAGACAGTGGTGAGCAGTGACAGACATGGAAGCAGCTCTGTCATGTTAAAGCATTCCACACTTAATTTCAGTACCAACAACAAACAACTCCTAAACTGATCACAATTTGTGCATGGGTGTTGGACTGTGTCTGTTCCTAGATAGCACAGTGTAAATTTACAGCTGTCTGACATCCTCAGGCTTTAAGCTAATCTTTGAATGAAAAGACATTGATTGCATGCTAGTAGTTCATGCCAGTTTACACCACCGTATCATTATCATCCCCCTGCTCTGTCTGTTTGGATGTCTGCTCCGAGGTGAGGTTGTTCTGTATAAACAGGCACAGTGTTTGTCTGGATATGTGCTGGGAATATTGCCAGGTATGTTTAACATATAGATATGTCATGATGGATAAAATAAGTATATCTCTGTACTCTTTGTCAAATAAGAAACACCAAACACTCATTTTAAAACTTAGGACTTGAACTACTTTGTCATATATCTGGATGCTGAGGAATATCCTTTCATTTTTTTGTTAATGGCAACTCAAGCCTTCCCAAACAAGTGTGAGATGAATTTAGAAAACACCTAAGTCAAGTCATATAAGGCATATAATGTCAGTGATGGTGGTTGGACAGGAATATCTGTTGAAAGCTAAAAACTAAGGACCTGTGTCCACAGCTGCCATTTTCCATTCCTAGCAGTGTTTATTTTCAGTTGTAAGACCAATGTATTCCAGCATTCCCATCACCCAGAGCCCTCAGCAGAACAACACCTTTGGCTTCAGCTGCTTTTTGACACTGCTCTTTTAATGCTCTGTTTTTAGTTCAACCTTTGGAATATTGCTGCACAAATTAAAACCACTTCCTTCTCTGACCACTGGACTTGTGATAATAGCTTTGGTGTCTGCTTGTTCAGCGTTAGCATCCAAAGTGATAAGACTTGTCTTTTGGGGGAATCAGTTCCATTATACAGCTGAACTGCAGGATAGGTTTCCATAATATTGTATTCATATGTTAGGGGTGATAATTCCACAAATGTAGGCAAATATACTGAATGTGATGCGAGTGAACATTGGAGGAAGATCAGGTTACCTTTACTGAATCATATGTGAGTGTCCAGCTACCTGTGAAGAGGGCACTTCCATGCTGCATGGTGCCATGCTAGGCAGTGAATTGTTTTTCACTCGCTGCCCTATCTCTATTTTTTCCTCTATTGAAAAGCAAGGAAAAAGGGATTTTGACGGATTGCAGGAGGGAATTTCTTATGGTGCTTTTTTATACCTTTGGCTTTCTTTTCTGGTTACTGAATGAAAAAATTAAAATATGATTTAAAATATTGTTAAAATCTTGGTATTTATGACTCTGGAGAGAGGACATCTCCTGTCCTAGGACAAAAACTGGTAAGACTTTATTCCCAGTTCCATAATCAATGTTTCTAAATCCACTTCTTTCTCATCTTCTCTATTGATTTATTCTTGATGGAGGATAAAACGTTTTTTCTGTGTCAACAATGTCAAAAGCATGTCCCTCAAATAAAATCGACAACTTCTGTCAATATAATTTCTTCCACGACTCCTTTGTTGTTGTTGTTAATGCTGACTGCCTGACTGCCTAACAATAACACATCATATGTTCACATCATTTGTTTTTGACAAACATATGGGAGGGGGTAAGGATATTGATATAAGAATTGTCTGTTAGAAAAGGAGACAATATTGACTTATTACATTTAGAACTTCACGCCTTCTCTCAACATGTTAACATTTTCAATTTTATTTTACTGCATGGTTAAAGAAAAGAGAGGAGATTTGCCTGAGTCAGAGAATAACTGGAGATTTTCCTTCTGTTGATCATCTCTCTCTCTCTCTCTGTGCTGTCTGGCAGCCACACTGTACTCATAGTTTCCATCCTCAGTTTGTCTGCCGCGTGTGTGTCTGTGTGATTGTGTCAGGAGAGGGGGAAGGGTTTGATACTCTTTGCATGTTGGGAAACTGGGAGAGAAAGTACAACAGAGAGACATTAAGTGTGTTAAGCATTCCTCTCTCTCTCTCTCTGTCTCTCGCTCGCTCTCCTGGCTGCACTGAGTCATTTCTTGGTTTGCTTTTCCATTTGTTCACTCTCGTCTGGTATCCTCCTCCTCCTCTCTGTTTGATCCAGCCCATCCTTTATTCAAGACTCCCTCTTCATGACTTCCATCCTATATTTCACTTCACTCCTTTTTTATGCAAGTATTTTTTATTAGAATGATTGCTGTGTCTCCTACATAAAGACAGATTCTAGTCAAAATATTTTTTGAGTTCGTGATTGGCTGCTAGTTGGTGATGTCACTAGCAACGATGAATGTTCTGTTATGTCCTCTGGGTGATTATGAAGAGTGGGTAGACACAAATGCTTGTCAGTCTATTGTTTACTGTCAGAAATTAATCCAATGCATTGACAGGTGTACAGCTTTGAACATTCACCAAGACGTTGAATTTGATGATCAATAACAAACCAAAATGCAATCCTACATAGCAATTGGCCAGCTGGATCCAGGTGCCATATAACCCGATGTACTGAGAATTCTTTCATCATCTACTAAACAATATATAGCCAACTCATAGATCAACCTCTGGCCAATACATGTTGGAAGTATAGCAAAAATGTCCATCCTTTCTATGATGATATGCTTTCAGCGTTACTTGTTTTTCAATTAATAAGGAAATGCGGTCCAGACCTGACAAAAACTACTTCTGAAGCTGTTAGCATCGATGCTAATTTATGTAAGAGAAGTCATTTCCCACTGTCATCATGCTCATGACTCCTTCTTCGTCCTGCTTTAATGATTGCTAATAGTGTCTTGCCTCCTCAGCTTGATTATTTTTGCTTTTCAAGATGACTGATTTCATTCAGTGAACCAGGCAAATGTAGATGCACTGCAAGGTTCGGTTTCATGTAACGTGAGGGATAACAAGGCCATGAAGATGCCAGCATGTTGAGGAGGCAGCACTACTGCATCATCATGCTCAGAGCTAATTCCAGAATGAACTCATCTATTCAATGAAGAATCAGGTCGAAGTGTTTGGGTGTTTTTCATTTCTAACCAGGGTCAAGTTTAGGATACGACCTTACCTTTTGGTGCATAACTTTAGAACTTTAGTTCTTACTTTAGTCCACATGTCTCCTCTTTCCTCCCTTCCTTTGCCCTCACACCCAACACAGCATCGTGTGGATTTGCTGTTCATCATGAGACTGGGATCCACATTCAAGATTTCCTGCTGCTTAACAGAGGGTTTTTTCTTGCCGCCATGATGGAGGGATTCATGATTGGCTATATGGATTCATGTTGGGTGTTGGATGTATATATTTGTATATATATGTATATGTGTATCTTTATATGTATATATGTATCTATGCATATATGTGTATCCATAAAATGAAGAGCTTTATGCTCTATTGTAAAGTGTCTTGAGATAACACTTGTTATGAATTGGCGCTATACAAATAAAGATTGATTGATTGATTGATTGAACTGGGCATCAGAGGCACACCCTGACAGTGTGCTCTGTCGGTATTTGGAAGTTCTAGCCCAGCTCAGATTGTCACATGGTGATGTGTCCTTAGGCAAGACACTTAGGGCACTAATTTCGTGGCGCAGCACAGGGGGCGCAAGCCTGGCGCACCCCGCGCAGTGTTAATTTTGTCCGGCGCACCGCCGTGCGCTGCCAATTTGACAATTTGGTAGACCGTCTGCGCAGAGATGGGTGTGACGGCGCACCAAGGGGAGGTGATGGCGCACCAGGGGGAGGTGTTGGCAGATTCATGTTGGTGCAGTGACAATTTCGTGCCAAAAACAGTGCAGAAAGTGTGCTGAAAGCTCGCCAGCTGCAACCTGGTCTAACCTCGGCGCAGGCAGGTGCGCCTGCGCTTGCGCCTGGTCTACGAAATTCGAGCCCTTAATCCCAAGTAGCTCCCACAGCTACGTCAGTGGCATGTAAATTACCTTCAAAGAGTAAGGATGTGTGAGATGGACTACATGTATAGAAATTGTAAACTATCAGTGAATGGGGGTGAAATGGGTAGATGTGACTTGTATTGTAATTTTTCTCTGAGTGGTAAAAGACACTAGAAAAGTGCTATATGAACACAAGTCCCTATACACATACATACATATTTATACGTTTTGCATATATATAGGACATTGTAAAAAAACGAAACCACAAACTTATTCTGTAAGGTACCATGTCTGCCAAACTTGCCCTTCTCACCTGCAGAATCATTTTACTTTTCTGTCAGTTCACACAGTTTTACTCATCTACACACAGCTAATTAGTTCTTACAATCAATATTCACCAGTTTTTAGACATTTGGATAGAGAAATCAGTTTTGTTCTGCTGCGTATGGCCATGTGCATTGTAACAAGGGGAACAACAGTTAACGCCATGTCAGCATTTCCACAGGTCCTGCACCTGCTTGACCCAACTTGACTTTCACAACTGGAACAATCACACTGAGAAAGTACCACCATGGTCTGTATCCAACATCTGATCACAATAGTGTCATTACTAAATTCATAATGATATCTGGCCTTTTGGGGCACTATTTTCGTAAATCACTACTTATATTTTTGACATTTGAAACTGAATAACACAGTTAATGTCAAATGACACATTTAGTCAGTGTCAAATGCCTAAGCCCGAGTCATGTCCTTTAATTTTTCATTATTAGGAAGGGCAGAAAGTTCAGACTTCACCTTGATGTGATGTTATCTTTGTTGCTCTTTTAAGTTTATGGTTGGTTTTAATCATTTTCTTGTGGTTGCCAAAGTAGTGTGGAGTATTGCCACAAACACACACACTCTCAAACACATATATTTAAATGCCAGACAGCCTCTTCCAGCCTGTCTGAGTTTACCTTGGCAAGAACTTCAAAACAGTCTGTATGCACGTGTGTCTGAATGTGCACACAGGGACTTAGTGCCTTGCTCATGGGCTTTCAGACACACTTTGCTCCAGTATGATGAGGCAGAGGTGGATGGATTTTTTGTTAAAACTTCTGCTGCTCTGAGTTCAGTTTGACCTCATTGACAGAGAAAGAGAGCAAGGGAAAAAGGATGGGAGAGTGACATAGAGGAAGAGGAAGAGAACAGGGGGAGGGAAGATGAATGAGTCACACATGTGGACGTGGACTCCCTCTCTCATTCCCCTTTTTTGTGCTCTAGTTTTACGTTCGTCCCCCGTTTGGCTTCCCAGAACAGAGCAAGGCCTTCAATTATCTACTTTTGGTGAAGATAGAAAGAGAAAAAAGGGACATTGGACCAAAACAAACTTTTCTGTTGCTCTATAGCTAGGAAATTCCTTCCAATTTTTCCTTAAGATTAAACTGATTCCAGCAGGCTCTTTCTCTTTGTCCCTCTCTCTCTCTCTCTCTCTCTCTCTCTCTCTCTCTGTTGTAATTCCAGGGCTGGTTTTAATAACAGGTGGCAGTAGAGTGTTTCAGTCTAGCCCACAGGCCTGCACTTTACACCCACACCCACTGAATTAACTTATTACATCCTTTAGGGCAATTTAAAGTCTCTATAGCATTTTTTATGTCTGTTGCTCATCTGTAATTTTTTGTAACTCCCAGACATGCGCGTGATGACAAGAACACAGTCGGAAACTGAGGACAGGCCACATGAGCAACAAACAAAGGAAAGAGATATGATACCATATGTAAAGAGAGAAACAGATGGAGTTAAGAAAATAGTCTTTTCAGTGAATTTTTTGTTACGTTCATGACCAGAGGAAGCTATCCAAATATCCTGCAGTTTGCTAGGACAGTAGGACTATTAGAGATTATTTTACAGGAGGAACAGCTTTAAATTAAAAGTACAGATAAAACTTTCATGAAGGCACACACTGGTATGATAACTTTAATATGATTGATACACTGTAATCTGGGAATATCAAATAAACCAAACACTATCATATTTTCCATCTAATGCTTTTGGAATCATGGCCAGCTGCGCAATCTCCCTGCTGGTCTTGACCTTGGCCATGGAGATGATAATCCGGGCCTCTTGATGGGTGGTTAGCAAACAGCGAATAAAATCTGGTCTGAGGCTACTGACTATCAGAGCCTACATGGATGACTTCACAACACTCACTACAACCAAGGCTTTCACAGCTCAGCCACTGGAAAGCTCCAGAATAACATCAAACTGGCTTGTATGAAGATCATGCCAAGCAAGTCAAGAGGCATCTCCATTGTTAAGGGGAAGCTGTCAGACCACTGCTTCCACATTGCCAAGGAAGCTGTCCCAACTGTCTCTGAGAAGCCTGTGAAGAGCCTATAGGTCAGTGATATGATGCTTCCATCAAAAAAAGGGAGCAAGGCAAAATTCTTGAATACAATATTCTCAGTAGCTGTGCATTTTTACAAATGTTTTTTTTTTTTTTCATGGCAGTGGGCTGTGGGGCTGGGCTGGGCTGGGCTGGCTGAGGACAAAGGTGGCTGGTGCCCAATCGGGTGAGACCCTATGGTGTGATGCCCCCTTGTAGAGGGGGTCTGGGTCAGGCCTATGGCAGGGTCTGGAGCACTCTACCCTCCTTGTGACTTGGCTTTCCCCGGTGCTTTAGTAGTTTTGAGCTCTATGGCAAAGGGATGATAGAGCTGCCCATCACCAGTTCATCAGAGGAGTACAAGTGCGCCAAAGTCAGACTGGAGATGATGCTGCTGGATGCAAGTGATCCACAAGTAGCCCAAGATGCACCCATCTTGGCCACCGGAAGGAAGTGGACTTTGCCCAGAGTTGGACTTTGGTTGCAATTGAGCAGGCAAAGGGAACACTCAGACATAGGGACGATGTGGGCCAGGTGCAAGAGGGGAGAAGTGGTCTTTGTCTAGGGGCGAGCACGCCAGCCTGGAGCAGAGCCACCCCCGCACAAAGTCATAAGCTGGTGGTCCAGGAGGTCTGGTGGGAAGAGGAAGCAGGAAGGTGTGCACAAGTTGTGGCACAAGCAAAGTAAGGGAAGTGGATGACACAGGAAGGTGTGGAGAAAAGGAAGATGTCCTGGAAGAGCTGTGGAAGACGGAGGCATTCAGGGCGAGCTTTACCATCAGGTGCTGCCTGTGATGTCCTGCATCATCCCACTAACCTAAACCAGTGGTACGGTGAAGACCCCTTTGTGTCCAAGTTCAGCAAGACAAAAGCACATCTTAGTGGGCTACAAAACCACCCTCACCCGGGGCCGATACACCTGGCATCACGGGCAGGTGTTAAAATGTCTTGCAGTGGTGCTGGAGAGTCATCAAACAAGTATCAACGCCCTTCCACCCCAGTCATCCCACTGGTAGGCAACAACATTTGTCTGGAAGGGCAAGAGTCAAGCAAGCCTCACCACCATATTACCAGACACTGGGCAGCTAGGCAGAACTAAGGACTGGAAGATGCTGGCAGACTTGGACTAGAAGCTCTGCATCCTGGCTGAGATTGCATCCACCAACTTGCGACCAGACCTTGTGTTGTGGTCAGCCTCACTCAACCTGACTTCATCATCAAGCTCACTGTGTCATGGGAGAGTGCAATGGAGGAGGCCTGCAAGCGGAAGAAGCTGAGATGCACTGAGCTTGCAGCTGACGCACAACAACAAGGCTGAAAAGCAAGATATGCCCAGTGGCAGTAGGCTGCAGAGGGTTTGTTGTCGCTTCAACATCCAGGCTACTCAGAGAGATGGGAGTGCAAAGGAGCAAGCAGTCAAAGACCTTTCCAAGGCTGCTGAAAAGAGGATTCAATGGCTGTGGATGACGAGGAAGGACTCCACTTGGGTCATCAAATGAGGTGATGGCATCCAGGGGGTGAACCTGTGATGCTGCGATTCGCTGCTGATCCTTCTGTAGGTGTTGTGGGCCTACCAGTGAAACACCCAAGAAGGAGGGTGCCCACTTGATAACCCAAAGGATGTCATTTTCTCAATTGACCACCCCAAAGAGTCTCATCAGTGCCTTAAACATTCATGCAATTAGAGATATCAATATCTAATCCAACACAACAGAACTCAGCAAAGGATGCAGACTGCTAAAATGTGTATTTTTAGGAAGTATATTTTAAGTGCTCTTTATGTCAATATTTTTGACCGAATTAATGTGTTATGATCTATTGGACAAAGTATTTGCAAAGGGTAAGGCATATTTACATTTACGTGAACAATAAAGATGTTAATATGTTGTGTTAATATGAAAAATGTACATAGTTAGGATCCTGTGCTGCGCGCTAGCATTAATAGTGACTATTATTGGCTGTTAAAAAACAATAGGCCAGAACTGCTTTACCAAAAGCACAATATGCGCTGGTGCTTTCCCTTGATAAAGAATGAAACCACTTTTCCGTGACTGTGGTCGCTTTCAGACTTTTTCCAACAGTTTTTCTTTAACCTGTTTGTACTGTTGTCCCTACTTGAATCCAGTCCTCTGAAATTATACCCTAATGTCAAAGAAAACCATCAACATGGTCTTTGCCGTTCTTTCCTCATTTTTGGTGATGATGGGGTTTTCAAATGTATTGACCGTCGTGTTAGGCTCAGGATTGTTTTGGCCGATCAGAGTTTCATACATTTAATTAATCCTGTTAAAAAAAATGGTGTCCTTCATTCATTCATTCATTCATTTTCTACCAAGGACGTAGTTTTAATTTGGACATTGGTGGGGACATAAAAGTACACCAAGACAGCACCCCTGAGAGTTTATGTGTTTTGCATTTATGACTGTTTATCAATGTCATGTAGAGCTAATCCAACAAACAAGCAAACTATCATATTCACAAAAAACTACTCTAAATCTCTACTGTCTGTTCCTTGACAGAAATATATTGATGGATGACACATGAACAGTGGGACAGTTTGGGATCAATCAGAAATTTCCATGGTATGGTAATGGTCTGATAAATATAGAACCAAAACCAAAAAGGACTACCGATAAGTGTAAACTCTAACAATATGAATGTATAAAGTCATGTTATTAATCTGAGGTTTTATTGTGTTTTTCCCCACAAACTTTTATTGTTGGTCTTTAACAGTTGCTGCCTTTCAAAAATAATACATGGATACTAAATAAAATAACCTCTTTATGTCTTTGGCATTTAACATAAGCTTTTTTTAGTCATAACGTTATATATTATGCTTGTGTTTTATGCTAGGGGCCATGCAGTAGTGATTTAATATTGATAGGGACGTGTCCCTAGCGTCCCTACCCAATTCTACGCCACTGTTTTCTACACACCTTTATCCCTTTCAGGGTCAGGAGGTGCTGGAGCCTGTCCCACAGGTCTGTCATTGGGCGAGAGGCAAGTTACAAACTGAACCGGTCGCCAGTCGATCACAGGGCCACATAGAGAGACTAATGGAGACTAAAACTACCATTTTCATATTGTGTTGTTGATCCTTTTTAGTGATTTGTTCATTTGTTTGATGTTTTCAGAAATTTTTGATGTTCATGGGTGCACAGGACATGCATTACCTTGGATATCTTCTTCACCTTCACGTAATCTTTTTTATGCCATTCAAACAGTTGTGCACATGACATGCAATGTGCCACTCAGTTAATGTTCCAAAGATTTGGCTGCTGTTTTGTTTAATTCAACCAAAAGTTCCAAATTAATGCATGCCTCAAATTTCAAGCTAATCATTTACACCTTAGCAAAAAAGTGTGCTCTTCACTTAGTAGCTAGCAGTGAACTTAAGATGTTGCTTAATGGAAACTTACCACAGTTGTGCAAGAACACTGAATGTTTATGTATAACACTCAATGTGTGAACCACATGGTTTTATCCTTATAAGAGCAGTCTCATTATTTAGCAGCTATCCCTTGTATAGTCTTTACTTATAATGGGAGTGGATATCACAAATGTCCTTGATTTTTTTATTTTACCTTATTTAAAGATGATGGGTCAACCAAATTTTAATGCTTCAAAGGACATAGCAGACTCAGAAAGGCCAATAAGTAGGTGGTCAGTTCCTGTTAAGAGCTTAAGACACACACTCTATACACCCATATGAAACACATGATTATTAGCTCTAAACCTCGTGGTCCACACAAACTTGTAGTAAATGATTATTAGCTGGAGGCCCCTCAACATAGATGTATATGCACACACACACATACACACACTCAACCTATAGGCTACTCTGCATTAAACCCTTAACTTCTCCCCTCTTTGCAGGTAGCGTAAACTTCAAACACAGTAGCTTCCGTTCAGAAAGAGCTCATTTACACACACATGCAAACACCCACAGAAACACACACTCATGCATGCTTAACTATTTTGAGTCTCTGAAAGACACTAATGAGAAAGCAGCAGGTAGGCTCACCTTTTTATCCTCCCTCTCTTGCTCCCTCTCTTTTTAACACACACACATGCACACTGCTGTCTTGCTGTGTGTGATGACAGACAGCTGTGTGTTCAGGTTTTACAGCCTGAGAGGAAGTGCTAAGTCGACAGCAGAGCAACATCAAAGGGGTTGCTACTGTACAGTTAAGTAAAGTTACGATACACTATACTCCTTTAAGCCCAGATTTTACAACCACACTCACCTGTTTTTATCAGATTGGTTATTAAACATGGAGCCATACAACATGGCCGTAGTTTGTTCTCTTGAAGTGTTGTTTCTGTCAAGGTTTAAGACAAAACATAATCACCCCATTACACCTTCAGGCACCTCTTTTCTGCCCTTACATAAACTTCTTCACTTTCTCATCTACTATCATGAAATAAATGACGTCTGCTAGCAGGTGAAGATAACTGTTGTTAATCTGTAGATGTGTGGATGAGTGCCAAAACTGTGCTGTCACACTTTGACATAAATGGGGTTAAACAAACCAAACTGAAGTATAGTCAGCCAACAGGCAGACATGTATTTTAGCAGATGGTAATAGCCAAGAGTTACTCTCCCTAACCTAAATTCAACTGGTGTGATAAAAAGACAGCTGTAGGATGTTAAAAGTGTCATTTGTGATCCCTGTACATTGTCTGTACTCTTGTAAAGGCCCACGTTTACTCTTATCCAAGAGATTTACAGTTGCAAGAAAAAGTATGTGAACCCTTTGGGGGGTTGGTTTTCTGAATAAATTGATCATAAAATATGTTCTGATCTTCATCTTAGTCACATAACTAGACAAACACAGTCTGCTTAAACTAATTCTGCACCAAAACTTTTGAATTTTCATGTTTTTATTCGACACATTATGTAAACAGTCACAGTTTAGGGTGGAAAAAGTATGTTAACCTTTGGATGTAATAACTGGTTGACCCCTCTTTGGCAGCAGTAACCTCAACCAAACTTTTCCTGTAGTTGTAGATCAGACTTGCACAATGGTTAGGAGTAATTTTGGACCATTCTTCTGTACAAAACTGTTTCAGTTCAACAATATTCCTGGAATGTCTGGTGTGAATCGCTCTTTTGAGTTCATGCCACAGCATCTAATCGAGTTGAGGTCAGTACTCTGACCGGGCCATTCCAGAAGCTGTATTTTCTTCTGCTGAAGCCAAGTCCATTGTTGATTTACTTCTATGCTTTGAGTCGTAGTCTTGCTGCATCACCCATCCTCTATTGAGCTTCAGTTGGCGGACGGATGGTCTTCCTGCAAAATGGCTTGATAAACTTGGGAATTCATTTTGCCATCAATGACAGCAATCCGCCCAGGCCCTGAGGCAGCAAAGCAGCCCCAAACCATAATGCTCCCTCCACTATATTTCAAAGTTATGATGAGTTTTTTGATGTTGTTGTGCTGATATATATAGACCTTCCTCTGTGATGTCCTACCATAATCATGTAATTTATTAGACTCCATTATTTGGAGTGGCAAACCCTGTAGAGAGCAGGGTGCAGAGCAACTGGAACAAGATCTGAAATAACCTATACTCACAGAGTGCTCAGCTGATCAGAGTAGACTTGGCCCATGTGGGGAAGGGAGACTCAAAGAGACAGGTGCATCAATAAAGCATCTCAGAGATAGTGAGAATACAGGTGGATCAGGAGTAGTATGAATGTGAATTAACTATAGCGGTCATTGAACTGAAAAAGAAAAGTACTAATGTAATATAATACTTCCATTCTAAAAGTGTATGATTCTTGAAAAATCTATATTGGTAGAAAATAAACAAAAATCCTGATGTTCCTTTAAAGGCTGAAATAAATATTCTGACATGCAATAAGTAGCCTGAAAATCCAATGCTATTTTAGAGTCCTAAAATTTTCCAAAAACTGTTTTTAACTGTTTGGTTTGATATGATGTTCCTGATGACAAAACAGGTCCTCTCTGTCATTTTAGCCACATACAACAGTTTTAATTCATAACTTTCAAGTGATCAAAGCAGCACTTTCTACTACAGGTAAAGGCTTGAAAAAACAGGCATGCTCATTAGCAGGCTTTTCTAAGGAAATTATCACTTTATGATTTAATTACCTTTATCCTGCCTACTGCGCTTGGCACAAGGCCTTCAAGTGTATGTGGCACAAGGATAATCACTTACAGATGCATGACAAAGGAAAACTCTTAATGAGTGTGTTTGAAGGGTTAAACCCTTTGCCAAAAACCTAACTTAGAAAAGATTTTTAGATAAAGAATGGCAATTTATACAGTCAATATTTCTTGCACTGAGCAATACATGGTTCAAACCAAGATGAAAATTATTTGCATTGATAATCACAGTTTGCTGATCAAGGTTAATGTCTTTGCAAAGTAAAGCCCATTTCACAATCCCTTTAAAGAGAAAATTTAATATACCCTCAAGTGTGTTTTACGTGTCCCTCTAGTCAGTGTTGGGCAAGTGACTTCAAAAATGTAATGCATTATTTATTACTTGTTACAATCATTCCAAAGTAATTAGTTACATTATAATATTACTGTATTTAAATTGTATGGCATTACACTATTATCACATTACTCATAAGTTACTCTCATCAAAATAACAGGATATATGGATTTGGCATTCTAAATGCAGCTCTTTATGCTCAAAAATCTCATTACACATCCAGTGGAAGGTGATGTGGTAGGTTATCTGACTGAGTTCGGCTGAAGGCTAAAATACAGTTTAATATTATAACCACATTGATGGCTCATGGCACAATACAAGAAACGATCATAGGTAAAACAGACAAACGGTAAATTCTGTCAAACTGTGTCAGAGATACTGTAACTTTAGGCCAAGCAGAGGACTTTTCTCCTCTGCTGATCTCACAGAGTATTTGATGAATTTGTATTTAAACACACAAAAACACCTCTTCATTTCAGGTTGAATTAAAATGCATTGTAACCTGCATAACTGACATTTGTACCAAGTAAAATGTTACAGTTTTTTTTTCATAATGCCTTACATTACTACGTAACAGTAAAAGAAATGCATTACAGTAATCACATTACTTTATTAATGCATTACTTCCAACACTGCTCGTATGGTGGCTGGACACTTGTATACACACGACATAGAGTTTGTTAGCAGTGCTTATCTGACATATTACCACAGAGCTGGCCTTTTAACCAATTAGAACAGACTGAGCTGAGCCCACACGAGGATGAGAACCGGAAAGGGGCAGGGGCCCCCTTTCCTCTTTTCTGACCAACATTGTGTGAGAACAGAGACAGATCAGGGACACTCACTATTTGAAAGTCAGGGATTTTTTCTATATTCAACATAAACTGTGAAAACATTGTAGAAGTTATCAAATGAAAAAAATTAAGTAGAATTAAGACAAAATATGGACTCCTAAAATCCGGGAAAAATGTCCTCTTTAGAAAGATGGACAAGAGAAATATTTGAACTGTCCATCAGGTGTGTCAGATTATCCCAATGGTGGACTGTGGTAAAAACTTCACAGAAAATGCCTTAAAGCATTCTTGTTAAACTGCATTTGATAATCTTTGGCCTTCATGACCTTGACCATTGGCACATAACCTTAAACATCTACTCAGATTTTCCTTAGCTAAGGTGGTGTGAGCATTTGTGAAATAGAGAATTGTTTTCTACAACCAAAACATGGCAAAGAGGCATGACTTTTACTTTTGTTCCATGACTTTAAAATTTAATTAGTTCATTCTTTCATTCAGAAATACATTTGATCAAAGTTTAAGAGAAATTGTGTATGATCAACAGATAATATTCCTTAAACAATTTCTCGATTCACATGGGATTGCTTTTGGAAAACTGAATTCATGCTTATGTCAGAGCATCAAAGTTTATAAAACAACCCAGAGGAACTTTCTGAGATGTTTCTTCTCAAAAATGGGTTATTGTACTGCAAGCCTTAACCGTGTGACTGTTTGTCATGCAGCCTGAAGTCCTATCACAGCTACATCTCTTTGTCTGTTACATGATGGACAGAAAATTCATTTTTGACTGTTCTCAACATTGCAACCACCACAGGTTAATTTCAAAAGCCCCAGCTGGTATCACTCAGGCTTTGTAAAAGACTTTCCACTGTCTATAGTCTTCACACAAACTTCATGGTATCCCTAAATGAGTCAGTCTACAGGTTGAGATTCTGATATAGATGTGAGATACAATAGAGTGAGTTAAAGTAAATGGTTGTGTATTTGCAGTACAATAAACTTCATTTTCATGAGGTTGTTTCAGTAGCCTGTCAGCATCAAAGTGACAGTCAACTGCAGCAGTCAGACGGTCAGCGTCACTGAACAGTTACAGCAGTGCAGAGAGTAATAACTACTTCTATTTCAGTCTGTTTGGACAACACACTGCCTTCCAACCAAGGACATACACTCACACACGCCCTTTTCTCTCAATGTGCCTTTGTTTTTTCTCTCTCCTCTACTTTTATGAACATCTTTTGTTCTTTTCATTTTCCAAATCTTCTCTTGTCATCCTTCCACACCCAGTACCACTCTTATTTCCTTCTCATCCCTGCCTGCTAAGAAAGTTTTTTCCTCCATTTATTTCCTAAAGTTATGGCCCTCGTCATTTGTGCAGTTTCTGTTTGATCAGCATGTGATGCCCTACTTGTTCTTCTAATATCAGCAAATACTAAACTTGAACAGAACCCAAAATTTGGCCAACAAATGAAAATATAATGGAGATTTTTTTGTGGCTTTCAGTCACTTTTAACCTCATCAAACACATAGTCAGTAATGCAGACTTCATATGTTCAGAATTTGGGGTGGGTGAAGAGTTTATATATTGCATGTCATGACTTGTCAAGAGGGGCAAGGGTGTAAACATTACAGAGGTAAGGTTATTTAATAATGCAACAGAGCTTATCAAACCATGTGGTTCGCAGCCACACCGAGTGATATTTACAATTAAAGGTTATGCACTCATGCACAACTGCTGAGAGTTTCTAATGAATAACATCATAAGTTTACTGCTGACGACTGACTGAAGAGCACACTTTTTTGCTAAGGTGTTGGGAAAAAATTAGCTTGAACAGTGCATTAACTAAAAGACTTTAATTAAATTGAACCAAACCACAGCCAAAGCTTTTTGTAAAATAATAGAGGTTTATTGCAAACACTGCATGTCACTTGCTAGCCCAGTATCATTTCAAAATGTGAAATAGGTACATTTACATGTGAGTTTGAGTGGTGAGATTTGTCAAAGCAAAGATGATGACCAAGACAATTAATTTTCTGGGCACCAATGCACATTAAAACTTCTGAAAACATTCAACAATTCAATTAAATTCAATAAATTGAACAAATTATTCAAAATGTCCAGTGACTTAGTATGAGAATGATAGCAGAAGTTGTCCAAAAAACATCTGACTCCTGATCAAAAAGAAAAACACAAGCAAATTTATGGAGACATTTTTAAACTAATTGAAGGAAATTACAACTTTTACATGTGATGTCATTCAATGAAGTTCGATCTTCCCAAACAGTCCAATCAATACATTGGAAAACATCATCATCACCTAGGAGGTCGAAGCGCCATAAATTAAGTCCAAAGTAGTGGATTTCAGAAGGGTCGACGGTTTATCAGCACTATTAAAAAACAAGTTCAAGTAAAACTGTGAGAAAAAGTCTGAAGAAGAGACCACAGTCATGGGAAAGTGGTTTCCTCTTCATCAAGACAACACAGTAGCTCACATTATGTTCTTGGCAATGCAGATCTGGCCCAAAAACAAATCACAGTGCTTGGTTGCACCCTCCATACTGGGGCATTGATGGCACAGTCTGATAGTACGTTCTGTTGGTCATGTTTTTAAAAGCTGTACCTTGTATATCCCTGGGCAGTTGCAGCTTTGTTCAGCTTTGTGCAGCTTTCCCAAAGTCTTGGATCCTAAGTCAAGGGGTAAAAATAAAATTGTAGGGGCTTTCAATGGACAAAGTAGTTCTGGACTGGGCTGGGTCTGATTTAAACTGAGGATGTTAACTGTGCTGTTTGTTAATTGTAGGGGGTATGAGGTACATTTAGGTTGTTATTTTGACATAGATCCACTCTTATTGTCATTGCCAAACCTCATGCTGGAGTATTAAACATCTTTTTAACCCTGGTTATGGTTTATAAAAAGAAGGAAACATCTTTTAACAAATTGAAGGAAGTTAAAATTTTTAGAAGTGGTGTCATGCAATAAAGTTGGATCTCCCAAACGATCCTGAGACAAACGGCTCATGTCTGGACATTTATAACAGGTTTTTTTAACCGAGTCAATCAGATCTGAGGAGGAGATTTAAACACTTAAGTAATACTTCTTATTTATGGCTGTCTCATTTTCAAATGACTCCATCTGTAAGAATGATTTATGGAGAACAACTGAATCCCTCTCTTCCTCTCCAACCCTTCTTTTCCATCCCGCCTCTTTGAATCCTTTCTTTTCCACATTCTTTACCCTGCCTCCTTGCCTCCTCATAATCTGTTTTTTTAACGATGCAGTTGGGAACTACAGTGAAGAAGAACTCTGCTCCCGGGAGGGAAACAGCTGGGAGGAACACAAAATGAAGGTTTAGGACTCTGTGTCTGCCTCACCCCCTTCCTCTCCCCTTACTTGCCTTTGCTGAAAGATGTACAGCACAAAGCAAAAAGCTCCAACACCTGGACTGACAGCTGTCCATCAATTACACGCCTGTGTGGGTACTTTAAATGCTTATTCAGAGAAAAGCACAGAACAAGCATCATTGTTTTTTGCATCACATTGCATTGCACAAACCAAGCAATATATTCAAAATCCAAATCCAAGTTGGGGCTCCTTTCATGCATTTCACTCTCCATTTCTTCTCTCCCTTATTTCGCACTCTTTGCACTGTCCTGTCCCTGCATTTACGACACAAAATGCCTCCCATCAGGAGATCTAAAATCTAATTTCTGCCCTCTACACTTATAAGATCTACATAACAAAATAAATCACTGAAGTTGTTTGAGACTCATGGATGTTATTTTTTTGTTTAAGCTTATATGACATAGGTTGAGTAAGGGGTCAGATGTTATTTAACTGGACCTGTCTTAAATGAAGTCCCTCTTCTGGCACATCATGGACTCTGTCTTAAGCAGGGTTGGCAAAAATCTACACATTTACCCATCATATGGAGGTACAAAGACCAATGTCATAAGTGACTCTTGTTCCTTGAACGTACAATGTCTTCATTTTATGGCCAGGGGCTTCTTACTCAAGACGATTGAATTGGATGATGTCGATTGGTTTTCTACTCCCTCACTGGATGAAAGAAAATGTGTTGCTAGTGTGACAGGAAATTCAATGTATGGTTGTAAATAATGGACCATCACAAGTAGGCAACACAAAACATGACATACAGAGACTGGCAGAACTAAGAATGAGGCCCTGCTTATCTATGCCAGCCTTTGATATGACATCTGATGTTTCAATGGCAACAACCAAATAGTACAAATACAAGTGTTGTTTTCAACTTAATTACATTTTCCAGTGTCTCTGAGTAGCATTGTTGTTGTTTCACAAATAACCAATCAGTAGCTTGGTTATTATATTGATCAAGTAGTGAAGTACTATCCAAACACAATGTATTTTTTTTCAGTAAAGAGAAATAGCAGTTGGGCTCAAGACAGCCTCAGCAGTCAAGGTCTGGATCACGAGTACATGGAACATAAAAACTAGAACATTTTGGGAGGTTCATATGTTTCATTTCAGTGACTGCTGTGTTTTGTTCATATACACAGATTTTCAAAAGCCTTCTGATTTTTGGATACTGAGTTGTCCAGTCTGGATGTATTCTTTCTCTGTCTGAGACTCTATTGAAGCTCCTGCCTCTTTTAGCTCACTAGACTGGCTTGCTCTGGGGTGATTGGTCAGTCTGGCATTGGTCAGTGCCATTTGCTCATGGCCATGCATTTTGCTGTGAGAGGGGTGAAAGAGAACTTCAGATGACATTAATTTTTTGACTCATGTGAACAGGTGCTTTATCACACAGAAGAGATGTGAAACACATCGAGAAAAATTGCATTTCCTTGCAGCAAATGCATTGCAGAGTCTGAATGCAGAAAATATAAAAGGAAATATCTAAAAGCAGTGCAAAGAAAGCTGAAAATGTGACATAACTAGTTGGAAGCAGTAAAGCAAAGCTGAAAACTGAAATAAAAATGTTGAAAGTTGTGAAAGAAAGCTAAAAATGAATCTGTGAAATAAAATTGCAGAAAGCTGCTGAAATGAACATCTTCGATCCCACATCAGATGTGACGGGACAATTAATATAGATACAAATGTATATGCTGGTTCAGACGGTTACATTTAAATCGGGGTTGCTGTGATTGTTTATTACATTGAAAAATGCCTGACACTCTGGAGACCTGCCTCTTAGTTTTCGATGAGGTGTGCGGACTGTGCGCCTGTCAGTCAAATTACCACTACACCGGGAATAGCTCATGTTGGAGCTGGCAAACTTTCAGCGCAGTTTTTTTGGCATGAATCTGTCACTGTGTCACCTGAATCTGTCAGCAACTCCCCCAAGTGCAGTGCTGCACCAATGCTGGCACAGCTGGTCTACCAAATTGTCAAACTGGCCGTGCGCAGCGCTGCACCGGGCGAAGTTACCACTGTGCACAGTGCGCCAGGCTCTGCCCTCCATTTTTAACTGTTTTGTACTTTTGTAAGTCGCAAAATTATCGAAACCATGAAGTCATGACAGCTATCAATGAGTTTTAAATTATAAAGCTCAAATCCAAAATATTTATGATGTGTTGCACCCCATTGTAATTTGAACAGCTTCAGAGCAGTTGAAAAATATGGTGGCCATCATTTACAATGATCAGTGTAACTTTCTTTCATGGCCAACTTTTGGTTGAACAGTGCCTGTGTATGAGGACAGAAAGTCAGTTTTTTTTAGAATGGATCACTATGGTTGATTGAAACCCAAAATGTAATATGCAAAATTTAGATGAAGGGTCTCAGCATGATACAATACAACACAACAATACAATAATGGGTAAAAAGTAACTTGTTACTATTTCCAGGTAATTTGCCAAAGACTGGTAAATAAAAAAACAATTTTGTCTTTTTTTTATTCATTTTGAAATTTTACTGCAAAAACACCAAACATTGTATGTTTTAACAGAGGCCTAAGAGAAGAAAATGTTCTTGAATTGACATGAAATTAAGCTGTATGTTTTTGCCCCCTAAACTGCCTCAAAGTTTGATTAGAAGCTGCTCTGAAAATGCAAGCCATGGTAAAGACATGGCAACTTCATTGGTAAATAGCATCTTGTACAAGTAATTTTATTTCAACATGCATAAGTGCATAGTTAAAAAAAGTTTGTCATCCCTTTTATAAAAGAGATGCTATTAAAATATATGAATGTAGTTGGACAGAGTCAAATACACATAAAGACTTCCATAAACTGGGCATCTTTCAAAAGTGAGTGCTTCATAAAAGCAAAATGTCAAGCACTAAAGATATTCATCTCAAAATGTACTGTTAACATGACTGTTTTTTATTTGTAAAACACATATACTGTAGCACTGCTTGTCTTGTAAATATAATAAAAAGTAAAGATATAATAGGTTATCAATAGAGAGCACATTTTGTTTATTTATGCCTGTGTAATGCAAACAGACTGAATTATTATGAGGGTCAAGGGTAGACTGAAACAATGATTTATGGACAAAAACATGTAATTATTTATCATGTGTGTTCAAATGTTTTGAATTAAATGTTACTGTAGGAGTCTTGACTTTTTGTCCCCCAGCAGTTTCATGGAAAGATGGTGTTATCCCTCGAAGGATCCAAAACAGCACTGTCAACCTTACACAACACTTCAGCATAAAAAAACTAGTAGATGCTCTCAGAGGGTCGTGTGGCTCCTTTAAAGTATTTGTTCTGATGGTTATTATTATAGCCATTGCTACTATTACTGTTATTACCCTGACACAAAAACCCCTCATCTCCCAAAAGGTTGGCATTTCTGGAATTCTGAAGCAAGCTTCATACTCAACCGGAGGAGTTAATAACTCCTAACTTATGTAACAAGCTTAACAAAGATTTACTGCTCTTGTTTATGATCAGTTTCAATGAAAAATGGACATTTGGTTCCTTAATGAAATTATGATCCTGACCAGAAAATAAATCCTGTCATCTGTCATGTAGTACTTCATAATTCTCATATATGTTTGCACTACAGTGATTTAAGTCAGTGTCTACATAATCAGATTGAAAGAGCTTGTGGGGTCTAAAGTGTATGTGTAGAGGTCCATTGCATCAGTACATCTCAGCATTAAGATGTAAGCACCACTGAAGAAACAAAATGTAAATGAGGTGGGAAAAAAGCCTTCAGAGATGCTGTATAATAAGTTAAGTCCCATAAAAAATATCACTATGGTGGTAAAAAAAAAATATTTGTTCACATTGGAGTCTGAAATGTCATTGACATTGCCAGTTGTAACTTTCATAAAATGCTGCTAAAAAATGTTGAAATCAAACTTCAATGTGTCAAATTATAATCAATCTCTCCTGAGGTCAGATGGGACTGTGCACTCACATGGTCTTGCTGCTGTATGTAAAGAGATGTTGGCAAGATAGTGTCAACTGTAAAGCAGGCACAAGTGAAACAAACTTCACAGCATGTTAATAGTTCTCTCAGCCCCCTCAAAATCCCTTTCAGGCGTGAACTTGAAACACTAGGTGTCATTCACTATCTGACTCAGAAAGTGGACTATCTGACCACATTTGAACTAAATCTTAATCAATTATTTGCTTATTTTCAGTCTAGAAACATTATTTATATATGTTATATTATATTCATTTCTGCAGTATAGGAAAACAGCATTACTGTGGCAATGAACACATTTTAAAGTTTGTGCAAGGCAAAAGCAGCATCACACATTCAGAGCCCTTTCTGCTCCGTCTTGTATGCAGCAAGTCTTAAAAAATCAAGAGAACCACAACATTGGCAAAAATCTCACCCACACAAAAAAAAAAAAAAAGTCAAAATTATGGCACATACTGATGCTGAGATCATTTGTAAGACATAAATGGTCACTATGCTGAGGTCAAATTAATACTTAAGCCAAAATGCTGTTGTTGTTGTTTTTGCAAATACTGATTTATGGATAATTGATCACTATCCTAAAATATGTATGCACCTGGATTTATCATCTAATGTTAGACTTGGAAAGAGGTACTTACCCATACCTTTTTTTTCCCTATGCTGGAATCACAAAAATGTCACATCCTTTTAGTCCCACTTTTATTCTTCTAAGAATGTGCTGGTAATTACAGAGTTTAAATCTTGGCTTCACTGACCACTCAGCTTTATTGCTATACAGCTTTGCAATGTGCTTTAATTAGATTATACTTAAATATATGGACTGTGGCTTTCTAGATGCATATGTGCAGTTTGTCCTGGGGGTCAAACAAGCTACTCTGCTTGTAAGACCTGATGTGACCTTGCAACAAGCTAAAGATAAATCCTCGGAAACCCTTCAGGGAATGAACTCATGGTCCACTGCTGTTTGCATGTGATGTCTGTGATGAAGTGCTTTCAGGAATCAAAGTCCACATGTGCATTTTTAGAGGTTACAAGAAAATGAACATGTATATTATTCTGTAGCCTACTCTTTAATTTAAGGGTAAATATTTTCAGGGATGCAAATGGCTCAATCATTACCCTCACGCAAACAACAAACATGGTCTGGACTACAGAAAGACAAAAAAAAGGTCTTTTCCATGTTGGGCTACAACTTGACCCAAACAACCTTTAACTAGAGTTTATGATGAGAAAATGTTAGAAATACTGCTCATTTGTAAGCATCTGTTTCAATACCACCTTGACCTTTATGAACTATAACATCAAGTTTAAAAGCATGTTTTGCTACTCTTTCAAATTCTTCAACACATCTGTGTTGTACCAAACAGCACAGAAACTGCAAGTGGTTTGGGCATCTCAATTGTGATATCAAGATCACATTTATAAAGTAATTCATGTCGCAATAACAACAAATGCAACAACATGTGGCTGTTGCAAATAAACAAGTGACCTAGAGACTCTTAAGAAGGATTGTTTGAAAGCTTTTGCACTCTAAAGGTGTCTACACACCTTTAGAGTGCACTTAAGCGTCCTTGGCAATCACTCTCCTTGCAAGTCAATGTACAGCTGCGATGGGGCGAAGCTAACCCTCTCACAATGCAATTGCTAGCATACAAGGTGATCACTTCACTCGTTGCATGATGTCCAAGTTAAAAAACTGTTGATTTTTAGGCGATGTTGTGTATGGCTGTGCGGCAACAGCCAATCAGTGGTGTGTGCATGTGTGATGGTACCTGTAACAGACAGTTTTTCATCCGGACTATAGAGGAACAATATATGTCCATGTTGGAAACATTAGTCAATGAGTACATTAGTTCTGCCTTGACAGACTGCAGAAAACTCCCAGACGATGCTGCTACAGGGCATCAGCTGCAGTGTTTTGTGTTTGATAGCACACACCCCATGCTGCTTTGTCTTCCCCTGCGATCAGGCCCACCACTGTTGTGTCATCAGCAAATTTGACAGTGACGTTTGAGTGAAACTGAAACCCAAACGAGATCAGGGTTTACCACTCCCAAATGTACTGAGCAGTACTGACCCAGACCACTCGGTGGAAACCCTGTGGTAGCTCCGTGTGTGTATGCATGCCTGACTTTGTGTATGGTTGTGGAACTCCAGCTGTACTGCACCACTTCAGCAATATAGCCTGTTGTGAATCAAACAGGGACACTCTACTACAGAGTGGCAGAATGAATGAATTACAATAATCATGAATCCTTTGTGTTGAGATGACTGTGTATTGCTGGAAAGCGGAAAAATTTAAGGCCTGTTTAAAAAATTCTGATATTTCATCCAACACACTTGTAAACACTGGTAAGAGTTGGCCTCCATAAACCTTCGCTACCCTCAGTTACAGCTGCATTAATCTCTGACAGGTCAAGCTGCTTCCTCCTCCGGTCTGGATTCTTGTTATGACTTGAGGCTTTCTTTTGGGGACAGCCCTCTTTTATCTTCGATGGGTGGTTGTCAATGCTGAGACAAACTGGTGCTACACTTAATGAAATGGCATGTATGTCTGCTTATGCAGTGTTTGTTGAGTAACAGTGTGATACATTTGTTCAGCAGCGCCAAGCTGCGTTTTGCCAAAGTTCCAGTAAATTTAGGGTGCTCCGCACATATTTAGGTTAAAATACTAATTGGATCCATCTTTTATGCAGTTAGAGGAGTGTCAGGAAACATACTTCCAGCAAGATTTTGATGATTTCTTCACATTGGTCAGTGTCAGCTGATAGATGTTGATAAGTGAATGGGCTTTTTCTGAAAACCTAAATCAAGATGAAGTTATTTTAGTCAAACTAAGAGTATAAACTTAAGGTTTGTATTCTGGCTCAGTACCCTAAGTCTTGCAGAGAAAGACTGTCTGCACTATACTCATGCTGGTCTCAAGTTTGTTTAAAGGAAGCCTCAGGTCCAAAGCCTCAGAATTTAAACTCTAACATGTGCCCCAGGGCCTTGTCCACACAGTCCAGTTTTATGGAAATACTGGTTTCTCTTTGCATTTGGTCTTTCGGTTCACGCATAAACAACCTTTCTGTCTCTAAATACACTTTAAGAGTCCTATCAAGCTGAAGACTTTTTTAATCTTACAATGATATTGAAGCCTAAAACATCAAAGGTGAGTTACTTTCTTCTTTGACATTACTGGGGGATACTTAAATGAATATTAAGCCACCTACACACCGAACACAACTTTGTGACCTGGGCGACCACTCTTCATGTATATTCAATGTCCAGTCATAAGGCAGGGTTAACCCTCTTGCGATGTAACAGTCACACTCTGAGCAACCTGGCTGTGCGACAACAGCTAATCAGAGTTGTGTGGGTGTGTGACAGTACCCATGACAGCTGCTTTTATTCCGGTTTACAGAGTGACAATCCATGTCCATGTGGGACACATTAGTTAGTGAGTACATTAGTTCGGCCTAGATGTGACTGCAGAGAACTCGCAGACGATGCTGCTGCAGGGCCATCATCTGCAGTGTTTTTGGTTGTAGGTGAGTGAAAAGGATATATTGGAAAAATGTCAGCTAAGACCTCCTACCATTTAATATAATATGATGTAATCAGTGAAACTCAAACAAACATGGCCTCACTAAGTGATTGCGACTGCACCAAAATGAGGTACTGTACCCATGGATAGGGGACACTACTTGGGCAGGTAATGCGATTTCATTCACAAAGTCGCATTTGGTGTGGATGCAGCTTTAGGCTGGATGTTGCTGAACTTTTGGTGATGGTCAGACTTTAAAACTTTATCACAGTTTTTTTCCATGACCAACAGTTGTAGGGTGTCATGATCCATAGATTACAAAGATAAGCATTTTCACCTTGTATTGTGTGTCAGAGTAAACTACAATAAAGGTTGCATCTGGGACGCCTCGCAATCTCCCAACAGCAAGACATCTAAGCACCCTGAAAAACTCTCTGACAATCTCTGATATAAACAAACCAGTCATTATCTTGAGATGAACATTATGAAACAGAGGAAAGAAATTAGTAAAGTTCTGCTAACAGCATCCCTTTCTTGATAATAAGTCACAGAGGGACTCAAGACTCAAAAATGAGAGATGCTTGAGAGAAAATGCAGCAGCAGCTCTGTGTGGGACTGTTACCACATTTTTCACTTGAACAGTGGAACTGTGCTTATTTGCTCTCTCTCTCTCTCTCTCTCTATATATATATATATATATATATACTTTTTTTCACTTGAACAGTGGAACTTTGCTTATTTGCTTGATATATGTATATATATATATATATATATATATATATATATATATATATATATATATATATAAGTTTTTGTCAATCTTTTTGTCTTGATGTAAAACACTTTGAGCTGCAATTGAATTTGTTTTAACTGTGCTACTGTATGTAAATACATTTTGATTGATTGAAGTTATACTGAAACAATCACTGAAGTTGAATGGCAGGGGATTTTTTTTCCATGTCATTGATATTGCTGCATAAAATACATATTTTTAGTGCCTTTATATGTTTTATGAGTGGACAATGATGTTTTCAAAAACTCCACGTGTGGTTTAAACTGTTTACAAAAATGGAGAAGAAAAAATAATGATCCACATGTGGGCAAGGTCTCAGATTTTACACCATGAGACTGACAGGACCGCCTCTGTGTTCTGCATCAGCCAGTGAAACAACAGTAAACGTTGATGAATAAATACACAGATTTTCTTCTTAAAGAGGTCCTTTTTCTTCATGATCCACAGCAAAATCTCAGAGTGTGTTAGTGTGTTTTTCTGTGACGTGCTACAGATTGGACCAGAGCTGGAGGTCGAACCAGGGAATGATGAGGTGGCGCTTTCCTCTCTTTCTTCTTCGTTTTTGCCTGTCTCTCTTCCTGAAGGTTGGATTGCATTCCATCCTCTTCCCTGTGAAAAAAAAAAAGAAACAGGCAGACACATGGATAATGTGAAGGTATCTGCAACGTCTGTGTAAGAGAGAGAGAGAAAGAGAGAGAAAGAGAGGAGGAGTGAATTAGAGGCTTACTTGGCCAGCTTCAAACTGTGCAACGTGTCTGCTGCTGCTGGTGGATCAGATGGTAGAAAGCTGCTGCTCAGGGTCTCCCTGCAGCTCTTCTGCTCCATAATGTCTGCTTTCTGCTTAATTACAGCTCACCTGCAGCCTGACCGGCGCTGCACAGCCTTTTTTCAGGAGGGGGAAACCAGAGCATCCCACATATAAACCTTTATTTGGACTGGGGGGAAACTGCAGCCGCTTAAAAAGGGCTTTTATTATTTAGAGCCAATAACAATCATGATGTCTGCAAACCCCTCAATTGTGCAGGTATTTCATGCCGAGGCAGCTTCAGCTGACTGCAGCCAGCCGTTAAAAAAATGCAAACATCTGGTTTTCTAATAAGAAACACTGAAGGGTTTTTTTTTTTTTTTTTTTTTTTACAATAACCTGCTTCAGCCAGGTATCTGTCGATTTATGTATTGATTGCTTGAAAGTATTCAGACCATTTTCCCCTTCACAGATGAAAAACCTCACATTTTCTTTGGCCTCAAGTTGAGAATATTTTCTCAACAGGTAAAAGCATCATAGGATTTGAGGTTTTCCTAAAACTGTAAAAGATTTATTCTTATAAATGCAGCATTACATGAAGAGCTTGTGACTGCCATAGAGCAATGTAGCTCTGTTGTTCCGAGTCATATATTGTTGTTGTCTTATTCTGTTTTTGATCTCTTTGACACCTAAAAAAGATACATTTACTTAATGCGTTAACTCAATCCTCTATCTCTACGTATTGGTACCACTAACCTTGTATTTTTTTTACTCATGTCAAATTTAGCATGACAATTATGACCATTCAAGTTTATGCGATCCTTCAAAATAACTTATTTTGTTTTGTAATTCCATACTTTCAGAGTTATTTGGAGTCTAAATGAGAAAATTCTTATTTGACTGGATGCATTTTGGGTACCGTGAATTTCGGCGTTTTGACAACATGAAATACGTGGGGAGAAATCAAACAAAAACAGTCAGATATGTTGTCAAAAACATGGTCAGCAACACAATATGTTCCTTCACAATGTCATTTCAGTCTAGCTTTATGATTATATTAGATTGGACTTTATTGATCCCGAAGGAAACTCCGTAAAATCCTGATTAATGTTTTAGAGGGGTCATTAAGTTTAACATATGGAGACAAACAAATGTCAGACGCAGATTTATGATTTGCCTCTTAGCATTTTTCATTGATAAAGTTATTAGAATTAAGGGAAAAACATAGGTTTTCAAAAGACAATAAAAATGAAAAAATTCTGAGATTGAGTCGTCTTTATTTAACCTGACATACCAGATGGGCTGTTTCTCATATCCTTGGGATATATTTCAAGTCCATCTATGGATCACCCAAAACACAGTGACTGGGATTGGCAGAACCTTTCAGGAAAAACTGGAAAGTGATCGATTTAACAAATGTGTCATATGTCACATTCAGTACAGGCACAACTGAATGTGTTGGCTGAAACTGACCTCTGTATTCACTGCCTTGTTGTCCTTAAAAGGACTCTGGAAAGCCTGATTGTGTTCTGACTGGGAAAAATTGCTTCCATGCAGATGGACCTGCTTTATGACTATTGGACAGGCTGAAAAATAAAGTTCCTATGGTATCTATTAACCCTATCGTGCAACTGTATCTGTCAAAAATATAAAAAGACAATGAGGTAAATGAAACAAAGAGAAACATAAGATTTATGTAAATTTATCAGCTTACTATTGGCTATAAAGAAAGAGCAGGCATTCCAGTGCCTGTGTTAAAAGGTCACCATGGACTATAGTATTAACCTTTAGAGAATTAACCCTATAAAGCCAATTGTATCATATTTGATACATACTTTTATAATACCTCTATCTACTCAATATGATCAACAAATTACAAAAAAAACCCATCTGAATACAATCAGATAAATGATAAAAATCTCCTCAAATGGATTATCAGTTGCCAAAAACACCTAATGTATCAAATGAGATACAAAGAATCTACATGTTGAATTTAATGGACATTTTCATGTTTTTAGGATTTTAGCAGAAAGTGAAACAAATATTTCAGCACCAAAAAAAAAAATCTATGGTCGTGGGCCTTAAAGAGTTAAGGTTTAATGTTTTGGGTTATTTTCACTGTCAGAGAAACCTAATGCATTTCTTTGCATTCAACAGCAAGCAGATAGAGGTGACAGTGAGCTGGTTAAAGAAACCCTGTACATTTAGTTTCTAAATACACCAATGACCCTCTCGGCAGTTGTTTGACACCAAAATAGTGTAGAATCATCAAGGTTTACAACAGACTTATCATCACTTACCAGCTTCACACTTATCATCACACACAGATAAAACCCCAATACCAGTATTGTATTTTCAGAATAGAAAGTATTTTATTATCAATGTTACAAATTCAACAAAACTGGAAAAAGTCACCTGGTCAGCTGGTCAGTGCGGAGATGTATAAAATTAGTTTTATAAATAAAAATAGAAGCAGTTTGTTAAAAGGTAAAATAAGCATAAACACACATACATACATTCATGCTGATTGCAAAATAAAGTTAAATCTGACATATTGACATGACGGATGAGGATCTATGACTTGTTTTTTGCAAAAAAAAAGTTGCTAACAGAAGACAGTTGTGCATGTTTATATTGTTTTTGTCAATATTATGTTTACTACTATAATACTTAAACCAGTCACTATGTTTTTGCTGATGTGGTGACATTTTTGTTAATCTTTCAGGAGAGATTCAATGACATAAAGAAATTTGCCGTGTTTGTTTTTGAGATTGATTAATTGCGATTTTATGTTTTTATTAGGGAATTAATACAGTGGACAGGGTCAAAACCAGCAAAGCAGAGAATGAGGAAATATACGTGGCAAAGGAACCACAGGTCAATTTTGAACCTGAGCTAAAGCTTTGAGGACTGCAGCTTCTGTAAATGAGGTGTACATACATGACCGCTTGGCTCTTGGTTCTCAACTGGTGGGTCGTGGACCTGAAGTGGGTCTTTGAGCTGTTGCCATCGAGTCGGGAATGTGTGCACTGAAAAAAACCTGTTATTTTACCTAATTTTTGTTGTGAAAGAGTAAACATTGGTTGCTCTTTCCAGATTTAACTTCCTCATCATTTTTTGGTGAAACTTTAGTGATGGCAAGCAAACTTCTTGAGATCTCTGGAATTCACAAGCATTACATGTTTTCACAAGACAACACAGCAATTGTATGCTTGAATGTCCTCTTTGAGCTTCTGTAATAATAGCATTTATAAGACATCAACATTTTTTGGTAGTATTGGGGTTACAATTCCTCATGGAGGAGATAGTAGTTGGTCCTGAGGCTGGACCAGTTGAGAACCACTGCTCTTGGCTACCAGTGCCTCTTGTGCTGTTTAACAATGATCCTCTTACAGTCTTTCCTCATCATGGACCACATGCCTTGTAAGATAAATCAACAAAGGAACAACTTAGGGTTAACCTTCCATGTCACCCTGACTAAATTAGCAACAGACACAATAAGACAAGTTAAGTTAAACTAACAAACACTTCTAAGTCTGCAGCCGAGTTTCGCACATTATCAGTAGATACCTTAAACCTGAGTAAACCTTTAAAACCCTGAAGAAACAATGAGAAATCTACAGCAGGTTTACAAAACCTTGATGCAACAAAGTCCTGAAAAGACTGAAGTACCACCATTCAAGTGGACAGAACCTTCAAGAAATAGAATGACCTAGAAAGCCAAAAAGTATAAAAGCCTGTTAAGGTTTTAAAGAACTCAGCTGAGCAAAAAGTAAGTCAGGAAGTAGATCAGAACCAGAAATAAAATCTCGATTAAAAGCATGGTGGCCACTGGAGGAGGAGATCCTCCTCCGACCTTCTGATGCTCTTCAGGATCGGGTTTCCCCCCTTCTCACCCCCCTTTTTTCTCAGATCCAAACTCCAAGCTTTTTGCTGTGGAATTATGGAAGGAGGGACCTGCTCATTTTCCTCCTTCTGTTCTACTCTTTTTCCTCCCTTTGAAGGAGGGGTCCATTCTTGTCTTCCCTAAACGTGAGCGGCAGCAGCTGGGTAATGAGGGTGCGTCCCCACTCGCTCCGGTCCCCAGCACCTCCCAGTTCTTCAGGCTCCCATATAAAAACCCTGGTGGAAAGTTCGTGTAGGCAGTAGGGAGTTTTCTGCTGGGGTCAGGAGGACTGTGATCAGACAAGCGGACCCTACCCCAAACACCCGTGTATGAGTGGAGTGTAGCAGAAAGAGAAAACATCCCCAACTTTTTTCCTCTCTTGCCTCAAAGAGTCTACATGTCTAGTGGCATCTAGACATGTTCAGCTTTGTGGATTTGCGGCTGGCCCTGCTGCTCGGTGCAGCGGTGCTCCTGGTCAGGGCGCAGGGCGAGGATGACCGTAAGTTTTCAACATTGTTTACTGGAGCATCTCAACCCCCTTTTGGTTTTTTTTCTTTTTTGTGTTTTTGACTGGTTTTTGAACGTGGATTTTCTCTTCATGAGTGGACAACTGCTGAAACCTTAGAGGAGAAAATGGAGACATTTTAAACAAGAGATAAGAACCTTGATGCTTTGTGCCTCCTTTATCTCCGTCTAGATGCACTGGTAAACAGAGTTGCAGATTAGCTTGTAGTTTAGACAGCAGAGTGTGTGAGTAATGCATCTGGCACCTTGAGAAGGCCTCTCCACTCTCTTGGGTTTGTTAATGTCTCTACCCCCCGCCTCCTCTATGCATGCAGAGCGAGTTGCTGCAGGTTTTCCAAGCTTTCCTTCAGGCTAAGGTTACAGAAGAGAGTAGCAAAAATGTATGGAATATCTCCTTTAGCACCACAAAGGCTTAAGATTCTTAGAAAAGAAGTAATCCTTTATTCTTATTCACAGTCATGTTCTTTCATAGTATTTCATCACTTTGTCCAGATTAGATGAACTGCGTGAACTTCAGTCTCCAGTAGGTTGATGTAGGCCTGTACCCGTGGCAACATCAATAGTTTTTGGATGCAACAGGAGCCAAAAAGAAAATGGCTACAGACATGAATCCCTGCTAGACAGAAGGCAGACAGAGAAAGTACTTCACAGGCCTGATTGATGTGGCAAAGTAATTCACTGCCTCAAGCCAAGAGTAGAGTTGGCCAGGTGAGCAAGGGGAAAACAGAGGGAGGGTGAGAGAGCAGGCATAGTCTTGTCTGATGGAAACATCTGACCTCTTCAGCTGTTTTTTTTTTTCCTTTCATTTTACTAGCACTCAGACATGTTAAAAGGTATGCAACATTCACAGAGAACTCACCAAATGGATTACAGGCCTCTGTGGGTGTTAAAAAAACAAACCTTTTCTTTCTCTAAGACGACAAAGAAAATCAGCAGAGCCCTGATAACAGCAACCAAAAGGCTGAAAATCAGTTTTTCCAGATGTTTCTCTTGTCTGGGAAGGACTCAGCTGTCTCCTTTACTGTCTGTGTGCAGATGTTATTTGACTCTGCGTGGTCTCACAGCGCCACCATGAGGCTCTGCTCAGCACCTGCAGACACATCTGGCCGCCACGTCCTCTTCACCGCCTTCTTTCTCCGTCCTCCTCCTTTTCTTCTTTTGCTCCACTCTTTTTTTTGTTACCTCTAATTGCAAACATATGCGGACTGTTTCCACCAGCTGCTGCCAAGCCGACAGTCTGCAGAGCTCATTGCTGCTTTCCCCTCTGAGCTCAGCACTGTGGCATGCTGGGAGATTTATAAGCGTTTTAGAGACACCCTACTTAGGGTTTGCGGAGGGGGACTGTCGGCAGTGATGTAGCTCAGGTCGGAAAATGTGACTTTTGGGTCACGCTCATATACTTTTTTCTTCCATTGCTGTCGTATGGAAGTTAACTCACATTAAAGGCGCAGTTGCTCTGTGCAGAACCGTTATGTGACGTATGTCCACGCGCAGCACGTCGGTGACCTCCATGTCACCTCGGCCTCTTTGTTGTGTTATTAGAGGTTATTTCCTGTCCACGCACATATGGTACACATGCCGCTTATCCATTGACTCTTACTAATGTTCACACATTTATTCTTTATCATCACCTGTTTACAATAATTCCACGTCTTTTCCTAGAATGATAACAATAAAACGTTACTTTTGCCAGTTTGTTTAGAATCATTTTAATATGCTTAATTATTCATAATTTCAAATAATAAAATGAAATTTAATTCAACTTTAAATTCTTCAGCCAATAAGCTAACATTCAAACTTCAGGTCATGTTGGGTATAAAAAAAAGATTAGAAAAATGAGACGTAAAGGATTTTAGTCTTTTCAGTAGATACACGTTTTTAAATATAAAATATAATCGTCCTATTTCCCCAAGCATGATACGCTTTAATCTATGTCCCTAAAATACATAATGATATTAATGATAGGCTAATTCTGTCACTTTGAGGATATGTTGGATTACTTTTTTTTAATTGGGCCTATTTTTTGTCCTTTCTCAAGTTACATTTTCACCTTCGAGATTTTAAGGCTGGGTTTAATGGGATGTCATATAACAAACTATTTTTATATTTATGCAGTTTTGTTACATTGTTTACTTATCTGTCTTATCTGTAGATCTGTCTGTAGATCTGTCTGTTTACTTTGTCTACATTTGTTAGCCTATGTTTTTTTTTAGGCTATATTCAACATACATGCGGCACCTCACCTGTGTCCTCCTCTGCTCCCTCCCTTCCCCTCCCCTCCTCTCCCCTCCTCTCCTTTAGGAACGGGCGGAAGCTGCACCTTGGACGGCCAGGTGTTTGCGGACCGGGATGTATGGAAACCAGAGCCATGCCAGATCTGTGTGTGCGACAGCGGTACGGTGATGTGCGACGAGGTCATCTGCGAGGATACAACTGACTGCCCCAACCCTGTCGTCCCCCACGACGAGTGCTGCCCCATCTGCCCAGACGACGGTATGACGTCACTATTAGCCCATTTCCCACCATGGTGATACCCCACAGTATTTCATGTTTCTGAAGTGAACCATTTAAAACAACGCTTATGAGCCTTTGTTTTACTGCCACTACAAAGTGGTCTAGTAAGAATACATAACATTTAGCATCTTTTAACTGCCTCTGACAACCGCTTTTCAGTATAACACATGAGGCCTACACATTAAGTCACTACTACGAACCATAAACATTGAAAAAGCTGGACTTAATTCAAAAGAAAGTCAATTTGGAGCTGAAAAAGGGGGAATGATCCCTTTAAGCTGAAAAGACCCCATGGCTTTAACAGAAAATGCTTTCTCACCAGTAAGAAAACAAATTCTGACCTAATAAAATGCCTTTATCTGTAGCAAGCCATTAAATTATGTTAATCCAACTCTAGATACATTGGACTTTCTTGAGTGCATCTGATAAACTTGTTTTGAAAAAGGTTAAGTTTCCCAAATAATATTTTGAAGGTAGGCTCTACCTCCCTTTTTTACCCTCTAATATTCTCCTTTCCTTAAATCTTATCTGCAGGGAAGTCATGATGAGGGTCTTTTCTTGATTGAAGTGCCCCAAACTTGTCATAGAGTATTTTAAATGACTTTTTTGTGCTATCTGTCTAATCCTGGCCTTCTCTGACTCTCTGTAGGTTTCCAGGATGCTCAGGTTGAGGTAAGTTATTATATCATTTCACCTGTTTAAGTGATATATACAAAGTATGTTATGCAATAAATAGTGTGTGATGGATAGTTTAATTTATTTTGTATGTTTTATATGCAATGTAACCATCCCAATAAATTACAAACAAATAAGTGAAAGTGACAAAAAAGACAAAAATGAATTTGCTTTCGTGTCATGTGTCTATTGACTGGTATAATCATTTATTGATTATCGAAAGACTTAATATACTTTTATGTACTGAAACCTCTTAATACACATCAGCAGCAACTCTTCTTAGGGTCTTCAATACAATGAGCAGATTAAGTACAAATATTCCATACACACATAGAGGTCTTGATTGTTATTTTTATGTATCCATATTTTAGTTAACAACATGATTACACACATTTGATAATTGTTACACTGGTAGGATCATTTGCACTGATGATGATGTCCATCATAATCTCATAAATCTTCCTTTATAATCGAGTGTTACACACTAAAAAACGTGTTTTGTTTATCTGTTTTTCACAGGGACCCAAGGGAGAGCGTGGACCTAAGGGAGACAGGGTAAGCTCACATTATTATCCTTTATGTTAACTGATTTTTTGTCTTGTGACTCTGATCAATGATGCTGGAGTTAAAGCAGCTGCTCTTAAGTGTACTTTAACTGATGCACACAAACATCCACAAATCATGCTGCACATTTAAAACCCAGAATTAAAATTTGGAAGTCTACAAAATTGTATTGAATGGGTTTTTCTAGTTCTATTAGGCATCATTTTCATGCAACAATATTTATTTCTTTATCTCAGAAGAGTGACCACATAAGTAAGACAAGTGCAATTACCCCCATAAAACAGACCCACTATGCAGTAAATAGTGCATGCAGTTCTTTTATTTACAATTATTTCTCCTTGGTTTCCTCTTCTGTGTGAACCCATCCTTTAGTTTTAAATTTTCATGAGGGAAAAACCACAAGGGCAGGTTAAAGCATGGTGGATGTGTTCAAGTATTTTGAGAGAAAACATTGCATGGTTAAAGGAAAAGTTGAATCAATAAAGTCAAGGCTCTATTTTAACTATGAACTGAAGGAAAATAAATGTTTGAAACTAAGACATCTGCCTTCAAGTCAACAGAGGTAATGTCAGTCTTTAAACTTTATAAATAGCCCAGTGACATTTGCTATTCAGTTTTGAAAAAGAAGATCAATCTGACATGAATTAAATTGTTCAGTGTTCTAAAAATTGATATTACTTCGATGATTCGATTTTTGTCATAGGTAATTTATATTTAGATAGAAGGTTGGCTTGACATTTTTATTTGGTAAATGAGCTCAAACAGACTCAGCTGGTACATGGTTATAGAGATCAACAGAGGTCTCTTTTTACTTATATTACTTTTCTATCATGTTTAAATTCAGAGTTTGCCCTGACTGTGTCTTCTAAGGTCATGTTGGTGATGTAATTACCTCATGTAACATCAGTGACTCTCTTTACCCTTATATTGTATCCTGATCTTTAGCTGCTAGTCACTTGATCAATCCTGCATGTAAATTGGGTCATTTTAGGTGTGCTGCTCCTCACACTATGGGGACAAATGAGGACATGCACAAAGGATGTGATATATTGTCTTGTCTTCCATCTATAGGGTCCTGCTGGTCCTCCTGGTAACGATGGTATCCCTGGCCAGCCTGGACTTCCTGGACCTCCTGGCCCCCCTGGACCCCCTGGCCTCGGTGGAGTAAGTTGTTGACTGTTAAGAACATTTTATTTTTTGCTAAAATATCCTCATTCAAAGGCAACCAGGGCATGGAACAGAGTCACAGAAAGTATACAAATATGGTGGATGTGTTGCTTTATAAGTAGTCTGTTACTACAGCAGCAGCAGCTTAAGATGTGGCAAAACTACTACAGTTCACAGAAACAGCCATATTAGGTCAAACAGTCTCACTACTCTTTTAAGTCCTGTCAGCTTCCCATTACTGATTGTTCAAAATTGACGAGCTAACTGTTAGGTTACTTACCCACATTGTTAATGTAGGTAAGTAATGTGTTATGCTATGTGAAGTTGTCAGCATCAAACTCAAAGAAAATGTTCCTGGCTGAAAGTTAAAGTCAGTCTGGGTCAGTAGGTCAGGCTTATCTTTGATTGATGTTTAGATGTTTGGTTGATGGTAAATCAGTATTCCAAGCATGCTGAGAATGTTAAGAATAAAACCAGGAAGCCTAGGGACTCAACTGACTCATGTATTATAACTACTCACAACAATCTTTTTAACAGTATGTTAAAACTACTCTATCATGACTGTCAGTGATATTCAGGATGTTAGGCTAAATTCTCAAAAACAGTTGTTTTCTTCTGTAGAATATACAAATGATGACAGGTTAATTAATCAGGCTAAGCTCACATGACATTAAAATGATTTGAGTTGTTTATGATTAACAGATACTTTATGACAATGAACCATGCAATGACATGCATTTTGCCATTGCATTTGGATTTAGGCCAATGTTAACATAACACTCATGCTCATTTGCCAAGCTAACATAACCAGTGTAAATATGTGAGATATCTTTAAAAATGTATCTATTTCAGATCAGTGGAATCACCCTCAATAAACTTTTGGAATTAGGGTTAAACTTAGCAGGAATTTCCAATGTTCTTATGTCAGTTACCAGTGACTGAGAAGCTAATTGATAAGGTGAAGCCAGCATGACATTATAAATTAGTTTACTGAACTTTGTTGATAGGAAACAAAATACTTCATGGTTTGAAACTATTTAAAGACATCTTTTACAATACTTAACATGTTGATGAGGAATTTACTACTGATCGACAAGCGAATTCATCAAGCTAAATTTATATAATGTTTTTAATTAGTTAAATAGACTCTGACAGCATGATACTTTGTGGTAAAAGACCATGCGTTGACTACTTTTAGAACACCTGAAAGAGTCTTTGTATTATCCCCTTTCCATTTAGGTTAAGTTAATAATTATAATGACATTTGCCAGAGCAACTTAACCAATGCCATTTTTTTTTTTACATTTATTCCTGGCTAGTGAGCATACATTGTTAACAGGAAAGCACATGAACTCTTCTTGCTATTTATGCCACTGGGAAAAATTCTCAAGTTAAAAGTTGCATTCTTATGTCAAACCACTTTATAAATCTTAGATAACATTTAATTGGACAGGTAGTTATTTGATCCCTTTTACTTTTAGCTAAAAGACAAAACTGACACTTTTGCTTCTGTTCCAGATTAAACGCACTGAATTAAAGATTTATTTTAGTTTTGTGAGCCAATGATTTTTGGAGGACAATACATACATGCTTTTCTTCATTTATGAATGTGAGATACTCCTAGCCTTTAAGCAGTTTCCTTATTTAGAATGTACATACTAGTTCATAAGCCTGTTCAAAAGAGTTGGATCATCCTATTTGATTTTGGGTTATACATGCATACTCTTGCTTGTTTATATGGCTTAGCTTACCTTTGCCCTTTCCTCACAATTCTAGCCAGTATTTTTTTCAAGAATAGTATTACATCTCTGGTTGAAGCTGGGTAAAATTTGTGGGAATTAAAGTTGTGTTTTGCTGTAGAATTTATCACTTACTCGTAAGCTTAGTCACCAGGCTAGGCTAGCATAAAATATGAGACAGGCTAATGGTTTTTAATGTTCTGGTACTTCATGCTAAAGAACCATGCTTTGGTTCCTTGTTTAAAACCTAAAACATAACTAGCGTTTTCTATTCTATTTACATTAAGGTAGACATTGACAATCATGCTAAAGAGCCATTATTTCAATATTAATTTTAATATTATAAATGTTAATATCAGTTTTTTGAAGGTCTTTGTTGATAGAACAGAGGGTAGGGTAGGGAATCAGAGGGGGTGAAATCACACACAGATCTATATATATATTACATTGTGCAGACCAGCATGTGCAAAAACATTGCAAGTGAATACTTTGCAGAGCAACTGTGACATGCTACTTGCATAGTCTGTGCATGCCTACACATACATGATTTAGGAGAAACTTAACCACAAGGCTTTTTGTGCCTAATGTCCTGCTCATTTTTTGCCTAGTTTTGTGCCATGTTGGACTAAATTGTCAAAAGACTTATTTCAGGAAACTTGTCACAAAGAGCAGGTTTCTATTTGAAATGCAGGGGATGACATGTTGTAAAGCTTTAATCCAACATAACTGATAACATGACTTTATCAAACTGCTCTTGTGATATAAATTATAGTTTAGTGGAGAAATGTGGGACTCAGCGAGTTACAGAAAGACCTCTAGATTTACCTTTTACACTGATTTGTTTTAAGTATATTACATCTAAACTGCAACAAAAATAGACATGAATAACTGCATACAAAATGTTGTGTTGCAGAGGTTACAAATACATAAAGCTTGGAATTTGAGATCATATGTAACAAATAAAAGAATCACTGTACTTACAGTGCTGTTTCCTTTTTCCCAGAACTTCTCCCCTCAGATGTCCGGTGGCTATGATGACAAATCCCCTGCCATGTCTGTGCCTGGACCCATGGTAACACAAATACACCTACACAAATACACAAATACAGTAATATTACTAATTATTGACTGATTTGGTATCTAATCTTGTTATGTTTGATTGACAGGGCCCAATGGGACCCCGTGGACCACCTGGATCTCCTGGTGCCAGCGTAAGTGCATAACTTCCTTCTTTTTGAGGTCAAATATTAAAGTTGTAGTAAAACATATTTACATACATAATAGCTCATTTGGTCAGGATCTTTTGTTCCTCATAATGTACAAATTTTGCTGGAGGGTTGTGAGTTGTTTGTGTGTCATCATAAGGGTAGTCCCCGTGATTCTTTGAAATTCTTAATTGTATTCTATAAGAATCTTCCTTGACATGTTGGTATAAGTTTAGTTATTGTACCAGTCCCGGCATTTTAACAGAGATGCACATGCCAGATTTATACGCACAGTCCTCACTTAATAAGTTTTAAGGATACACAATATTTGATTTTTCCAGCACCTGAGATGCTGAATTTTCTGAACTCAGTTTCCAATACCAGTACCAAATTTTCATGAAGAACTGACTCTGAACTTTACAAAATATTGACTTGTTGCTTTCAGTTTGACAGTTTGCTTGCGTAAGAACAAAGGTAAAAATAGAAAAACAGCACGTGTCTCTATCATGACTGATAATGTGAATGTTTAAATGTACCCATACAGTGATGGTAATCTGAAGCATTAATGTACATTTGTGCTCTTTGCTGATATGGGCAGTCGGTCTGTGGGATATGTGTGGCTGATATACAGTATTTTATTGTTATTATTTTATTTTATTTATTGACTGTAAATTTAGGCCAATACCTGCCAAACAAATGCCATATGGATAATGTTGTACATTCCTGATAAGTTCAAATACATGTGATGATGGGTAAAGAGTTTGGAATAGGAGTGGGATAGGCATGGAAAGGGAAAAGGAAAGGGCCATGAATTCTTGATGAGAGCACTGGGCTATTTCTGAACTTAGATTGTGGTGTTGGGCAAGTTCATAAGGGAAAAAGTTACTAGTACTCTTTACTCTTTATATACTTATGGAATTATTTAACTTACATCTATGTGTTCTTTAATGTAATGTTATATCATTTACTTTACTAAAAGAGGGACCTTATTAAAGAAACAATAAGTCTCACACACCTGAGCCTCTCCTGCAATTCACGCATGGTGAACTTTGACAGAAGGGTACATGGTCTGTTTGTGTGGCACCATGTAGCACCACTCAACAACTTACATTGATGAGTTTGCTTTAAGGTTCATGGCACTCACAAAAATCAATCTGAGAAACCATCTCAGATGATCTACTTTGCACTGACTGATCAAAACTAGGGACCGAGGCAGACTTTGACTGTAGCTATGGCTCAAGTACATACAGATGGCTGCATAATAAATCAAGAGACAGCTAGTGGTTTTTCATTGTAATCAAAACAGTGATCAAAATACTGACCAAGTGAGCAGTGAGAGGCAGGGAAACCAACAATGTGCTTCGCTCGCCACAGTTCTGTTTGATACAGTCAAACCTCATTGTAGAGATTTGCCATATGACAACCTGATGCTTCACAGGTTATTAACAGTTAGCTGTCTTCATTACAATTGCTTAACAAAAAGATGAGAACAAACCCAATGAGGATTTTAGTAATGGTGATTAATGATGGTGCTTTTGTGTTCTTTCCTTTAGGGACCTCAGGGATTCACTGGTCCTCCTGGTGAGCCCGGAGAGGCCGGACCTGTTGTAAGTCATAGATTTAAGTACAAATACACTTCACCACTTGAGTTTGTTGCCACTCTTAACTCTAATTTTTGTTTCTTATAGGGAGCAATGGGACCTCGTGGCCCTGCTGGACCCCCAGGAAAGAATGGAGAGGATGTAAGTAGTGCAGTTTGGATTTACTCTGTTTCACTGCATGTAGGTCAGTTTGGACTAAAGAATGACTTTGTCCACTTGTCGATCTCATTCTCTGTCTCTTTCTTTAACAGGGTGAGTCTGGCAAACCCGGACGTGCTGGTGAGCGTGGACCCTCTGGCCCTCAGGTGAGTTGCCATGGCCATGGGTGTGTAATTTTCACAGGTTTTTATCAAACAACAGCTTCAAAATTGCTATAACGCACCATAACTTCTATCTCTGTTCATTCCTCCAGGGAGCTCGTGGTTTCCCTGGAACTCCTGGTCTGCCCGGAATCAAAGGACATAGAGTAAGATTAAACTAGTATCTCCTTATCTAGAAAAAATAGAAATCAATCTTATACGACCTCTTTGTAAGCATCAACTGTCCATTTGTCTTTCTCTGTAGGGATTCAGCGGTCTGGATGGTGCCAAGGGAGACAGTGGCCCTGCTGGCCCCAAGGTGACTGTCAATTGTTTTTGTTTGCTTTTATTGTTTTTACCTCACTCTTCCATGCTCTGTCAGAAATCTTCTATTATTATGATTGAACTATAATAATGGTGGCAACACTGACATTAAGAGCAGTATTTGTGGCTTAAAACACTTTTTGTTGAACTTATAGAATATGAAGACAAGAGAAACAACTTTGTGCCCCTAATTGAGCTCTATCTGGCTTGTATATATTCTATATATCATCAAATTTTCCTCACCCCGTATCTGTCATGGTTGAGAAACCTGAAACAGAATAAAAGCTTCACATTGTAAGCATTGTCTCAATGTAAAGTTGGTTGCACATCCAATGTCTGGTAAACAGACTTAGTTATTGTCATAGTATTGTCCAAAATACCAGCAGAGGCAGCAAAAATGCTGCATTGTGAATAGATGGAAGGAAGGTAGGAAACTTTTGGACTAGTCAAAGTCATACTGGGTACTTACTTGCCACTGTAAGTATGTGGGCCTGCTAATGACCACGAGCAGCCTTATTAGCTCCCACTGGCTAGTTTTATTCATGTTGGCTACAGGTTGTTCAACAGCAGCAGTTGTTGCCACATTAGGGATAAGAACATCCGTATCGGCTGAACACTGACATGTAGGTCCCATATAGGCTATGAATGAGCTTGTTAAAGACACCAGGATTTATTGAGGCAAGGCCACATGGAGACTACATTTGTTCCTATTGGCCAGTATCACCCATGTTGGCTACATACTGTATTAGCTAGCATAATTCTTTTTTGCCACATAGCAGTGAGTAAGACAAATTTATTTCAGATTGACTTGAGGCTTTACTGGCTACTAATGAGCCTGTGTAACCAAAAAGAAAGGAAAGAAGAGTGGTAGTTTGTGACACATAATTATTTACATTATTGTTCCTATATACCAAGATAATTCACTTTGACCACACATTTGCCATGTTGAATATATACAGGATAGTATCATCCATGTCGGGAAGGTAAACAGTAACATTCAGAATCAGTGAAAAACAAGTCTACAATAGTACATTTTTAGAGGTGGCTTAATAGAAGTTAGCTTTCCATATCTACTCAGGCAGGTCATACCATGATTTACAGGCCTGGACAGAGAAAGCTTGGTCACTTGATAGTTAGATTTGAGCAAAAAATAGTTAGAAGTGACCTTCCAGATGACTTCAGGTAACATGACAGCTTGTAGGGGGTCAGGAGGCCAGCATTGAAATCTCAAACTGATCTTCTACACGTCTTTAATGTTATTACGAGAATTTCAAAATCAATTCTGAAATGAATAGGAGGTCATTGAAGAGTTTTTAAAACCAGTGTGATTTGTTCTCTCCTGCTGGATCTGGTTACGAATCTCAATGTAGCATTTTGAAACAGATTTGGTTTTTTGAGGTTGTTTTAGGCGAAACCAGTGTACAGTGACTTGCAGAAATTGTACTAGAATGAAATAAACAAAGGGCATGAACAACTGTTTCCAGGTTGTTCCCTGGAAGACATAACCTGAATTTTAAAGTTTTCTCAGCCAATCAAACAATTGTTGGACAGCTGAATGTGTGCGTTTGTCAAAAGTGAGCTGTATTCTTAAGATGATACCAAGGTATCTACCAAAGTCAGTGGTGGTAAAAAGAGGGGGCACAGTTGTTATGAAATCATATTTTGTGATGCATTACCTGTATAATCTGCTCACTGGCCTGTGTGGGCCAAAAGAACTTTAAAGGGCCATTTACTGACTTATAGCGACCTATTTACTGGTATCATTCATGTTGCTCCTATTGCCCAAGATCACCACACAATAGGTGATGAAAGCCATATTGACTGTGCATTGGCAAGTTAATCCATTCCCTTCAGACTGACAAGAAAAATCTGTACACGCTACTCAGTAGAATGTTTAAATGAACAGAAAGAACTTATGAAGGCTGATTTTAAGACATGTTTATGTCTCAAATTTGCTTGTAATAGCCAAGATCTTTGTCTGTGTTTACTGCATAAGTTGGTAGCAGGCACTTTGGCAACACATTGGCAAGTAATACCCTTCAAGATGCACCTTGGCTATATGAAGCTATACAAGCTTATTATCCTGTGTGAGCCAAAAGGACTGCTCCTTTGGTCAAGATTATCCATGTTAGCGCACATATCATGCATAGGAGTTGGAAAGGCTGGTTATTGACACAGATATGTAGGTCTAAATGGACTGTCATCGGTCATATCTGCACCATTGGTTAGTAGCTACCATAACAGTGAGGCAACACATTTTTTCAGGCAATACCAGCATTGCTGCTTTTCTAACATCTGCTCATACTGTATTTTCATGTATTTTTAGGGAGAGTCTGGAGCTCCTGGTGAGAATGGAACCCCCGGTGCTATGGTAAGTAATTAAGCAACTCCTCTCAACATTTGCCATGATGTTAGCATTTGGATCTATATCGCCTCAAGTGGAAGTATTAACCTCACTTACTCTTTATCCCTCTGTCATAGGGACCTCGTGGTCTGCCTGGTGAGAGAGGTCGTGCTGGTGCTACTGGAGCTGCTGTGAGTCCACACACACAAACCCACAAGCACACACACAACTGCCATTGTTTACTGAGTTGATTTGTCAATGAACGGAAGAACCAAACCTGTTTTTCTGTGTGCTGCAGGGAGCTCGTGGTAATGATGGTGCTGCTGGTGCTGCTGGACCTCCCGTAAGTTTTTCTCTCTCTTTTTTTGAGTCAAAGTAAATTAGTGAGTAAATAAGGTAGGCTTTTCATTACCTCTTACAAGGATTAACTCCTATTGAGTAAGTCCAATGTACTTTAAAGAAAGTGAATTGCTAGAAGAGACCTTGTAGAATGAAAGTTTCAGCCTGTGTAAGAATATAAAGACCAAAGCTTTGGTGGATCCTCAAAATCTGAATCCCCCAAAACATTTTATGTTTGCCTTATTTAAGAAATACTTCTTAACTTTGCTCCTTTAATGTGAAATACATTTGAACCAATTCTTAGCTGCTGTATAGTTCAAAGAGGTCTTAAAAAGGATAAGATGTTCAAGATATAAGATACAAGCCGTGATGCCTTGTTTAAGTTTAATACCTTGGCTTCAAATTGCCTTAAAGTTCCTGTTGTTCAGAGACCACTTCATGATATATCTTAGTTGCAACATGAAATATTTTTTCCTAGGGTTATCTTTTAAGTAATGGTTAGTAAGAAATGAATTACATGTCTGTAATTGCTCTGGCTACATCCTTATAGCAAATTTGTCTGAGTGTTTCCAACTTTTTTTCTCTCTTAAGGGTCCCACTGGCCCTGCTGGACCCCCTGGATTCCCCGGTGGCCCTGGATCTAAGGTATGTTTACATTTGACATATTTCAGAACATTATTTAAAAAAAAAAAAAAAAAAAAAAGCTAGTATTTCTATCAATTCTCTTTTCTCCTCTGAGAAATTTTCTAGATTTGAGAGTCAATGAAACATTTCAACCCCAATGAGGCCATGGGGTTAGGGTTCTATTAAGTTACTTAATTTGCAAAATGGCCCATTATATTTTGCTTGCGTGTATTGTTTATGCACACCTCACCCACAGGAGTTTGTAAAGTAGCAATAGACATGGAAGGGTTGCTCACATCTGAAAAGCTGATGTACATTTATTAATGGATTTCATTTATTTGTTGATATCTGCAAAAGCTCAAAATAAATCAGTTATAGATCGTATTTAGATGTCTCTCTATGTCTCCACATGAGAAAGAGTTTATCTCTCACATGTATAACATCGTACTTAGAGAAACCTCCCTCTCCTCTGAAAAATACTAATCGAGCTGAGAAGCTGAAATGGACATATCGATTTCTAATGATTTATGGCAAAGGGGTCTAAAAAAGATACACAGTTGCTCAAATAACAGTATACAGTGCCTATTACAATATCAAATAATTTCTAGACTTCACTTCTCCAAAGCAAAACTACACAGTATATCCAAATGTCTCTCCCATCATAGCCAAAAGCTACTCCTTACAATATGGAAAGGATCCTCAGTTCCCTCTTTCAAACTCTGGTTACACCAGTTAGCTGACACATTGCACTTAGAGAAGATCAGGTATACCTTAAAGGGCAACCTATACAAGTTCAACAAAATATGGCAGCCATTTATGGCTTAAGAAAAGAACATATAGAAGTCTTATTCCTGACTGCTACTGCAATGAAGTGGAGAGAGTTCGCCTGGGAGAGTGGAGATGATTGGAGAAGGGAGAGGATAAGAGGCCCTGTACTTTTTTGTTTTGTTCACTTTGTTCCTTGATGGTTCATGTTTATTTTTTGTATATATATATATATATATATATATATATATATATATATATATATATATATATATATATATATATATATATATATATATAAAAGATGAGCATTGATTTTTTTGTATCTGGTATAACTATTTGTAACCATGGCTCAATAAACTACATTTGGAAAAAATCTGTAAAAGCTCAACATTATACAAAAACACAAGTGTATTCTATAGTGTTACAACTGATGTCTTGAATAAGTATAAATATTATTTTGGTGACTTGTTTGCAGCTTTGTACACAAAAAAGTTTCCGTGAGCATTTTGGCCCATCAAACGATTTTAAAAGCTCTTTAACAACACCACTGACTCTATATGCAGCCATTTCATTCCACTTCTCTTCAGCCTTTTTTTTGTTCCCTCTACAATTGCTGAATCTTTGAAATCTTCGGAGTACAGTGACCCATACTGAATCTAATATTATTCCTCTCTAAACAGGGAGATGCCGGTCCCCAAGGAGCTCGTGGACCTGAGGGCCCTTCCGGTGCCCGTGGTGAGCCTGGTAACCCTGGACCTGCTGGTGCCGCTGGACCTTCTGTAAGAATAAACAGCAGCATCCTCAGGTTTTAGGTGTGATCTCATGTAAAGCCTTTCTAAACCTAGTTTTGTCTCGCTTTAAGGGAAACCCCGGTGCTGATGGAGCCGCTGGAGCTAAGGGACTTCCCGTAAGTATCTCTCTCAGCATATATACCTCATAGAAATTGCAGAATTGAGGGTTTGAATCCCTGTCTGTCTGAAGGATGAGCAAACTCACAGCCTAGACCAGTTTGATGTGTGTTTCTCAAAAAGAAAGCTTTAAAGGCTAGGTATTGCACAAGGTAACTGTTATGTTGTTGTCTGCTGCCCCCTGCAGGGTGCTGCTGGAGTTGCTGGAGCTCCTGGTTTCCCTGGACCTAGAGGACCACCCGGACCTCAGGGTGCTGCTGGTGCCCCTGGACCCAAGGGCAACACTGTAAGTATATGTCTCTCATTTTTTGTCATAAAACTATTTTTGAAGGGCATTGTCCATTCTAATTGACTAAGTTAAAAAAAAAAAAAATTGGTCACTTCTGTGAACATACTGAAGTAATGTGAAAACCACTGATGCACTTCTTCTCCAGTGCTTGCGTTAATGTTGTTGTTGCTGTTTTTGTAAAAATGATGATGCTGTGTTTTTTTCTTTTAGATTTTATTTTAGAAAAATGTTTGTTTCAGATTGTTTTTTTTATGTTGATTGCGGTTAACTGGCTTTGATTATTCATTTTGATTATGAATTGTGTTTTGGTGTGTTTGTATTTATGTTGTTTTTTACTCCACTATCCTTTAGGGTGAAGTTGGTGCCCCAGGAGCCAAAGGAGAGGCTGGTGCCAAGGGAGAGGCTGTAAGTCAGAGATGACAATTTCTTTTCCAAATCACACTCCACCTTTATACACACTTATACACACACATATTCGAGCTCACATTCAGTCTCTGATGCTTACTGTGTGTGTGTTTTTGCTCCTAAGGGTGCCCCAGGAGTTCAAGGACCCCCAGGACCTTCTGGTGAGGAGGGCAAGAGAGGAGCAAGAGGAGAGCCCGGTGCTGCTGGAGTCCGTGGAGCCCCTGGCGAGAGAGTATGTAGCTCCCCTCATTTCCATAATATCATATCATAGACCAATAACAATTAAAGTAGGTCAAATGTATTATTCCCTTGTGAGAATTTTGTACAAAGCAAGAAACGCACCTAAGCCTGTAGAAAGCTTTTGAGAAGTTGTATCAGCACATCAGGCAGCCATGCCTCTGTCCAAGATGGATAATGAAATCATTTTTTTCTTCTGTGAAGATACAGACCAAAAATATTACCGATAAATGGTATTTTTATGCTCAGTGAAAAGTGATGAAATATACACTCTTTGCAAAATTCTGATAACAAATGTGACTAACTCATATAAAATAATTAATATATAGTACAAGTATGCATATGCCACAAATATTTTAGAATCATATCTACCTCTTTTGGATCAGATAAATAAAACTCTGGTGCCACCTACAGGACAAACAGAAATGTGGAACATTTTTTTGTTTGTTTGATACAACAATGTGTTGTTATGATCACCTAGGCCATAGCTTAAAAAAGCTTCTTCCAGCTGGACCATAATGCATTGGTTTTTGGAAATTTACGGTATCTTATCCATTTGTAATTTTTCAAACTACTGATCTATTTCAAATAATCTGGGCAAACATTAACTTCTGTGGAACTGAATTTCATGTAAGACCCAAAATCTTAGCTTGAGATGTATGTGCTAGACGTCGAAGCGATGGCTAAAAGTTTGCTTTACTCTACAGGGCGCACCTGGTGGTCGTGGTTTTCCTGGTTCTGATGGCCCTGCTGGAGCCAAGGTGAGTCAAATACAAAGCCACCTCATGCATTTTTACATGATAAATCAAATCTGTTATTGAATGAAATTGTTTTTTCCCCTCTGTTTTCCCAACTTTTGTCTACCATTAAAGGGAGCCACTGGTGAGCGTGGTGCCCCTGGTGCTGTTGGACCCAAAGGTAACACTGGAGAGCCTGGCCGTACTGGTGAGCCCGGTCTTCCTGGCGCTAAGGTAAGCATCCTGTCTATAATGTATTTATCAAAAAAATATATCCATTGCAAAAGCTTTTTATCTGACTGCTGACCTCTGCTTTTAGGGTATGACTGGTAGCCCCGGAAGTCCTGGACCTGATGGAAAGCTTGGACCTGCTGTAAGTTTTTTTCTTTAAATTTAGATACATTGTGGTCTTTCTGAACAATGTTTATTTGATTAACACAATGTGAATCTTAATAAATTGTCTTTACCAGGGAGCTGCTGGACAAGATGGCCGCCCTGGACCCCCTGGCTCCGTTGGAGCCAGAGGCCAGCCCGGAGTCATGGGATTCCCTGGACCAAAAGGAGCTGCTGTGAGTAACATATAGCTACATCTCTGTCTAGTTTTGGAGAAAAAAAATGATTCGATCAAAATCTCTAAAAAGTACAAGACAATCCACACACCAAAAAGAAACAATGATGTTTCAAGCCATGCAGCTCTTCCTTAGACTTGCAGATCAAGGTCTTGCCAAACAATTGTTAATGGTGCTGTTCTACTCTACTCCTGTGTTTAGGGTGAGGCTGGAAAGCCCGGTGAGAGAGGAGTAATGGGACCAACTGGCCCTGCTGTAAGTCATTCAAGCCCTGCCTTCTTTTTTTATTGTGTTATATTGTTTTATCCAAACACATGACAAGTACAGCCTTCACTTTTAACGGCCTGCCATCTTTTTCCACAGGGTGCCCCTGGAAAGGACGGTGATGTTGGTGCCCAGGGCCCTGCTGGACCCGCTGTAAGTAAAGTGCCCAAAAACACCCACATCAGCATTACACTCTAACCTCTTACAGATCTGAGATCTGAGAGTATTTCAGAAGAAATCATTTGGCGTCAATTATGCACATAACCACATCATAATGCCTAACCTTTGGTCACTTTGGGTTACCTGTAACAGTTTTTCTCTTGCTCATCTTTAGGGTCCTGCTGGTGAGAGAGGAGAACAGGGAGCTGCTGGAGGTCCTGGTTTCCAAGGTCTTCCTGGTCCCCAGGGTGCCATTGGTGAGACCGGAAAGCCTGGAGAGCAGGTAATGACCAAGATATTAGAACTCAGATAGGCATTTTAATACTTCATAGCTGACTTATCAATTAACTGCCTCATTGTCTTTTTAGGGTCTGCCTGGAGAAGCTGGTGCCCCAGGAGTCGCTGGAGCTAGAGTAAGTCACTTGGCATCATCATAACTGTCACAATCACGTCTATTTTGTGTTTTTTTTCTCAGATAATCCTTTGAAATTTGCTTTTTATGAGTTGTCTATAAGTTTGTTGTCAGTGGAAGTCAATGTATCTGGTTATCATTAAACAGACCTTTGTGTTGAGTTTAGATTATGTCCCTGTATTTGCAGGTGTTAATAGTAGCAGCATTTCAATGGCCTTTTTTCTGTATTTATGTGAGCTCGTATTTGTTACTTTGCTCAGATCAAATTTAGCTGGAAAAGACTTACAAAGTAGTGGTGTCTTTGAACTGACCTTTAGCTCATATATTGTGATGCTCCTACCAGACTTAAATTATGTTATAACAACCCACTGAGTCTTGGTCAGCTATGCATGTCATTTAAAAGTCAACTTAATAAGGAAGCACCATGAAAAAGGGCTTTCTGGTGTATTTATGTTAATCCCACTATTATGTATTGTTAGCAATTTAAGATGTTCTTTGAAATATGTTTGTCTGATAGTATCCCAAATAAAAAATTTGCTCTAATTTTATTATCTTAATGAAAACAGACCAAAGGTAGCTAATGATAGGTTAAGGCTGGCTGTAACAGGCCCCATACATTTTTTGGCTATGCAAATAGCTTTGCAAATATCAAGCTTGCACAGAAAATGGTGACCTAGACTAAAGAAATTCCCTAAAGCAGCAGATAGCTTACATTGTTTCATTGTATTTTATGTCTTTATCTCATATCAACATGTATGTAAAACAGACACATTTACGTTTAGAGAAGTATAGTTACATGATGTTATCAAGTCACTGAGTTCAACAACTTTTTTACTTACATAATCTTCTGTCTCTGCTCCCCCCAGGGTGACAGAGGATTCACTGGTGAGCGTGGTGCCCCTGGCGCAATTGGACCTGCTGGTGCCCGTGGAGCTCCTGGTGCTGCTGGAAATGATGGTGCTAAGGTAAATAAATCCACTGAAGGCAATCGCTTAGATGCCTTTGAAGCTCTAGTTTAGTTGGTGTGTAACCACACATTCTCTTTATTCTCCAATCTTTTCTCTGTAGGGTGATGCTGGTGCTCCCGGTGCTCCTGGAGCTCAGGGTGCCCCAGGACTGCAGGGAATGCCTGGTGAGCGCGGTGCTGCTGGTCTTCCAGGACTGAGAGGAGACAGAGTGAGTCATCTTAGCAATATTTCAATTGACGGCTGATTTACATTACTAAAGTACAACACACAGGCCACTTTAGGTATATGAGACCCTACATGCTAATTGGACAAAAAATACTTAAAGCTCCTCATAGAACTTTGATTCCTGTTTATTTTGGCAACTCTTGTGGGCAAACCTCTAATCTTCATGCTGATAATGTTCCATATACTGGTTGAGCAGTATCTTTTTTCTCAACAAAAAATGATGAATCCCAGTTATAAAATGAAATGTCTGTGTTGGCATTGTACTTCGTTCACTTTGTCTGACACCCTGAAATGTGATGACCAAAAGAAAAAAGCTAGTAGAAATCTCATGGTCTAGATTACTTAGCTTTTATCACATTAAGATGCATCATTGTTGTTGTCCAGGAAACTGTGATCAGTTCTTAACCTCTTGCCACAAGCTGCAGTAACTATTTAGTATGCTTACACAAAAATATCCTCACAGTCACTCATACTATTTTTGTTTTATTCAATAATAACACATAAACACATAACAGCACCCACACGAAGTTCCAAGATATTCATGTAAAGATATGACTGTTTATTTAACATAGAAATGCACCATCACTGTTTCTGTAACATTTAGCTTTCAGGTCACATTGGTCCATTCTTGGCATACATATGTTTTCTTATTTTTTTTTCTTTTAATCAGTAGGTTGCCTTTAAATGGTGTAATGTCATCGCAAAGAACAGCAGATAGGGAGCAGGAAGTGATTCCAAAAAATAAAGCAGTCATGGAGACAAAAACACAGATTTGAAATATCTGTTTAAAGAACAGTAGTAAGACTACAGTATTTAGCTGCATAACTTCATCTTGACATTATCTTAAGAAGTACTTGAAAAAGTGACAGTATTTCCAGAAATACTTACATCACTCAGTAAAGTTTGTTTTGCTACTTGTGGTTTTGCAGCTTGATACTTAAACAGCAATATAAAAATCAAGATTTTCATGCAAATGCAATCATTCATTCAAAAACTTGACAGTTCTCATTCAGTGTTTCTATTAATATCAGGATGTTAACCACAAATACAAGCTTGGTCAGCAGATATCTGTATGCCTTTATTTTGAGAGCAGTGATTGCCAATTTACTCAAAAGTTATTATTTATTAACTATAACTCACCACTCTATAAAGAAATGATATCACAAAACTTTTTTTTTACATTTTATAGTAACTAATTTCTTCATTCATTACTTTTTCCTCCACAAAACACTGATCCACAACGGGTCTAAAATGAAGTTTGATATATACATATATTATTTTTTATCTCAATGGGCATTAACTCAAAATCAAGAAAATAATTTAAGTTACTGAAAGAGAAGCTCACTCTTTTAATTTCATCATCCATGCTGTGTTCTGCTTTAAAGCTACTTGCTGCGTGCACACATCATCATGATAACAATGAACCCAGGACAAAAAAAAGTGTCTAAAAGATTAAGCTTTAGTTAGATTTGTAATTATAATATTATCATTTATAAAAGTAGTGTCTCATACAAGGATTATTATTATTCTCATACGTTATAGGTAACCAGTTACAGCCCAGTACTGACTTTTAGGTTTGAAGGACACAGTCATTGTAAAATAAATCGCCTCAAGCTTGGTAAAATGGTAAACCCATGGAGAAAATCACAAATCTGTTAAGTGAAGGGAACTGCATGTCACTCATATGACACCAGTATCATTATACTGAAAACGAGCTACAACTGCCATGACATGCAAAAAATGTTTCCATACATTTTGAAATTTCAGCTCCATCAGTTTAAGTAGGCTCACAGTGCTCGATATAATCAGAATAATCACACTTAGCCTTTTATGGTCCAAAATGGCCCATGTTACTCTCATAATAACTATGACTTTTAATTGTATGGCCACTGCAACGTAAGAGCACCTGTTTTTTATTCATTTTCTTTGAACTTTTTGGCCAGCCTATGGATTTGTCCTTTAACTTTGTTTCCAACAGATACAGTTTTTGTTTTTAAATATGTTGAATTTCTCTCAGAGATAAATGGGGATTTTTTATTATTTATATTTTCTTTAGCTGACACAGCACAGAAAAAATAGCAGTGCCATAGACAAATTTGAAGCTATTCAATGACATGTCCCAGACTTGGTTGGTCAAAAAAAATCTCCTTTCAGTCTTTTGTGATGTATTTTGTTTTTATTTAAGCTAACTAATGTTGACAAACTAGCATATAAAGGGTTATATTCTGAAATAACTAGTACTGTTTTTAATTTTTGAACAGGACTGAAGTGTTTTATTATTTTATAACCATTTTCTGTTGGGTCCACTTTAGGAATTAATGGGCTAAATTAGATTTTTTAAACGGACCTAGAGGGCTTACCATGCATGAATTCCTGATATACTTGCTGTTAGTCTTCATAGCAAAATGCTTTTCAAACACCTGTCCTCATTGGCTTGTAGAAGTCAGAGACAGAAATATGGGAGGGGCTTAGAAAGACAATGTAGGTTAACAACAACTTTTTTTGGCCCTACGGGGATTTGCATGGAGACCTTTAAACACAAACTAAAACAGACATGAGCAACAGCACAGGACAACACATAATCACATGACAACACATAATCACAATACACAATTAGCTGCTTCTAATCACTTTTTGGAACTGCGGCACAGGCTTTCATTTTCTGCTTTTACAAAACAATGTGTATTTACATTCCATGATAACAACAGAGCAGTAAGATATTTGTTTTAGTTATGAGCTTTAGGCACTTTGAACTCTTACAAAGCGCAGAGAACACATCTGATCTTTTATGGCATTGGTGATATTTACAAATATTTAGAGAAAAATGTATTCTCTTACTTTGCCCCCAGGATCAAAAGTCTAAAGTATTCACAGATTTATGTACTTTTGATGTGTTTGGGCCAATAATGCTACTGTGTGGGTGAGTGAGGGGCAGGATATTTTTTTACCATTCATTTTTTTAAAGAGTTTCACATTCACTGATTGACAGTCTTCAACTTGGTATGACCCTTGTCAGTTGCCACTAGCAGTGAGTGCTTGTGGCAAGACTTCTAGCACAATTGGTAATAATCTGATTACAGTGTCACAGCAGGAGGGGGATCAGGAGAAGCTCACTCAGCTGTCCTGTCAAATGTAACTTTCCAGGACCACAGCATATCTTGCACCGTTAATGCACTGTTTACTAAATTTAACAGATTAAAATACAAAGGTGGTAACAAAAACCATCACACTCTCTGTAAGAGAGGGAGAAGCCCCTCTAGTCCACCAGGGGGCAGTTTCACAATGTGTCAATGTTACATGACAGCGATCAGCTGACTGACATGGGAGGGTTTTATTGCAGGAACAGTGTTGCTGAATCTAATGTATGATAGCTTCTTCTATTATCTCACATTCTCTCATTAATTCAATTTTTCAGGGTGACCAAGGAGCCAAGGGTGCTGATGGTGTTGGTGGCAAAGATGGACCCCGTGGTCCAACCGGACCCATTGGACTTCCTGGACCTGCTGGAGCCACTGGAGACAAGGGAGAGCCTGGTGCCCAAGGAACTGTTGGACCTGCTGGAGCTCGCGGAGCCCCTGTAAGAACATAGCTAATGTCCTTTAAGTAACAGGAGGTGAATTTGTATTGCTGCTGAACCATATTGTAACATTTCACTGACTCTGTCTTTTTCTTATTTTGCTTAGGGTGAGCGTGGAGAGGCTGGACCACCTGGACCTGCTGGGTTCGCTGGACCTCCTGTAAGTCTGCAGAACTGTATTGGTGTTTCTAGATAATCATTCATCATTCACCAAAAGCTCCAAGATTGAATTATTTGTTCATCTCTCCCAATTTACAATTACCTACTGTAGGGCGCTGATGGACAGCCTGGTGCTAAGGGAGAGGCTGGAGATAATGGTGCAAAGGGAGATGCTGGTGCCCCTGGACCTGCTGGACCTACTGGTGCCCCCGGACCCCAGGTTTGTAAAGCCCCTCATTTATACGTTGATATGGTCTATAAAAGACACTAATTTAGACAAGTCTCAATGGTTTAATTACGCAGTATAGGTTCCTGATTAGGCCGAGAGTTATTCAGATTCAAAGGATTGCCTGACAGGACTAGCAGACAGACTTGTTGTAGCTGTGTGAAGGGGCCATAGTCCCACCACTTTCACACCTCTTTTCCTATTGCAATGCTGACCAAAAATCCCATGTTTCCAGCATGTCAGCCTCCATTGCTGGATTTTAAAACATCTTAGGCTGTGTCCGAGTTTTAGACAGTCTTTGTGACTGAAACAATGTTGTGTCTTTTCAGGGTCCTGTTGGAAACACTGGTGCCAAGGGAGCTCGTGGACCCGCTGGACCTCCCGTATGTCATTATTTTTGCTTGTACATTGGTCTGATACAGCCATTTACCTGACTCATACAATTTACTTATCTCTGTGTGTCTTCCCAGGGTGCAACTGGCTTCCCTGGTGCTGCAGGCAGAGTTGGACCTCCAGGCCCCTCCGTAAGTTTCTCTCTAATGTCAGTGTGGCACTTGTTCCTTTGACCACTCTAAACTTCCAAGATAGTGTTAAGCAGTGTTGTACTTTGCTTATAGGGCAACGCTGGACCTCCCGGACCTGCTGGACCTGCTGGCAAAGAGGGACCCAAAGGAAACCGTGGTGAGACTGGACCTGCTGGCCGTACTGGTGAAGTTGGAGCTGCTGGACCCCCAGGAGCCTCAGGAGAGAAGGGTAGCCCTGGTGCCGATGGTCCCACCGTGAGTTCTTTTTTTAATAGCTATCAGAACAATATAAATTTCCTGAAGTTGTCCCTCTTTACATAATCTAAATTATGCTATCCTTCAAAAATAACAAAAGAGTCTTGAGGTCTAACCACTGTCTATATGTCTTCTGCAGGGTAGTCCTGGTATTCCTGGACCCCAGGGTATTGCTGGACAGCGTGGTATTGTGGGTCTGCCTGGACAGAGAGGAGAGAGAGGTTTCCCTGGTCTGCCCGGACCTGCTGTAAGTTCTTGGTGTACAGAAACTATAAAGCACTTAACTTCAACACCAGTTTAAAGAAACCAGAAACCAAAAGCCTTTAGCCAGTCCAGTGTTAATGGGAATCAGTGGCATTTTATTCATTACAAATTCAAATGTCATTTTCAGCTAGGCTTTATTGGTATTTTTTGGAAGTTCCTCTAATTCAGTAGAGGACTTTCTGAAATAACTAGGCATATATGCTTTGCTTAATGTAAGTCAAAAGCAAATACAAGATTCAAATCATTCAATTCAGTCTCTCCTAACACTAACCCTGAGCAAGCCCTGTTGACCCTCATAACTCAATGCCTTTTCTTTATTGAGTCCACCTGGGCTTTTTGTATATATTTGTACAGAATAGTAAAACACATCTTTTTTTTTCAACCCTAACCCTGATGAAACTCCATACATATTACACTCTTACCTTTTGGCAGTGTTTGCTCTACAGACTTATTTGTGCCACTTGCGAAAGATATCTCCTACTCAGATGTAACAGACATTAAATCTCACTGCTCACCCTGCCATTTCTAAAAAAATTTAAGCTGATTGATAACGTTCATGTCTCTGTCTTTCTCTTTGGGATGGATTTGACCTTAGGCCCTTTATAATTTGGCAATAGGGTGAACTAAAGCACACGCTGTTTCTTTAAGAATTTCTCATATGGTTCCATAAATAAAGAGTTGCAAGTTCAATCCAAAACTATATCAATGTCACTCACAGGGTGAGGTCGGAAAACCTGGACCTTCTGGCCCTGGTGGTGAGCGTGGACCTCCTGGACCCATGGGCCCCCCTGGACTGGCTGGAGCCCCTGGCGAGCCTGGACGTGAGGTATAAAGAAAAACTTCCCTTCATTACATGTTTTTTGTTATTTCTGTTTCTGTCTGTGATTCCTCATCAGCTGACATTGTCTTTTTCAGGGAAGCCCTGGTAATGAGGGTTCAGCAGGACGTGATGGTGCTCCTGGACCCAAGGTGAGTTCAATAGGTGTAATAGCCACAAATAGCCTTTGCTACAAATTTAAGCTTAAGGAGTCAGCATGGTAAACCTAAAACAAATAAGAATTTAACTTGAGAGTGGCCATATTTGGCTGACAATATGCAAGCTGTAGCAATAACTGAAGGGATACGGGCATATTTTGTGACTTATAGCTGCAAAGCTATAGATTTCTCGATATAAAATAATGAAGCTTCTATGTGCTACATTTATTTTTATCCTAAAACTTGTTTGTGTGAAACAGTCTTGGGCATGTACAAGAATAAATTTATCCTTAATATACAATACATGTTAGAAATGTACAGTATGTATTCATATTTTATTATTTTGTTAAAGCCACCATTTACATCTTTTAAAGATAATAATAAATATTTTTCTTTTTGCATTTTAGGGAGATCGTGGAGAGTCTGGCCCTGCTGGAGCCCCTGGTGCCCCCGGACCCTCTGGTGCCCCTGGACCTGTTGGACCCGCTGGAAAGTCTGGTGACCGTGGAGAGGCTGTGAGGAACATTTTTAGCTTATTTTTAAGAGATCTGCTTTGAAAAAATATATCTAAAACTTAATTTTCTGGGGGGACGGGAGAGTACAGATTGCTATCCACACCTTCCTTTGTGCATCAGTTTTATGTTTGCTTTTTTTTTTTTTAAACAAATTTTCAGGGCGCTGCTGGTCCTGCTGGACCTGCTGGACCTGCTGGACCTCGTGGCCCTGCTGTAAGTAACAAAATCAGCTGAATTGAGATAACATTTGAATAAATTAGAGATCTTGCAAAGGTCAGAAACAACTTCCAACTTATATTTTTCTATCTTTAAGGGAATTGCTGGTGCTCGTGGAGACAAGGGTGAGACCGGAGAGGCTGGAGAGAGAGGCATGAAGGGACACAGAGGATTCACTGGAATGCAGGGACCTCCTGGACCTGCTGTGCGTACTTTACTTGAATCCATGAATGCACAACAAATGTAATATGCTGACTGGGGCTCTTACATATGTATGCATTTTTGTTTCTAAACACAGGGACCTTCTGGAGATCAGGGACCTGCTGGTACTGCTGGACCTGCTGGACCAAGAGTGAGTAGTTGAGGATTTTGGAAGTTAAAAGAGTTTTGCATTTAAATATGTCTGGAAGCACAGGTAAGGACCAGCAGGGACTTGAAGGCTCTTCTTTGTGCTATCTGCAGGGCCCAAGTGGATCTGCTGGTTCTCCTGGTAAGGATGGTATGTCTGGCCTCCCTGGACCCACTGGACCCCCTGGACCTCGTGGACGTTCTGGAGAGATGGGACCTGCTGTAAGTTTTATTTAATGCTTATCTGCAATTCTGTCCATTTGTTCCTTTTCTTAATGGTTTAAAAAGTAGTTGGCATCCATTCATGATGTATTCCAGCATCCAGTTAGATCTGGAGTACATCTACAGCCTAATCTGTACTTTGGCTCTAATATTGACAAGGAAATTCAACAGTCCCCCTTACGTCGTACTTTATCCTTGAACAAGCCCAACATAGTCACTGTAAGCTCTGAGCATGCCTGAGCACCCGTCTTGACAGCTCCTCTACTCCCTTCTTGTTTTGTTTTTTTTTACATCAGTAAGCCTCAACCACAAATACATTAACCTGCTCATTCTCATCCTATCTTTCTTTCTTTCTCTCATTCTCCAGGGTCCTCCTGGACCTCCTGGACCTCCTGGAGCACCTGGTGCCCCCGGCGGTGGATTCGACCTTGGCTTCATTTCCCAGCCACAAGAGAAGGCTCCCGATCCCTTCCGTATGTTCCGTGCCGATGACGCCAATGTTCTCCGTGATCGCGACCTTGAGGTTGATAGCACCCTGAAGAGCCTGAGCCAGCAGATTGAGCAGATCCGCAGCCCTGATGGAACCCGCAAAAACCCTGCCAGAACCTGCCGTGACCTAAAGATGTGCCACCCTGACTGGAAGAGCGGTGAGTTAAGGGATTTGGAGAAAGTGGAACATGTTAATAATAATAGAAAGCAGTACCATGAGCAGCACTGTAGCCAATATGGGGGGGGGAAGCTGAAGCCAGATAGGTTTTCTGATCTTTGTCCCTCTTGGCTCTTTTATCTTAAGGCGAGTACTGGATTGACCCTGACCAGGGCTGCACTCAGGATGCCGTCAAGGTCTACTGCAACATGGAGACCGGAGAGACCTGCGTAACACCAACTCAGCCACAGGTCGCCAAGAAGAACTGGTACCTCAGCAAGAACATCAAGGAGAAGAAGCACGTCTGGTTCGGAGAAACCATGACCGACGGCTTCCAGGTAAAAATCTTGTTTCTCATGTTCTCCTTCTACCTACTGTAAAATCCGATAAACAGGCTGCACCTTTGATACCCATTTTAATCCAGAAAGTTGACTGAGGCCGCTGTGGCTGCAACAATCATGTATTAAACACAAACATGCTATTTAAAGTTTAAAGTCACAATCAAACATTAAAATAAAACACCCAGAAGATGAATAACCCCTATGCAGTTATGATTCACTTATTAAAATAATCAGTTGGTGACAACAAGAGGCAATGTGCCTTTAGGCTACCTTTCACAACTATCTGGTTGACAGAAAAAAGGTAGCTATGGTGCACACCAACATGTCACATACAAAGATGAGACCGTGTCACCACAATGTCAAAAACCCTTTCAGCACATGGACTGACCATGTTAACTCTGTGCTTGCAGTTGTTAAAACAGATGTTTAAACGAGCATAAGCACTCAAGAATGCTTTTCGTTTTCAATATTCAATGTTCAATATTTTCATCTGATTCAGCCCATTAGAAGTGCCTCATGTAAAAGTCTAAATCAGAAACATTAACAAAAAACTCCTACTGACACCACATGACATGGTCACAAGTTAAACCAGTATCTTGGGCAGATTTAAAGTTGCTGGGATATATACATATTTGAAAGTGAAAATTTCTTTGCAGAGGAATTCCTTGTAAATTTATGTCATGGACATCATAGCATGCTTTTGGCAGCAAGTGCCAGTGCATGTATTTATGCATATCCCCCTTTATATATGGATTAAACAAGTGTTTTTCATTTAGTTATGTAGTTAGTATTTTTTTAATAGAGGAAAACCTAGGTTTTCACTTATGTGTGTACATTTCCTGTAAGGTCTCTAAAACTTGGCTGCTACCTTTATATCAGCGCAGGATTTTACAGTCTGTCTCCTCCTTTAAGTCTAATTTATTCACATATTCTTAACTTTTAGCATCTTCTCCCTTTTCCTACAGCAAGTAACATTTCCTGTCATTTTTTCCTCCACAGTTTGAGTACGGAAGTGCCGGCTCCCAGCCTGAGGATGTCAACATCCAGATGACCTTCCTGCGTCTCATGTCCACTGAGGCTTCCCAGAACATCACCTACCACTGCAAGAACAGCGTCGCCTACATGGACGCCAGCACCGGCAACCTCAAGAAGTCTGTGCTCCTTCAGGGCTCCAACGAGATCGAGATCAGAGCCGAGGGCAACAGCCGCTACACCTTCAGTGTCCTGGAGGATGGATGCTCGGTAAGGACACCTATATCAATATTCTCTTCAAGTCTCACTGAAAATAAGAGGTCTTTCTAAGTGCTGAAGGCCAGGCCTGCAAAGTTTGAAAAAGAAGTTTGTTCGTCACAAAAAAGTATGATGTGACCTTTTTGTACCACATCAGCAGGGAATTACTCTCTGTAGTGGAACAAGATAGTAAAGTTGACTCAATAGCTTCCAGTGCCAGGCCCTTCCACAACAATGGCCCTGGGCCCTAAAGCACCCAGTAAATGGGCCCTCCCCAGATGTAATTTGATCATTTCAAAACATGTAAACCCAATCAGTTGAATTTCTATAGCACAACTGATTATGCATGCTTGTTTTTTCATGTGGAAAAACATGTTGTTGTTTTTATTTATTGATGTACTTATTCATTAGTTTATTGCAAGACCAAGCAGTTGCTGGCTAACTGAGTAACTTCTGCTCCTGAGCCTGGGTTCTTCAGAATATGACTACTAGAATAGCTACTGTATTTGTAGGATTTAGCATTGCCATTGAAACCAGCAGAACTGTCACAAATCTTAAACTCAACCTGTCTGCCCAAAGCATTCATATTAAAACACGAGAGAGCCAAAAAAATATGTATTTTTGTTGCATTGAAAAGGCAGTGGTTACTTTTGAGGATGGAAATGAATGGTTATTAATATGTTAAGTTTGTTTGGACCTTTTTTAAGACCAAGGCCAACCAAAGTGGACCCCTTTATCATACTGGGCCCCAGAAGCTCTCTCCCCTTGGCTGGTGCTAACCTTTCAGTTTAAGCAGAAGACTTTTAATCAAAACTGTGTAATATTTAGATTTTCACAATATATCCTTGTGGTTATGGCACTAACTTTTTGTTTTCTTTCTTCCTGTCCAGTCACACACCGGTACATGGGGCAAGACAGTCATCGAGTACAAGACATCGAAAACATCTCGCCTGCCCATCATTGATATCGCTCCTATGGATGTTGGTGCTCCAGACCAAGAGTTCGGCCTTGAAGTTGGACCCGTCTGTTTCTTGTAAAAAGAGAAATCTGGACTTGAAATTGTTGTTGTTGTGTGTGTGTGTGTTTTATTTTCCTATCAGTCATCTCTCTCAAAAAAAAGCCCCACCAAAACGTTTTTCTAATGCCATTCCTCTGACAAACCCAACCCTATGCTCGTGATCGCATGAGCCTGCATTCGGCCGTTATTCCAATGGTCCACTTTGCCTGAAAACCTGCACTTCAACAAGATGGCGGCAATGTGGCGGAAATCTGCATCGTCGCGTTTGGGACCACTACTTTTTTTTCTGACTCTTGTTTTTTTTGTTTTTGTTTTTTTAAATCATCACCAACACCAAGGATCCTGTAAAGAAGACGTTTTGTTTCACTGGCGACAAGAAAATAATATATGCTTCTGTAAAGTGTGAAAAATTTACTGCCCCTCTTCAGCTGAACCTCTGGAGTTTACAGAAACCAACAGAAACGCAAAAGTGACTTTTGTATTTTTTATACACCACTGCAGTGAAAGGAGTGAAAGGACAGTCCCAACAGACAGAACCCAATTGCTTGTACCACGTTTCCGGTGTTGATGAATAAACGGTGAAACTGACAGCCATGTTTGTCTTTGTTGTTCTGCCCCCACCCCTTTAAACCCCCAACCCCCTTTCCCCACCTCCCACAGACAACACTGACAGCACCCTCCTTTGTCATCTGCTGATGTTGTAGCATGTTGTGATGTGGTTCCTTTCTTGTTTGTTTCTTTAATTTCTTCTGAAGAAAAGTCACATTAAAACCACCAGCAGAGAAACTTGGGTACTAACTTCTTTTTTGGAGAAGAGAACATCCTCTGGCTACCTCAGAAAAGCAAGGATTTTGTGTTGTAAGAAGAAGGCCCCACTGTTTTTTGACGTAGCTGCAGTGGCAGTTGGTTGGGGAGTCAGAGTTTACTGACACTTTAAAAGAAGCAGGAACAGCTAAAGCTTAAGGTGCTATTCTTTCTCTGAGGTCACTCTGACATAGCAGGGCCCTCTCGGTGCTACATTTAAATCAAAGCTTTTTTGTTTTCATTGGAGTCCAAGAGCCAAACTTACTTACTTTGCAGCCTTGGTAGAGCTGGCGATCAATTCCTTGCTCTGTTTTGGAGCCTTAGATGCTTTGAATTGGTTTTATGTTGTCAACCTCCCCTTCACTTTTTCTGTCATTCAAATACTTCTCAACCCCATCATCCACAAATCTGTTGTAGTGTGTTTCTATTTTTTCAAATGCACAAAAAAAGAGCCAACAGTAAAGAGTTTGTGAGAGAGGACAGACAGACACACCAATGAGTGAAAACACCACAAGGATCTGTACCTATTTTGTATATGTATAATAAATTGAGATGTTTTTAATTATTTTGAATGCTGAAATAAAGCATGTTAAGTGGTCTAACATTGAATTTCCCTATTTCCCTGAGTGACTGGCTGACCACCTCCATTGTGTCTTGAATAAAAACAGCTTTGGTTTTTACCCAGTCTTTAGTTGTGCAGTGAAAAAGTTTAGACAAAAGAGACACAAGTATCACAGTAATGCTATATATTATTGTTTTGCTGTGAGTGTAAAGCTCTTATTCCAAGACAAAGCACAAGAATACAAAGCAAAAACCTGGCTTTAGAGGCTAAAACAATCTTTGTTTAAGTTTAGAATGGAAAGAAAACATTTTCAGTCACTTGTAAAGCCAAAGTTTGAAGACAATTTGAGCATTTTCAGCTTCTTCTTTCATTGAAGACTATGTTGAGTCATTGCAGTCTAAAAATGGTGCATATTTGTATTTAACAGATCAGTGCGGCTCATAACCTGGGTCAAAAATGTAGACTGTGGCCTACCTCTCATTATGTGGAGATGTCTTGCAGTGAAGAGCTGTTGATGGCTTTTCCAAGGCATTAAATCCAACTTAAAATTAGTAATCCAAATGTCTGCAGAATCCAGAAGGAAAAAAATAGAGGCTTTGGTTATCCAAAGATAAGAAGGGTTTCAGTAATAATCCAGAGTTACCATCCAGATGCGCAGACCGTCTTTACTGCTCAGGCAGCAGGTCTGAGTGCTGCAGGAGGGACCTGATCTGGGTCGAGCCTGGGTTGGCATCAGCTGAGCTTTACAAAGACACTGATTGTCCACCTTGAGCAAAAGAGAGCTATCCAGGAGCAGCGGATAGGTTTGCAGTCCCAGCAGGGATCCAAATTATTTTCACAAGAATTCAAGGGTCTTTATTTGAGGCCTACGTTGAGGAATGCCAGCTTCTCTGGTTGCAGACACAGAGGAGGCTCTGTTTGCTGAGTGGGGGATGCAGCAGCTGACTTTACACAGAGGGGGGACATCAAAGAAGTGTGGGTGAGGTAGGACCGGAGTATAGAAAAGGAAGAAGTACATTTGAGATATGACAGAATATAGGTCAGTTCTGACTATTGGTGACTTTTCAGTCTGTTGACCTCTTAAACAAAATGGATAGGCTACATATTTAACTAGAAAAGCACTTGAGAGCGCAGACCTCCGCCAGCACCACAGTCCTCTCCCATATTGTGATTTTTACCACAAATATTAGTCCTACCTTTATTTCATGTAAATATTTAGATTCCTTGACCATGAAAACGTACCATTAGCAATTGGTTTCATGATGATATCTATTTTAGTTCAGTTATTCATGAAAATCGCATTTTTTGTCATGGCGGATCCAGAAGGTGATCCGGATCAACACCAAAATTGAATCACTCTTTCCTTTTCCCATGCTGAACATTTCCTGAAAATTTCATCAAAATCCATCCATTACTTTTTGAGTTATTTTGTTCACAGACAGGCAGACAGACAAACTCTCCCGAAAACATAACCTCCTGGCGGAGGTAATGATTAAATGATGTATATCAGGGCTTTTAACAAACCCTAACTGCCAGCCAAACAGTCAACACACTCAGTTACAGTGCAGTACATTGCTGTCTTGACCCAAAAAAACATGTTTACAAATTCTGGAATATTTATTGTGCGTCTTTTTAACGCATCAATATTCAGAATACAATGTTTGTTTCCTCACGGATGCTTTTTCCATTAACATTCAGATTTATAAATCTTTTGGAGACTATGAATGCATTTCATTCATTTTGGCTTTGTGTGGTTTACATTCAAACTAAGAGATTTCTGTAACTGCTAGAACTATCATTGGGGTCATTTTGACTGCTTATGTTCATTAAACAATATATATAATTTTAACCTAAATTTATCTAAAATGTGGGCAGCATGGTGGCACAGCAGGTTGTGGTGCGTGCCTCACAGCAAGAAGGTTGACGGCTCAGACCCCGGGTCAGGCAGGGCCTTTCTGTGGGAAGTTTGCATGCGCTTCCTGTGCATGTATGGGTTTTCTCCGAGCACTACGACTTGCTCCGACAGACCAAAAATATACTCATTAGGTTGACTGGTGACTTTAAATTGTCCTTGAGTATGAGTGGTGCCCTACAATTGGCTGGCAACTGGTTCAGGATGTACCCCACCTCTCACCCATTGACAGCTGGGATAGGCTCCAGCCTCTCTGCAACCCCGAAAGGGCATCCGGTTTAGAAAATGAATGAATAAATGATCTGAATTGTTATGATAGTCATTATTTAACAACTGGGGATAGTAAGGCCTAATAATAATGACTGAATGTTACTGTTGTAATTAGAGTTATTTAAGTTCAGTTGAAGGCCTATTGCTTAATTATTATTATAGAAACATCTAAATGTTTTGTTCCCTTTTTTAGGATTTCATTACTTATGAACATAAGCTTCAATATTAAATGAAACATATACGCATGTGTGTGTCAGGGTTTTTACTAAAACAAAAAAACAACAAAAAACAAAGTTGCAGGACCCAGATGCAGAAAACGAAAAAAACTCTTAAATAACGAACAAAAAGGGACCAAAAACACAAAAACAAAGTACAAATCAAATACCAAAAGATCTAAACAAAAAGACAGATTACCTACAAACTCGGGAGCACTGGAGACACAGAAGCACATGAGCACATGAGCACATGGTGACGCAGGGAAGACAAACAATGACCCAACACAAGACTCAGGGAACACAGAGACTAAATACACAAGGGAGTCATCGAGCACAGGTGAGACAATCACACAGGTGGAGGGAATCATCATCAGCAGAGACACAGAAGGGAGGGCAGGAACACACCAAGAAACAGAGGGATTTCAAAATAAAACAGGAAACTCGAGACGAGACACAAAACCAGAAACTTGACTAAAATGAACAGAATCAAGAAAGCAAGGTTTAACCAAGGAACAAAGTACATAAAACTAAATAACCAAAGACAGACAGAACCATGACAGTATGAATCACACTTAAGCCACGGTAATGAAAGTAATAGAACAAAAGTATAAAGGATAAAAAAAATTTAGCCATTACAGGAAATAATTCAAAAAGCTTCTGGACCGTTTTGAAGATTTGGTTTTACAAATTCTAAATATTTGGAGTTCCTTACAAACAAATTGTAGAAATAATAGCAATGCACCCATAATACTGAAACTATTCCTCTAACCAAGACATAACCTGTTAAATATCATTCATGTCTTACCTTGTTTCAGCTTGAGCTGATCCTAAGTTTGCAATCAGAATTAAAACGTACTTTTGTGATTACTCTCAGAAAAATTGTAAATGAAAATTCAGTTGGTTGGCCAGGGAACACACCTGAACAGGTACACGATAAACTAATGGATAAGGATTTATACACTGTTTAAAATGTACATTGGGGTAGAAATATTAAGAGCTCTTTTGAATTAAGTAAAATTAGTTAAAAGACTACAGCAGAAATACAGAATACACAGAATTAGAAAGACTCAGTACTCTACAGCTACCAAGGTTTATTCTGCAGAAAGCAATGGCTTTTTAAAAAAAAGGTTTAAGTAGAGTAGTGCAGGAATGAGTCCAAAAATACATTAGCATTAAGCACTTCCTGGTTCTCAAGCCCAAAATATAATGGGATTTAGAATACAGGCTTGGGGAAGATGACTGAAACAAACCCAGCCCTCCTCGGGGGTTGGGGTGGTCCTGTCAACATCTGCATTGTTGATTTTCCACACACATAAGATAAGGACACATCTGTGCTGGTCAGATAGTCTCTCAAACTGGGGTTGCTCTTATCTGGTTGAAGAGTAAAACTTTGTTACTGCCTCCCAAGACCAAGTCCATCAAGTACAGATTAGGGTCCCTGTTACAACACATTACAAACAAAAGTGAAAAGAGTGGATCTTGTGATTCAAGAGCATATCTCTGAAATTGTTACTTACTGTCATTTTCATTGGTAAAGCTGATGGGTGGCTTGACAAGCTGGAGCCCAAATTTTTTTTTCTTGATGCCTCTAAAGACCCCTGAAGATTAACAATGACAAATCCATGCCATTCCTGCAGTTTCTGATTGACCAAAAACAAATCTGTATAAATTGTAGAAAAGAAGAAATCACTATCTTAAATTTCTGTATAGCTGCATACACTTGATATTGTATAATACTTAGAAGTGTGCTAACAATAAACTTTTAAGAGTCAGTCATCAGGGACATATCTGAAGTTGCTATTCTTTTGATTTTTCTGATGGTATTACATTTTTACTGTTGTTCATTGTAAATAAATCACGTATTTCTTTTCAGAGGGACATGGGTAGAAAACTGATTAGGTTTTCCATTTCTCAAAGAAAATAACAACAAAACAATTATCAAAGCAAGTTTTCTGTGCTTTCTTTAAACCTTTAGTTTAATGGTAAATCAGAAGCATCACATATTTAAAGAACTGTTTTATTAGATGTTTGTTTCATTCATAATAGATCATTCAACTCTTCATACTTTCTCCAGCTGTTTATAGAAACTGACAGAGGTTACCAGTATACAATGGCCATTCTGTCCTATTTTTTTCTATTGTTTCTATTTTAAATTTTATTCTTATTACATTTTCTCTCTTTTACTAAACTCTTCCTTTGTTTTGAAGTTGAAGTTGAAGTTCAATGCATCCAATCAGTGACTGATATCCAGCTGCTTAGTATACTGACCTCTGTGAAGCCAGGTGTTTTGTATAATCTCTTTTCGGTCAACAAGGACAGATAAAATATGAGAGTTGGCATGTATAAAGTGAACAGTTGATGTTAACCCTTCTATGATGTTTGGGTCAAATCAGACTGATTTACAACTTCATACAAACATTAAAAAAAAAACAGATCACCACTTTCATTGAAAGTAACTGGTCGAACCACCTTTAAACATTTGGGTGTTCCCGGTCAAAAATGGCCGGCTGTGAATGAACGGAAAATGAACGAGTGACTAGACTATGTTCATCCATTAGAACCCTAACCCTACCCCCCACCCTCCACCTACACACGCACACACACACATACTGGTTTACAGTGCAGAGACCGACAAAATTCCAAAACGGACACGTTGGTGGTTTACACTGACACACCTTCCCAAGGTCTTAGAGCCATGGGTGTAGGGTAAGGCTAAAACACTGCAAAAAAATTGGAGAAAATTTTAGCTCACTTCAGCTCTCAGAAAGAAGCTTCAGGGCTGGAGATATCGCACCTGACTGGGTGGTGGTTTAACCCAACTTTTGGATTGTGGTTCATACTGACCACAACAAGTTTATGGTAACTTTAAAGGGACAAGAGAGAGACACCCACCGGATATACCCACTAGTATTCTATGTATATATCAGTTTTTCTCATTTAGGTTTTTTTCTGCTCTTTTTTATTTTGTGTTATTATTCCTTTACATAATGGTCAATAATTTAAGTATTTTATTTTATTTTATGTTATATTTCATTATGGATTATTCCCCTATTTATGTTGAATGCACTGTTTGTGGACTGGGCTCTTTCCGTGTGTAGGGACGGTGTGGGCCCTTATGAAAAATGTAGTGCATTAAAAACACGGTACATGAGGTGCATTCAAATTGCAGAGTAGGGGATGCACAGAGTTTTGTTTGTTTTGGTTTGAATATGTCATTTTTTTTTTTTTTTTTTCTTTTTTTGCTTTGTTTTGTTTTGGTTGGAGGGGGGGGGGGGGCATTAAGGAAAGAGGGGGGAGCCATAGGCCTGGCATCCCAGCAAACACCCATCAAGCTTACCAGTATACTTATTATTCCCCCTCTGGCGATGGGGCATGCCTGTCTCATCGCGGGGTCATGTCTGGGTCTCGGGTATTGCTGATGGAGGTGTTGTGGTGGCGTTTGGGGGGACTTTTGATGGGTGATCAGGCCAGCGTCCTGTCGATCAAGGGGATCCCAGGCACCCAGTGTATGTTTTTGGAGTTGATGGTACTCGGGCTTCAATCAATCTCCATCGCAGTGGCTTTTGCATTGATGTATTGGACGTGGGCATGGCCTTGTGGTGGAGCGGTCATGCCCTGCTGCCCGGGGCGCTCTTGTGGTTTCTGTCCATGGAATTTGTCTAGTTTCCACTACTATTGCTATGACAAATTTTTCTATTTTTTTATCATCATGATTTATATAACTATTATTACTCTTCGATCTCCTGCTTTGTAATACTGCCATTACCAACATATATGTTATATATTATATTTGTATTATACATGAACACACACACACGCACACACACATTCACACACACACAGAGCTGACTACTCATGTAGATTTTCTGATTTTCTGTAAATTTGGTCCATTTTGCTAATTGTTATAATATTCAGTGTCAATTATTTGTATATTCACTGCAGTCATAAATGTTCACTACAAGTTGAAGACATTTTTTACAGCATTAACATAATACAAGGGTTAAGTTTGATTTTCCCCCCATTATGTAATTTATCCACAAAACAGAAACACTGGTTTCAGTTGAGTTGATATGCCTCATGGAGTACAGTTTTAATTAAATCTGAAAGTTAAGCTAGAGGTGCTAGCTAGAATTGTGGAAATAGGTTGCATGCAGGAATCAAATCAGCTGCCTCTGTCGAGATGAGAACCTCCATATTTGAGCAGCATGGGCAGCTGTTTTATTTCCATTGCACCAGCAAACATTTTTATAAATAAAAGCTTGTGTTTGAATCATGAAATTTTAAACATCAGTTGACGTTGTCAGTGGGAGGATAAGTAATGTTACTGTGTTATTTTTGTAATACGTTGTTACCTTGCAAAGCAACTGGATCCATGCCTGTCATCATGCAGATCCATCCAGAGCGTAGATTTGATGTGCTGAAAGCAAGAAGAGAATGCAAGCCTCTGATTGGTCTGTAACAAATGTAACAAACAATACTTTTGTTAAATGACCTCCCAGTTCTCTTGAAAGGTGCTGCCCTCTTTAATCATTTTTATAGAATGTTGTGCAGATGGACTTAAAATATGTCACAGGCAGTGTGGTGTGTGATGCTAGGTATGTTGTGCCTTAGCACAGAAAGGAACGCAATGGTATTCCAGCATATTTATTATCTGAAATAGCGATAAAGTCAGATAAGGTTTTCAACTATAAAAGACATTTGAATTCAGTAATAATATTTTGAAAAGCTGTTAAATTAAAATGCTTACTGCCTGACATACATGTGTAATATAGATGTTACCCACTGGACTTGGACGTGGTACCTTAGGTCTCTGATGGGTAGACTATAAAGGGGAGTGTTTCTTGTCTTGCAGATTGGTTAGATTCACATCACAATTTGATCCAGATATAAAAAAAATACTCAGAACTGAAATTAGTTTGCTCATAGATCTTGAATGAATGAGCAAATTAGGGGATGGCCATATTCTCAAAGCACCTCTCCCAGCCAAACTTGGTGTGTAAACCAACGCAATCAGTCAGTAATCATTAGCAATCAATCTTTATTTGTAAAGCACTAGATCATAACATACAGGGTTCTCTCAAGACACCTTTCAACAGAGCTGGCAAAAGCCATGCTCCTCATTTACAGATAAACACATGTAGGCTACATATACATATAAAATAAACATTTATGAAATAGGAACACTCAAATTCATACAAATACACACATCCAAGCCCAACATAAATCCACCACGAGCACAGCACTACACTACAATAAAACTCAAATTTCTAAACATTTGGATGTGTAAAATATTGACGTAAATAACTGATTCAGCATCGTGCAGCAAAATATCACAATATTATTTCACAGAAATACTTTCTTACATCTACTCTGAAGTATTTATTTTGTTTTCCATAGCAACAATAAACAAGCAATGCCTGTCATGACAGCTTGTTCACCATGGTTGCCATGGCAGATGTGTCCTGTTACAACCTTAGTTTGGCAGCGACTTAATTTCTTATAAAACTGTAATGATATTGCTTAATCATGACAGAACAATTGGCAAACAATTGCCATTTTTGATAACATGTCCAACTCTGCTATGAACCATGAAAAATAGATTTTATTTGTCTTTGAGAATCTTAGAAAATAAATGGGGCGATGTACTGTAAGTGATTATTTATAACTTATGTAAAAAATAGGCATAAGTCCTTTTTAAACAAAAGCTATGTTTGTGTTAGAAATGACTTGAAAATTGTGTTAAACCACCCAAAACATCCAGAAAACACAGAGCATCATTTTTGTTTGATTTAAACCTTGGATATTCTGCCTTCTCCCATTTTAGATATCTTATTAGCACTTCTGTGTGACCCTAATGTGAAAGTAAGCACCAAAGGAGTATTTTCTGATGTTCATCATTATTCAAGCTTCTGCGTCACCATGACAGGACATTTTTTGTTTGTTTGTTTGTTTTTTATCTCACAGAGGCTTCAGCCAGATGTGGTACCCCCATGTAGCCTATCTTGCACCTTGAGGAGGAACTGGGCGTGTTCCATTTTTGTCTCAAGCATAAAAACCCAACACACTTCAGACTCTGCAGACTCCAGCATCTCTGACTCAACAGGCAAGATGACCAGTTTGACTCCAAAAGACAAGGCGACAGTGAGAGCCTTCTGGGACAAAGTGTCTTCAAAGGCTGAGGACATCGGCACACAGGCTTTGGCTCGGTATGTCAGAATCTTATGACTTTTTTAACCTCTTTAAACTGCCATTCATTCACTCACTAACAGTGCTTTTCGCTGCCCAGGATGCTGATTGTGTACCCACAGACTAAGGCTTATTTTGCACACTGGAAGGACCAGAGCCCTAACTCCCCCTCTGCCAGGAAGCATGGCATCACTGTGATGTCTGGAGTTGCAGATGCTGTGGGCAAGATTGATGACCTGAAAGGAGGTCTGCTGACCCTCAGCGAACTGCATGCCTTCACTCTGCGTGTGGACCCTGTCAATTTTAAGGTGAAAACACTAAAAAGACTTTTATTTTCAGAGTATATTATCAACAATTCAGCAAATGTGCTACAGTTGGCAAAAAAGTCAGTTCCTGACCAGTTGTTAAATTAGTCTCAGCAAACAAACCAAAACATGAAGACAGAAATAAGAGAATGAATATGTGAGCAGAACCTTGCTGTGAACCCTTGTGAATATCTACATTTGAAAATAACATGATAGTGTAGAGCTGAGCAGATTAACAAGCATCATTGATAAGCATGTGGGTCAAACATAAAACATTTAAAAATGCTAAAACTACAAAAAAAAAATAAAACTTCTGGACAGATAAGATAGAACACGTTTAGTTCTAAGAAAAAAAAAAATAGGAGTAAAGAAGGCATCCAATTGGGTCTTCCTGTCATTTCAGAGATGCATGCATCAGCACATTTGAGGGTAGACAGGAAAATTTGATAACTGTTTGGAAAATCCAATAAAGTAACTTTTGTTTGTTTTCATTCCCTCAGATCATCTCCCACTGCATCCTTGTGGTAATGGCCATCATGTTCCCCATTGAATTTACCCCTGAGGTCCATGTCTCCATGGACAAGTTCCTGGCATGTCTGGCTTTGGCTCTGGCTGAGAAATACCGATAAACAGCAGGAGAGGAAGATGAGGACTGTAGCTTCAATGGTTTAGTCCACAATACAGAAATAAAAGCTGCAAAATTCAAATAAATGATCTTTTTGTGATGATTTTGCTGTGAATATTTTTAGAAAAACTTTATTCTATACAATAGAGAGCCTAGCAGAACAGGGACCACAAGGAAGTATTTTGTATTTCTCTTCCTTGTATAATATTTACAGTACATTACCAGTCCTGGAGCCCTCCTTAGTTATACTTAAGAACAGTCAAACCCCTCTCTCAGAACTCACAAGGGAAAAAAGTAATTCATTGCTATGAAGAGCAAACTGAACTCAAATTGTTATCACTGACAAAATCAGTATTAAATTGGTCCAGGCACACATTTCAGAGCAAAGGCCTTTGATGAGAGAATGCCCTTAATGCTAAAAAAGTTAAGAAATGATATTCAGTTGAATTTGGCTCCTCTTTGATGATACTTGTTGGTTATGTATTCTGTATCACTGGGAAACCTGAAGTCACCATTACAGCAAGGTACAACTTATAAGGATGAATCAATTGTGGAATAAGAGACACAGCCAAACATGTGTGTAGTGCCCAAAAACAGACCCAAAGTCCTCTGCAACTGAAAACTGGTGTGGTACCCAGAGTGGCAGTATTATTTTCTGTCAGCCCTGATACCATTTCCAAACTTTGGACCACGTTCCATGAGACAGGTGAGGTCAGAGACACGATGTGAAATGGGTGTCCTAAGAGGACAACTTCCCAAAGGGACCTGTTCCTCATCCTTAATTCGCGGGGGAACAACAGGCTTTCTTCCAGGGGAAGAGGGGATTTTGACAAATATCTTTGGGGCAATACCCACTTTTGCCGTGTTACTTATTCCACAAATTCACAATCCTTACAAGTTATTGCTGGTAATGAAGGGGACTAATCAGGCTTTCTAACAATACAACATACAATGTCAAATTAGTTTTTCTGTTTCTACCTCTCTCAACCCCTCTTTCTGCATCTCTTTGTATTTTATTTCAACTACTACAGATGACTGGACAGTTACAAGCAGAGAAAACTGATGCATAAAAGTCAAATATATGCAAGCAAAACAGGAGTGGTATCATATCTATCAGGCATTCCTCCTCTTTCCTCGGTGAGCCACACAGATCATGTCTTTGGCTCTATGGGCTGAGGTGTGTTATTATTTCACAGCAGTGATAAGACCATGTGCTGCGGCTACATTGTCTCTGTAACAAAAATAGATTCCTCCTTCCTTCACCCCCTCCTTCTTACACACCCATGTATCCACACATGCACAAGCAGCCCATCCCCCAAGACCAATTTTTGAACAGTTTATTTTGTTTTTACAAAATCACCTGTTGGAGATCATGTTGAGTCTCAATAAGAGGCTCACAGTGCATGTCACAGCAAATTTAGATAACACTTAACATTTAAATATTGGTTCAACAAATTTGATCCTTGTATTATGTTGTAATAAAAAGCAGTCAAAGAAAGATTTACGAGTATTGAAAATTGATTTTACACTGTATGTTTTACAAAAAACAGCAGCATTTTTTTAGAATGAGGATTAAGAGCAAAGTAAAATAAAAATAAAAACTACACTCAGAATGAACACAAGAATACTAAAAATAAAAAAATGTATACAAATACATCTTTGGTTAAAGAAATGACAGTAAGTGCAGCTTTTATGAGTAACGGTAGGCTAATCATTTTTAGTTTGAAGTTACTTTGGTTGTATAAAGTGTATAAGTGTACAACCTTCCCTGGCAGTGGGAAGTTTGTTACAGAAGAGAGTCTTGTGTCTGACATGATAATGAAGTCAATGATACGACACTGCCACAATTGTTTTATCACATATTCATTCTGAAACATTTTTTACCTCCACTTTTCTTCAACCATTACTTTCAAAATGTTACTCATTTTATCAAATGAGCTGTTTCCCTTTTATTGTATTTTCATTTGTATTTTTATTTTATATTTTCAGTTTTAATTAGATGCTTTAACAATTATGCCCCATATTCAAGCAAATAAATTTCTTTAAATTAAATTTTATTGATACCTTACTGAAACTGAAATGGTTCCAGCTGTAAACAACCAATTTTATGGGAGGATCACATAAAAGTAAAAAAAAAAAAAAAAAAAAAGGAGATAAAAAACCTGTCCTTATCATGTTAGTCTCTGCTGAGTATATATTTATTAGAGGTTAGAGATGCAGCATCTCATATTCAGGAGGGTCCTCACATCTGTGTGATTGTAGAGATAGTTTTTAATCAATAATAATCATGAAAAGAATAATGGACGACCAGACCATAAATCTGTCCCCACCATATTTGTCTCCATTGAATAAAAAGCCATTAATGGTAATCCTCTTGAGATGTGGCACCTCACTTTTCAAGTGGGACCTAAAGATAGTGTGAATGGATGTATAATCAATCATGGATAGGGAGATCATGCTAATATACACAGACCGCTATAATGATTGATATGAACTGGAATGGGGCTAATGAAAACTTCTTTCCAGAGAAAATAATGTTAAACAAGAAATGTACTACATTCTTTTCAATCCAAAGACTTATTGTGACTGAAACTGTTCTCTCTCAGACAAATGTATTGCATTTTCCTCTTTCTAATTTCAGACAACTTTGCATAAACAACAAAGCTTAACATTGGTTGATAGGGGTGGGCTGGGTTGTTAACATTGCAGAAAAAATGCTGCGCTGGATGGGAAAGAGTTAATTATAGCGATTGACAAAACTGGATAGTTTTTACTCCCCCCCAAACACACACACACACACACACACACACACACACACACACACACACACACACACATACACACACATCGGTAAATTGAGTTTCAGACCCCTGACCTAAAGGGTCTGAGACTGAAACAGTGCACCGTTTTGGCTTTGCTGGCCCCTAGTGGCCACAGGTAGGACTGCGAGGACCACGGACAGCTGCTGCAGGGGTTCTCAGCTGCTGAATATGAAGCCCCCTGACCCACATTTGAGCTTGAACAGTGTTAAGGCGTTGTTTATGGTGAAATGAGTGCCAAGGTGGATACTTACATCATTTGATTCCCTGTTATCAATTAACTGTAGTTGATATATATATGTATATGTATATATATATATATATATATATATATATATATATATATATATATATATATATATATATATATATATATATATATATATATACTGTATAGATAGATAGATAGATAGATAGATAGATAGATAGATAGATAGATAGATAGATAGATAGATAGATAGATATAGATATAGATGTAGATATAGATATATATGTACTGTATGTATATATATATATTCTAGTCAGTCTTTAAAATAAGTGTTTAGTAAAGGAGAAGGGTTGGTGAGGAGATATATCTTATGGTATTTTCCTCTTGTTAGGAGGCAGATTAAGTTGTAAACTGATAATTAAGGTTAAGTTCACCCCCTGCCTTTGTTTATTTCATACTTCTTGTTGAGATCACTATTTGAAATGTCTTTTCCATGTTTTTAGTTTACAGTCTCTCACTGACATATTTGTTGTATTAATAGTCCATCTTGACTGCACCTTTTTGAATCTTTGATTAATTTTACTTCCAGTGACGTGATGCCTTTTCTTTAATGCTGTAATCCTGTAATGTAATTAGCCTTTTTGATTGGCAAAGCTATGTTGTAATTTCTTCAGATGTATTTTTGTAGTTCTTAAAGTGCCTTTTGAGACATGCCTAATTGTTTTTATCCATTTAAATCACACTCCTAGTAATTGTTATAGTTTTTGATTTGACTGTTGAGTAAAACTTTATTTACTGAGTTTCTGCAATTCTTAAAACACATCAAATTATTATTTCTGTTGTTGTTAACAGTAATAATACCCAGGGGGCACCCTGACATCAATTTGATGTTGAAGTATGGTCAAGATTTTGCCTAACATGAAAAATAGCCTACAAGCTTTGACCTCCTTATGGATTGTAAAAAGGTCCAACCAAAGGATCAATCTCACATCCATTACTGCATCATACATTGTTGATCAATATCACATCAAAACAATGTTGCTGCACAAAACTTGACATCAAGTTGGCATTGATTTTATGTCTGTCAGAGGACGGATGTCATGTTGATTTACGCTTTTGACCGCATTATGATAATAATTTGATGCCAGTGTTTGATGTCAAATTGGTGTTGAATTGACATCAGATGCCCACTGGGAATAATATACTTTTGTAAATCCCATTTCTGGTTGCAAACACATTTTATAGCATATCTTCCATTTTTTAAGGATCGTCAAAATTCATTAATAAGAGAATACTTCTTTCACCTTTTTCTCGTCAAACTATTATTTATTTGATTTTATTAATATTCATTCATTTACTTATTAATGCACTGTGTAAAAGTAGTTAGAAAAGACAGAAAAGACAATTTCACATAATCACTGCTTGGATAGACCCACTGTGGATTGCAGCCAGCTTCGCTTGGATAGACCTACTGTGGACTGCAGCCAGCTTTGCTTGGATAGACCCACTGTGGACTGCAGCCAGCTTTGCTTGGATAGACCCACTGTGGACTGCAGCCAGCTTTGCTTTGATAGACCCACTGTGGACTGCAGCCAGCTTTGCTTGGATAGGCCTACTGTGGACTGCAGCCAGCTTTGCTTGGATAGACCCACTGTGGACTGCAGCCAGCTGGACGTCAAACAGAAAAGTGAGATCTACTCTGTCAACGCGAAGGCAGAGATGTTTGATTTTTTATTTATTTATTTTTTTTTTTTTAATTTTTGCGTATCATTTGTTTGGCTCAAGATGAAGGGGGCTTGTGTTAAACAAAATAAGGAACATTTATACCAGGCAAGAAATTCTTCCATACAGAATCCTGATGCGATCAGCTGTTTGCTTTTTATTATCTGTGGCCCTTCTGTGGGGACCCTCCCCTAAAAGTCTGGTGTTGCGCTCAAGATAAGGCTGCATAGAAACCAAAGTTCACCGTACATGACCCTTTTAGTGTTGATAAACACAACCAAATGTTGGATTAAATTCATTCAGTGTCTTGATTGAATGGGGTGTGCTTGTGTGTGTGTGTGGAGGGGGGGGGCATTGCCTGGTGTCATGGTTATTTCGACCTATATATGTATATATAATTTATCTATTTATCTATCTATATTTTTTATATTAGAACATTTTCACGTTTTTTTGTTTGTTTTTATTGTCAGCTTCCTTTTGATTTTAAATTTGATATTTGAAAATGTATCAGTCAGTGGACAGAACAAGCATCAGTCTGAGTCAGTTCAGCTCGCCAGCTTAACTTGTATGAAAACTTTTGTTTTTTCTTTTTTGAAAAAAAAAAGAAAAAAAACTTGTATGAAAGCTACCAGTCAGGAGGTCAGGCAGGGTCTGGCTGTCACATGCAGATAAAGCACTGATGGACAAATAAAAAAACAACACAGTGTACAGTAATGATTTTAACAATGTCAGAGATTAGTTTTATATACACTAAGGTATACACTCATGGTCAAATTGAATGAAGTACATTAATTCTAGTTTTGACATGTTCAGGGTTAGTGTAGTAGCTTAGGCCGGATATTTGAGATAAGGCTTTTCAATATTTAAGAGAGAACTCTCTTAAAAAATCACAAACAGCCTATTTTTTAAAATGGCTTGAGCTTAATTCTTGGTTCAGTAGTATTCAGAAGTCTTTGAGGGGGTTATCTCATATCCCTCATATCTCATTCAAGCTGCCAGATATGGAGCAGTTCCAAGTGGCACGCTATCTTTGAGGTGGGCCGGGTGTGCCCATGCAGTGTTGTTGTATAAAAGCACCCAGAGTTTAAGCTCTTCATTCAGCTTCAACTTCAACCAAACAACCAGCAAGATGACTAGTCTCAACGCCAAGGACAAGGCCGCAGTGAAGGAACTGTGGGCAAAAGTGTCCCCCAATGCAGAGGCTATCGGCACTGATGCCCTGTCCAGGTAAATATCACCACAAACATACTCATGTGGTCTTTTCCAGTTTTCTTTATTTGTACCTTTTCAGTTATGTACTCTTACAACTTTGGCACCCAGGATGCTGGTGGTGTACCCACAGACCAAGACCTACTTCTCCCACTGGAAGGACCTGAGCCCCGGCTCTGCCCCAGTGAGGAAGCACGGAGCGACCGTGATGGGCGGCGTTGCCGACGCTGTGGCCAAAATTGATGACCTGAATGCTGGTCTGCTGAACCTGAGCGAGCTGCACGCCTTTACTCTGCGTGTGGATCCTGCCAACTTCAAGGTAGGTGTCACAGATGATAGCCGTGAAGGGTTTTCAATCTGTGGCTCGCTGATCCAATGTCTTCCTTTGGAGATGACAACAGAGGGAACATAACTGTGTCTTTTACTACTCCCTCAGATACTTGCTCACAACATCCTCGTTGTCATGGCAATTATGTACCCAAATGAATTCACCCCTGAGGTCCACGTGGCTTTTGACAAGTTCCTGGCTGCCCTGGCTCGCGCCCTGGCCGAGAAGTACCGATAAACGGGAAGAGGACGCAGGAGACGGATGATAAATGCGCAACTAAATCTCTGTCAGTCTGAAAATATGAATAAAGTATCAAATGCAGTTAAACTTTTTGTGGTCTATTTTCATTAAGTCATACAAGACTCTTAAAAGAGGGATTTTGATTTAAGTCGGGTGTCAAGAAGAAAGGACTCAGCGCTTGGAGACGGTTGAGCGCATCTAATGCGCTTTTCTTCCCTTTTTGACCATTTTGGGTATGAATATCTGCAAGATTGTGTTTTTTCGATTTTGTTATTCCCAACTCAGACCTAAGAAAAAGTCTAAAATACACAGTGTGCATGTACACTCATGAAGTTAAGCACAAAAATAAATAAATCACAGTTTGCTTTTTAAAGTACTTTTTATACCTATAGCGGTCTAAGTGTGGTTAGACCTGGCCCAGAGGGTTAAGAGATGCCAACATCTCTTTTTAACATGGTTTGACGAATTCTTACGAAATGATGCAGAAAAAGTTGGCCTTCTAATCTAACACAATAATTAAAGACACAATGAGGCTCCTTCGAATAAGCCGCTAGATATGTAATAGTCCTTTTCAAGGTTGTTCAGCTTTGCGTCATGCATCCAAATGCTGTGCAAAGTTGGCTTAAAAAGCTCCAGTTTACTTTACTCTCTGTCTTCGACGTTTGTCGTTTGAGGCTGAGACAAGCTGATGGCCATTCAGTACATTATTTTATAATATAACAACAGTGCTGGGAAACGACATTTGGACGCTCTGTCCCAGTTTGTGTGCAAATATGACTTTACACATCAAGGCTAAATATTCATCTTGTAAAGGTTAGTAGGCCTATAAGGTAAAATAAAAAAATATGTTCCGCCTTATAATTTATTGTTGAAGAATGCCTTGTGTTTTAATTTATATTCTGAACCAGTTACTCGTGCCAGGCAGAGGAGACTGCTTTTCAGGGGATACTTTTCAGGAAAATCTGTTAATTTGTCATGAAGAAGCTCCGGGGCGAAAAGATATATTTTAATTTGACTGTCTCTGCCAGGAAGCAAAGGAGGTCTATGTAAAGGGTGGGGAAAATGTGTCAATCCATCGAGAAAAGGTTCACACATTTGCAATAGGCGTCTTGTGCTCTGCCAAGACAGTGATGAGGAAAACCGAGTGGATCCAGTTTTCTTTAAGCAGGCCAAAGCAATCAAGAAAAACTGTAATCCACATAAACAAATCCATGTGGTGTTGGTTTGGCCTCCATCTCCATGGCCGTCTAAAATAAAAGATATTCACAATTTCACAGCACATTATGCATGTGTATGTCTGCGTTAGTAATTTAACAGACATCTTACCTGAACGTATTGATAATGGAGGTGTTTGACACGTTCATCATTTCTTTCTAAAGGTATTGACCAGAGGCTCCATCCTTAGTCTATTCTCCTCAAGGACTCTGGCAATTGTTGCTGATGGTGTTCACATGGTGTCTTGAATTTTTCTCAGCTTTATGGCATGGTTTGGCCATGTCAATGACAGCTGTTTTCTGAACATCTATGAAAATTCAACGTCTTCCTTCTGCAGGTGGAAACTATGCATCCTAAATACAGTACAGTATTATGAAACATAAAATACTGTAATCAATAGATTTCCCAAATTGCCAGCTGAAAACAAATTACTGTTAAGCTGGAACAATACAGTAAATGTAGGACGCATGTCATACCTGTTGTTTTGCTGGAAAATTCTCATAACTGATGCAACTTTTGAACGCTGCAAGTTTGGTTGCAGCCTTGAACCAGCCTGTCTAAAAGAGAGGGCATGGTTTTACTCCATGCATGGTCTAACACTGTGGACCGTATTTCATCAGAGACCACAGCTCTTTTTCTTTTCCTCACTGTTCTCTACCAACCTGAACCAGTGCTCTTTGATCCATATTCCCAAAAGAAAACAAGCCACTCTTTTTCTGTGGCTTCTGATGAGGCCAAACACAGATCACCTGAGTCGGTTTTCAGCTGACAGCTACACTCAGCTGTGTTTAGAATTACATAATCTTTTTGTTATCTAATTGTCAATATTTTGATATGATTTTCTATTTCAATGTGGCTGCAGCAAGAATTCCCCATGTTTTTCCCCTTAATTTGTTTTGTTTTAACTGTTTATAACAAAGTGTGTTAGCATTTGAAAAAATTACTCAATTTAGTTCAATTCAATTCAATTCAATGTAATTCAACCACTTTATTTATCCCCAAGGGGGCAATTTAAAAGCCACAAGAGTAGCACAAACCAAAAGCACAAAGACAAAAACGCAACAAAGCATCAACTTGTAACTGAAGAGTTCATGAACTTTGGTGATTGTGATCACTGAATGCATTTTGTGTGAAAGCAATGGAAAGTGATGGAAAAATCGATTTTTGAAATGGGAAGAAAACAAAACCTTAACATATACTATTCATAACCTTTCTGATTTTCAGATTTGTCCTAGCTGAATAATTGTTCACCTTTAAGGAAAAACTTCAATAACTTAAATTAATCTCACGTAAGACTTATTTAAATACTGCATAATCCCATACGGTGAAGCATCGTTTCATCATTATGGGTTGGGAGGGCGATTGGGGTTTGGTTTTATTTCATTATTGGTTTTTGGTTTTATTTCATTATTTTATTGTATTTTGTTGTATTTTTTAAATTATTATTTAAGTATCCCGAAAGGAATAAGCGGTATAGAAAATGAATGAATGGTAATAACAGCAACAATAACAGCAGGTGAGACAATACTAAAATTTGGGGAACTTAGTTTCTTATCTTTTGCTAAGTAATAGAAAAGTGATGCTTTAGATATCAATAAATTCTTGATAGAAAATGGACCAAAAACGTAGGCTATGTGATACATATAAAAAGAACAACAACAAAAAATCAGATCTACCAAGACAATACCCCATGCCATGTTAGGTCGCCGGTTTTAAGGAATAATAGCGTTTTAATTGGTTTACTTCAACAAAGGTCTCAATAATGAGCAGCCATTCATTGTATAGCTTGGCTTAGTCAGACAGTTAAAACAGAAAAGATGGAACTTGAAAAAAGAAAATAAAGGCAGAGGCTTAAAGAGCTGAGTGTTGCTGAAAATAGCTCACCCAAAAGGGCAAACGTGAGACAAAACCTAACCATGGCATTTATGTTACAGGACTAACATCTTAAAACACACACACATACACTATAAAATGGTATGATAAATCATATTAATGTTGTCGTGTTTTTTTCTTAATAAAGGAATGAAGTGTGTCCGTTTCAACAGATTTGACACCATTGACAGAAATCTTTCCTAATAAACAAACATCGCACACAGCTGTCTTGGTAGATTAAGCATTAGGTTTTATTTATTTATTTTTGTAGACATAATAATAGTATTACATCTTCAATCAAATAAACCAAATGAAGAGTCTTCTGATGCAGTCCTTCAGTGGTACTGTCTGCCCAGGGAGGACACCACCACAGCAAGGAACTTCTGGAAAGCTGCCTGCACGTCACCAGTGAAGGAATCCCCCATCTGACTGGCCACCACGATGGTCAGACAGTCGGACAACAGCTGCAACACATAGGAAATAAAACAGTTGGTGAATACAGACATCAACTCGGTTTTCAGTTTTCAAAGCAGTTTTACCTTGAAGTTGTCGGGGTCCACGTGCAGTTTCTCGGAGTGCAGCACGCTCAGCTCTGCATAGGTGTTCTTGATGTCGTCCATGTTCTTCACTGCCCGGTCCAGGCCGTGCAGGACCACTTTCCCGTGAGCTGCAATCATCGGGTTTGAACGGATGGCCTCGGCGTTGTAGAGATTTCCAAAGCCGCCGAAATACCTCTGAGTCCAGGGGTAGACCACCAGACACCTGAGGAAAAATAAGTGAATTGTTATAATAAAAAAAAAATAATAGGCTAATAATAATTGTCAACCCTTTCTGTACATTCGTGTGAGATAGACAGAAAAGGTGTTGTACCTGGAGAGAGCTGCAGGTCCAACCACCTCATAGTCCATCTTTGAGAAGATATCCTGGATGGTGGCGCGCTCGAAGTCTGTCCATTCAACCATGTTTGCTCGTGTTCTTACCAGAGCTGTGCCACATATGTCGCTTTTAAATGAACCAGTCTGTCGTTTAGGGGCGAGGGGTGCAGTGGGTTGGCCAAGTGCTCTGCAGATTTACAAAGATTACACAGAGAGGACAAATCTGCCCCGCCAAGATTGTGCCAGGGAGGGGATTGTCCCATTGCAAAAACAACCTGCTGTGGATGATTGCAAATAGAAAAAGGATGCATGGCCATTTTTCCTTGGAAACGTGTGTTTACAGTTTTTATCACATGGGGGCAATGACAAATTTTGCATTTCAGCTGTTCAACTGGACCTCCATACAAAGTAGACTATAGAACTCTGACTCCGTCTCAATGACGAAAGTTTTTTTTCTTTTCGGAAAGTCTAATTGAATCTCTCAAAAAAAAAAATGGTATGGCCTTCTGTTTACAGGTTTACAGGATCAATCTGCAGGCTATTGGGTTAACAAATGGGATCATTCAGTTTTCTGATCTGATTTTAGTTTTTTCGGAGTCTTTCCTGCAATGAACTACTGTATTTTTATGATAATCGAACAATATTAATTAATACATGGTGACTATGATAACTGTTAAAGCTGTACTGTTAACTGTCCTAACACCAAACTCAGCCTGATGATCAAACATCTGATCTAGCCTTCAACAGCAATTTCTTCAGAGAAATGTGTTTTTGATTGAAGTTAAATTTTATATTGAAATATGTTCATAGTGACAAAGATAATTGTAAAAGCTGTTCTGTTATAAACTGTAGTGACACCAAGCTCAGCCTGATGATTAAATATATTTGCCTATAGTTACACTCGCTCTTGTTTTAGAGAAATATGTTTTAATGACTCAAATAACGTGATATTTAAATATGAAATTATGTTAATTAATAGGTAATGACTATAATTACTGTTGCTGTATCGTTATAAATGAAATCAAAGTCGCGCTGGTGATCAAACATGTCCTCTACTACAGCTCTTAAAGTTTTTTTTGTGTGACTTAAGGTAAGCTTTTCGTAAGAGGTAGGCTACAAATTACTTCCAGGTCATGTTTTTTAAACCATTCTTCAACTGTTTTCAGGGAGTAATAAAGACATTCCTTTCATATAAATAGGCCTTACATGTTATTTGCCTTGCGGGGCGTCGGTGACGCAGTCTGATTACGGAAGTGCATTGCATTCACTGTATATTAAAAATAGACCTTATCTCGTAATTAAGAGATCTTTTCTCCTAATATTTTTTATAATTTTTATAGAGTGAATGCATATCCAATTACACCAACACATATAGTTTAGTGACCATAAGAGAGCACAATTTTAGTCTTAAACAGTGAAATGGCAATACACGGTTTGAAGAGTAGGCTATGGATCTCTTATAGGCTATGGCGATACTAAAGGCCTACTGTTTTTTCTTTTTCTTTTATTTGGTGTGTTTTCTTATTTTGCCCTAAATAGGCTATTTGATTTCTCCTACTTCACGTGAAGGATTTGAGGATTTTTGTTCATTCAAAATAAAAAAGCATATAGGGCCTATGTATGATAAAACATTTCCCTAAAGAAAGAGCTTCATGGCAGTGATATAAAAAAAGAAAGGTCTGGTATGTAAAGTTATTGTTTCACTGAGGAGTTTATTGACCCAGAAAGTCTGAGACTGTTGACATTTTTCTGACTTTACCCAAGTCGCCTGTCTATAATGCATTAATAATTGTTGTAGCCTACTGGCTTGACTACAAACTGTTTCATTTGGTTAAAAGTTTCTAAAACCGACTTTCCAACATGGAAGGTGACCAAAAGAACTATTTATTGGAGGTTTTTAAAAAAAAAAATCACAAAAATGGAGATCAGAGATTTGTTCAGAGGGAGTTTGTTCCCAACAGCAGCTATATGATTTATTTAATCAGGCTACATCCTCCATGTGGTAACTCGATGATACAAAAATCCTCTTCAATTTAAGTGATAATGAATGCAGAAGAATGACAACACCTTTGGAATTTCGCCCAAAGTATTATCCAACTCACATTAAGAACACAAATAAGGCAGGAGATGTGGTTCCAGTACACTAAAAATAATCTTTATTGCAAAACAGGCAGTGGATCAAATTCTTGAAATCTATGCTGATTGAAAACGAGAATTAGGGAAAACTTGGGGGCAGTCAGAGGCTGAGAGGGACTGATGGAGAGTGAAAGGGTTGTCCCAAAGTGACCTGGAATAACTTAAGCACCCCAAACAGTCGTGTCAGATACACACACTCACGGACACCACTCTGGACCTCAACTCCTCCAACGTTGTTCTCCACTCTTAAGTAGACAAAAAATAAAGATCTAAAGAGGCCAAAATTAGCAAATTAATATCAAGAAACCTGTGGGATCAGCAGAAGCCGGGTGAGCAGGAAGTGAGCGCCCCCGGGTGGTGACAGGCGACCACTACAGTGGATGAGGATGCAGAGATCTCATCCTGCTACATGAATTTATTCAGTCTGTTATTCATTCACTTATTATTATTATTATTATTATTATTATTTGCAAACAAACGATTAGTCGTGATGGTATGTTAAGTATATATTTAATTAAAAAAGACAAAGCACAACAACTTTGTAAAACTTTTACAACAACATCAAAAATTATATCAAACAGTTGGAGCCAACGCTTCGTATTTGTTAATATTGCAAATAAAGCGCCAGATTCGGCGTGATAAGAAGATTTCAATGGTTAATATGTCCCCCTATTTTATATTTAATTTATTTGTAGCTCTGAGCGACGGAAGTCACTTGCTTTGTCGCTAAAGCAGGCGGAACCCGAAATTGTTTTCATTTTTGTTCCTACCGGCTACTCTTCGAAGTAACACATGAAGGAGCATCAGAGTTTGTTGTCGTTTACATTATGGAATACCTTATGGTTAATAGCGAGGTTGACGGCTTCATTTAATGAAATGTTTTTATGGTTATTATCTTTTACTCTCACGTTTCATGAGCAGACGCTCGTCGTTTGGTCGACGTCACCGGGCGCGCGGCTTGTTTGTGTCGCAGCCACAGTAAAGCTAGAATGCTAACATGATGTTCAGCCCAACAGTCGGACTGCCAGATGACGGAACATCCATGTACAGTCATTCACAGCAGAGTGTGTTCAAAAGTGGGGACAAAACCAGCCCTATCAGTGTTATACTGGTCAGCTCTGGCAGCAGAGGGAACAAACTCCTTTTCCGATACCCTTTCCAGAGAGTCGCTGAGTGCCAGTCTGCTTTAACAGGTATGCAGAGCTTCTGGAAAGTTCATAAGAAAGACAAACAATGTCATTTCAATTCAAATGTTTCTCACGAGGTTCTCGATTTTATGAGACTCCTACAGTCATGGTCTTACCTTCATAGTCTTGCTTAAATATGACTGAAAGTACTATCACATAGCCTTGTTGAACTGAACATGATGTGGCACCACACAGATGTATAAATGGACATGTCTGCAGTATCACGCTGTCATGCAGCCACGAAGATGAGCAGCAATTCAACTGGTGGGTGGGGACCCTGAATGGGTTGTTTTCAGTGGGTCATATCAGTATGCTTGGAAAAACTGACATGAAGTCCACAATGTGCAAAGGTTCCAAGCATTCATGCATCTAAACATTGGCTGATATGTTGGCTGTCATTGTCATTTCAGTATCTGCCCATACAAATATAATGCTGATACTGCACCTCGAGCAAATTTCCTGAACAAACAACATGAATATATGATGCATAGAAAATAGAATTAGATGCAAAAAGAGTCACATTGATTTTATTAAGTGATTGGTTTTGGGAAATGTGGCTAGACCAGAATAATTTCTGTACTCAAATTGAGTCTGTTTTAAGCTATACATGTGTTGGTATTTTAATAGATTAACCCCTACATACAACCACTTGTTCAAAGTTAAACTGGGTTTCTTATTCTTGGATTGAATCTTGTGTTCCATTTGAATCATGAAAAAACTGGTTGCTATCATTTTTCCACCTGTGTATGAATATGGTGTCCTTTAGTTACTGCCTGCTTGGTCTCAGAGCTTAACATGTTAAGAACACCATTTATCATAGAGCACTGACACCCATCGCTAACTTTAAATCCTTTTTTCATTATTGTTTGTTGTATGCATGTGTAGGATGGTCTTCTCTGTCCCCATGAAACTTTAACACTGTAACCTTCGAGTTTACAAAGCTATTTTGGGTCTGCTGTCATCGTACCTCCAAACCCTCATCAGTAACAGCGTATAAGTTGTAATGCGCTAGAAAAGCCTTCGACACGTACAAGAATGAATGAATGAGTGAATGAATGTTTATTTCAAACTTTAAAATGGAAAACGTACATTTGTATATCTCTGAAAACTGTGCATGCAGAGTTCTGCTCACAGACACAGCGGAGAGGAGGAAACACTTTGCTGATGGAGAAAGCCCAGCGCTGTTCCTGGAGCCTTGGTTTCTAAGATTAATTCAGGCAGCATTGGCCCACCGTGGCGTGCACAACACCAACATCGGTACAAGCAGCAGTAAATTGGTTCAGTCAACAAGTTACAAGACCCAATGCTAACTAGGTCACTCTATTTGATATTATATTAACAATAATCATACTTGTTGCTGATTGATATTTTCGTTCAACAATGTGTGTATAAAATAAATTGGGCAATAATGTTGGGCGGAAATTACAATTTACGGGCGGAAGTGAGCTGCTTGACAGAGGTCTGCACTCTCGCAGTGCTTTTCTAGTTTGGAAGGAATTCTTGGGGACCATTTGGGCAGCTTATAACAGCCAGACTAATGCAGCCTAGATTTTATGCTAAAAATTAGAAAAGAGCAAAAATGGATTGAAACCCTACTGACAATTAACTACTGCTTGGTGAACTAGAGGGAGAATCATCATGTTGTCTATACAATACACATTTTTCATTTGAATTGAAAGTATGTTGATTGTGTCTTTTTTTGTGTTTCTTTAGTGATTTAATTATAATAATCATATACAATGTGTTGTGACATTTCTTTCCATAAGCAAAACAACGGAGCCCATATGCACTGAACACCAATGGAGAGGGACTTGATGATCAGGATGGTGATTCAAGGTATTGATTTCGTCTTTCTTTTATGAATTCATTAAAAAAAAGGGGGAAAAAAGTTGTAAATATTCCCCAGCAGTCAAACAAACCCCAAGTCTTTCTGTTTTGTAGCTTCTTTTTTAAGAACAAGATGGTCTGTTTATTTTACTTTGTTTTATTTTATTTTGACATTGTTTTGTATAATGCAAAGTTAACTGCAGCAGCATGTTCTGCCTGGGCTACGTGTTCAAGGACACAAAGCTGTCATTTTTTAGATATGAAATCAAGGAAAAGTCAGAGTGCCAGTGCTGCGAGCTAGTACTGCAGACACCACTATGTTGCACCCATACGTATTCACTATAATGTATGTGATGTTTTCTTCTGTCAGGAGAATCAAACCTTCAAACTGTTTCTTAATGCTGTAAACATGGTTAGCATGTTTTTCATGCCCACAGTCTTGCTATGGGAAATAGTGTTGAGTGGTATATAGACTGATAGCTGCTCAAATGGCAGTCAGAAAATCAGCTAAGAAAAGTGCATATTGATTGAAGGTTTTATTTTTTGCAGTTGAACTTCTCCATGTGCTCTACCTCAAACGGACTCTACTATAATGCACTCCAGTTTTGCACATTTTTAAAATTATATTTCTATTTTTGAAAAATATCAGCTAAATTACTGACAAATGAAACAGTAGACAGCACCTTTATATTTCACAAAAATGTTTAATTTTTCAATCAAGCCCATGCATTCTTAAATTGGGAGCCTGTTAACCAGTTAAACTTGTGTAAGTAAAATCACAGATTTAATTTCACTACTTAAAATACCTGTACTACAACATCACAACTACAGGCTTTGTTCTAATGTTTCTTACAATCAATATGCAAAGCAAAAATTATCCTCTCAAAAAAAAAAACTTACACATTGGGAAAAGTTTTTCTCAGACCCGGAAGTTTCAAATAGTAACAAATTTTCTCTTATGTTCGCAAGCTGATGACATTGCAGAGCTGCTGGATTTGCCAGATTTCAGGTCTGTCATCAGGAAGAGTTATTTTTTACAGCAGCAAGCTTACACTTCAGTTTCCAAACATCATCCGGCAACTCATTACATTTTGAGGAGGAAGATAACCCTGAACCCTGATTCAATGTCTGTAATCAGGCAGAGCTATTTGATCTACAATGACTGTGAGCAGCCCAAAGTGGAATGGTCCAATCAGAGTCCTTTAGAGCAGGAAGAGGACCGAACTATGAGCAGGATGACAGCAGGGAGTGACTGCATGTACACGTTCTGCAGCACATTAGCTCCCTCCTATAACAATATCTGATTGGCTCATAATAAATGCCAATTGACAGAATCATTGTCCAATCACCTGCTGGATATACATACTTCTGAAAGGCTCAGTCTCCCCCTAATGCTCCCTATGGGTTCTTTCCCAGATGGACCAGTGAAATATTTTGAAAGGTCCATCAGTTCAGTTGTGTGAGAAGTGACTGCAAGCTTCAAAGTGGCCTGCATTGAATGTGACATATACTGTAGGACATTATGCTAATCACCTTCCAGATTTCCGAAAGGTTCTGCCAGTTTAAATCATCATTTAAGAATTGTTGCTCAGATGGACGTTCTGATGGAGGTTACCAACTGTCTCATCGTTGTCAGAGAGTTATCTAGTGCGCACAAGGAAGCAGTAAGGTCCCCAGTTAGTGTGATGGTGGGTTAAGAGTGGGGGGCATTCTCATTTTGCCTAATTAAAGTAAGTTTCCCTTCAATGAAGCACCTCTCTACATGCATATGTCAAACATGACAGACACAATTCACTGTCTCACCAGGGTTTAGGTGTGTTTTCTCAATCATAAGTATAGTTTGATTACCAAGCAAGATTACAACGTGCAAAGAAATTAGAACATATAATTTGGTACTTTATGGACTCCTTATCATTTACTGAAGAGATCATTTTCATTTTTAGTACACCAGGTGGCATATGAAGTAACTTCAATTGATTTAGAGTTCTAATTAGCCGTTGTTATTGAATAGAGGCGTAGCAGAGGAATGTTTCTTCTGCAGATGTGCAGACCAGCACTTTCATGTCATATTTTAGCATGTTTGTAGGGGTTGTTTGTGTCAATGTCCATTTTATGCATTCAGCCCAACTGTGTGTTGCATTTTCCCTTTTGTTTGCTTTTTTCTTCTTTTTTATGGCCCAATTCCCATTTCAGAGAACAAACTCCACTAACTGACGAACAGTTGGTAGCAGGGTAAGACCAAATCATTCTAAAACACCTTTCCTTTGCTTAGATCACCCCTGTCTTTATTTTACTCCCTTCTTCCTTTTTGTGTCCTACATGGATCCCCAACCCCTATCTCAGTCAAATCCTTGTAAATGACCAGTTGTAGAAATAGTAAATCGGTGCCTTGGCTAATTAATAATTTCAGTTTTGCTTTTCTCTGTTCTGTTTGCTTTTGAAAAGGAATCCAGTCTTTTTAGTTAAATTTAAAATTAAATTATCCCTGATTTCAATCACATTAGCATGTAGACTCAGCTTCTCAAACAATTTTAAATGACAAAGCAACAACATCACTCTCCTATCAAATTTTGTCCATGGGGTAAGTCTGTCATGAGCTTATTTTTTTCATTCCTGGAATTTAACACCTTGATTTTTATCCCTTTTGATTGCAGCATGAGTTACTTAAGACAAACCAGCATGAGTCTTTCACACTCTTCATTGATACAGCTACTTCACTATTTCTGTAAGGGGGCTTCTCTCTCTCCACTCCTCTTCAGTAGCCACACAAACTATGATTTGAAGTGAAAGCTTTGTGCCAAATTATGTTACAAATGCATTTAATTAGCACAGCCCTTCTTGTAGACAGGAATGAGGAAAATCAATCCAAGCGAAGCTAATTTGAACTTTCCTACATGCCTCTCCTGTCTGTGTGCTGGGCCCTCCTATCCCACCCTGCTCACTCTTCTAACCAAGTCCACTCTTTCTCTTTGAAGGTTTTCAGACATCATCTTGGCCACCATTCTGGCCACGAAATCTGACATGTGTGGGAAAAAGTTTGAACTGAAGATAGACAATGTTCAATTTGTGGGTCATCCTACGCTTCTTCAGCATCCCCCCATCATCCAGGTACAGGATTTAGATTCAGTGTTTTGTCACTCTGTGATACACTCCTAAAAAATTGCAAGAATTTTAATTTTGCACCGCTGTAAGGTTCTAAATAGAGCTTCAATATGCAAAAAGAAGAAATGGGAGCAAGGGAAATAACATTTTGAGTAAGCAATTTATTGAGAACAACAATTAAACTGAAGAAAAGCTGTTCTTCAGCTGATCGAAAACTTAAGACCACAGCCTTTAAAAGCCAAAGTTTGCGCAAAATATTTAATTCCATGTCATTTTCTATCAGGTATTCATACTGTCATGACCTACTGATGACAAAGGATTAGAGCTTTCAGTATTGCTGAGGTTGGACACAGTAAGACAGTCTTTATAAATTTCTTAAAAGATCCTGAGGGTTATGGAACAAAAATGTCAAGTGGTAGACCCAAAAAAATTTAACTTGCTCTGAATCGGAGGATTTGATTGGCTGTCCATCACAACAGTGAATGATCCAGCTGGCTTCAGCCCAAAACCATCAGACGACATCTGAGAAGGAATGACATATCCCCCTCAGTGCTCCAGAATGTCCTGTTTGGACTTTGCAAGGGAGCACCAAAGATGGAACATTAAAGTTTTATTCTCTAACGAGAATAAATAGAACCTTGACGACCTTGATGGCTTCCAATTGTACTGGCATGACAAGGAGATCTCACCTAAGATGTTTGCTATGCAGCACAGCAGAGGGGCCACTGTTGTGATTTGAGGTGCTTTTCCCACAATGGAACAATGAAGCTTCAGGTTGTGCAGGAGTATCAAACAGCAGCTGGCTATGTGAAGATATCGCAACAGGTTTCCCTCAGGACTGGGATGTTACAGACATGGACAAAATTGTTAGTACCCTTCTGTTAAAGAAAGAAGAACCCACAATGGTTGCTGAAGTAACTTGAAACTGACAAAAGAAATAATAATTAATAATTAACTGAAAATTAACTAATGAAAATCAGACGTTGCTTTTAAATTGTGGTTCAACAGAATCATTTTAAAACACAAAATAATTAAAATGGCCTGGACAAAAATGATGGCACCTTTAACTTAATATTTTGTTGCACAACCTTTTGAGGCTATCACTGCTATCAGGTGATTTCTGCAACTCTCAGTGAGACTTCTGCAATTGAGCTAACTGCTCCAGCTGTCTTAGGTCTGAAGAGTGTCTTCTCCAAACTGCATGCTTCAGTTCCTTACACAAAATGTTCAATAGGATTTAGATCAGGGATCATAGAAGACCACTTCAGAATAGTCCAATATTTTGTTCTACACCCTGTGCCAAATGCAGCAAAGCAGCTCCAGAACATAACTGAACCTCCTCCATGTTTCACAGTAAGTACAGTGCTCTTTTCTTTGTATGCTTCATTTTTGCGCCTGTGAACCTAGAACTGATGTGATTTACCCAAAAGCTCCAGTTTTGTCTCTTCTGTCTAATGGACATTCTCCCAGAAGTTTTGTGGGTTATCAATATGCCTTTTGGCAAATTTCAGTCTCGCATTTTTATGATTTGATTTCAACAGTGGTGTCTTCCATTGAGTCCATTCTGGCTCAAACAGTGATGCATGGTGGCTCTGATACTGATGGACCTTGACCTTGGAGTTCACCTCTAATCTCTGTGGAAGATGTTTTGGGCTCTATGGTTACTATTCATATGATCACGTCCAGGGAGGTTGGCTACAGTCCTATGGGCCTTAAATTTCTGAATAATATGTGCAACTGTCATCACAGGAACATCAAGCTGCTTGGAGATGTTTTTTTAGCCTTTACCTTTAACATGCTTGTCTATGATTTTCCTCTAATCTCCTGAGACAACTCTCTCCTTAGCTTTCTGTGATCCATGTGCAGTGTGGTACACACCATAATACCAAACAGCACAGTGACTACTTTTCAGCCTTTAAATAGGCAGACTGACTGATTTGCAAGTTTAAAGATACCCGTGATACAAATTACAGCACACACCTTAGTTTCACATGCCCCTGTGGTCAAATTATTTTCAATCTTCCCTAGGTTACCATCATTTCAGTCCAGGCCAGTTTCTTTATTTTGTTTTTTTTTATTCTGTTGACCACAACTCAAAAGCAATGTCTGATTTTCATTAGTGATTAATCAGTAAATTTGTATTTATTATTACTTTTGTCTGTTTCAAGTTATTTCAGTGACCCTTGTGGGTTTTTCTCTCTTTAACAGAGGGGTACCAACAATTTTGTCCATGTCTGTGTCTTGCATGACAATTCATCAGGGTTTGTTTCCTATTGTGTCTCTCTTCCTTTGACACTCAACAGCTGTGCACCCTTTAAGGATCCCCATTTAATATTGAGTGTTTAGGCTGTGCAGGTTCAGGAGATACAGTGAGAAGTTCAGAATCATTTTGATTGAAAGAAGCTGCAAAAAAAAATGTAGAAATAAGGACATGTGAGACATTTTTCAAATGTTTTATTTTGAATTTTTTGTTTTTACAAACAAACAACAACAAATAAGGACAATGGCATGGACATCAATATATGTCAAAAGGAAAGAAAAAAGAGGGATGAGGACAAGACTAATTTCATTAATGTTCCAGCCAAGCATTGCATGCAATAAACCAGGGTTTGATGTTTCTGGTCAGGAAGGGAGTCGTAGGAGGAAACTGTGATAGGTTCTTGTTGACTGTTGGATATGTCAAGGTGAGAAAAATGGGTCCCAGTTGTCCAGGAAGGACTTTATGGAGCCTGCTCTTAAAACTTGGTCATTCAATTTGTTGGACATATGGAGCTTAATCCAGAAAATGAGTCATTGCGCCTCAATTAGGGACAGACAAGTGGTCGTCTTTCTGAAGCCCCTGGACGGGTGTTTAGGACTTGTATTTCTGTTGTTATGGTGTCAAACAGAGACCTTTTTGATGAACTAAACCTGCAAGGGAAAAAAAGACATTTGATCAATTCAAACATTTTTGTTAATCTTTGTGATCACATAGATATGTGTGTCTGTCTGTTTGTTTCCGTGCAGGTTTCAAAGACAGATCCTTCACCTAAACGGGAGATGCCAACAATGATCTTGTTCAATGTGGTGTTTGCTCTAAGGGTATGAAAAGATCTTCTAATGTTTCACATTCTAACTTGTCATTTTGATGTTGTTTCTGAACCATTTAAATAAGTGTTTTTATCATAATGGGAATTGAAATGCTAAATCCATTGTAAAAAATAGCACAGACATTCCAGCTGTCTGTGGGCGTAATGTGTTTTGTTTGTGGGAGGGATGTGAGTCAGTGATAATATTCGTGTATACTCTATCTCTGAGATCTTTGGGAGTCAGGGGGCAGGAGTGGCCATTTTGAACTGCTTAATCATGCTGCCCAGAGGAGCAGGCCCTGCCCATGCTGAGTCACTTTATCTAGTAAGTCTTAGGCGGGGTGAAGATGTGATTGCTTATGTTTGTGTGCCCAAATGTAGTGATTCTTGCATCATGGGGATCCCTATTGAAAAGTTAATTTGCTCAGTTACAGTATTGGCTTAGTGTTGGTTGGTTGTGTATTCAAAAGGAGTTTTAGGTCTCACTTTGAGTTTGAATGTAACCTGTTCTTTTGTTGCATAGTTATTAGCTACCCCTCTGCTTTGTTTAACTTGGAAGGAACGGTTATTTTGTATATTCAAAGCAACTGTAAAAGAAACATACTGTTTGCCCAACCCTTGGCACTATGGTTGGTCACTCTGAGTTTCTCCTATACTACTGCACAATTTGCTGTTTTAGAACAACACAGATGCCTGAATGGTTCCCGGTCCAATGCTGTATGAAAAAAAGAACATCAACAATATTCACTCTTGTTCCGGCTCATTTGATAATGCATCTTTTAATATTTAATGTCCTGAGGAGAGATTTCATTTGGTGTTATCGTTTGTAGTATTATAAGTTGAGTATTACTTTTCATTTGCATCAATGTCAGCTCTTTCATTTTCAGAGTTCATACTAATCAAACCTATACTAAACTATAACAGGCACCCAGGTATTTTTCGTCTTACTTTTTTCTACGTCTGTGTCCTTTGAGTAAACCTTTTCATCCTTTATTCACGAGGAATAAAAGTAAACAGTTCTGTCAGTTATTTGTCATTATGATGTTATAAATGCTTGACACAGTTTAGAATTTCAAGAAAAGAATAAAAAAAACAGATTTTAATTTTCACCAGGTTTCTCTTTTTAAAAAATTGTAATCAAACGTGTACAGATTTTCTGAGATGTACATATGACCAAAAATAAACTTATTGTAAATAATCTCAAACATTTTTGTTTGCCAATAACATTTAGTTTCCATGTTACAGCTTGTTGTATCAAACAATGTCCAGGTTTTTTTTTATTTTTATTTTTTAAACTGATGATTGTCCCTGTCGCAGTTCCTGTCCAGCTGAAGACAGAGAGCCTAAGTTTGCACTCACACAACAATCAAGTTCTGCTTTTGCACACACCGCACTGCTTTATCCCCAAGCTAAACATGGTAAAAGAACATCAAGAAAGCACAATGATACAGATGCTATGATTTTCAATATTTTTACATTATATGCACAGAAAATACTGATAAGCCACTGATAAATCCTCACGTTTGGCACTGGATCCTTTCACGCAGCTTTCCAGCTTCCCGTCTTCTCGCCCCTCCCCTTCAGGCAACCCAGCCTTCACCATAATGTAATGTGGTTAGCATGGATACTCGAGGAGTTACAGTAGTTTGAATCACTCGTCTTTTTCCGTCACCGGTGACAGCTTTGTGATATAATTATACTGAAGTTGATTTAATCTCAAATTTCTAGGATTTGCCTACGCTGCCTGATAGGCCAGCCAGCACTGGGGAGACCCTGTCATTGTCCTTGACAGTCAAACCAAGGGATTTTTTTTGTTTAATGAAAATAGAGATTTTCTGGCCTCTCAAAGTGTTATGTTGCCAACACAAGTACAGTATGAAGTATAAAGTGTGTGTGGAACAGTAGATTTCATAGCAAACTATTGAATGAAATAATCACATTCAATATTGAAATTTTCTTACAGGTTCAACACACATTAGTTTTTATGGTATAATTGTTCTTGTGCAGCCCAAGATTCACCTCTTTGTGAAAAAATACCATCCAGGACTGAGGACTAGGCTCAATCTGAACCCTTACACACATGATATGAGGAAATAATCACACTGAGGTGACCTTTACTCTTATGGATTCATTCACATTGCTATTTTGAAAGCTTGTAAAAGATCAGAAGTCATTCAGAAATAAGATCTTTTGGATCGTCCCTGTCATTAACATCCCCCTCTGACTGCAGTGCTGATACTCACTAGTTCCACAGATGGTGTGGGTGGGTGAAGCTGCAAAGTTTGTCTGTACATTTGGTATGGACAGTTCAGTTAAACAAGTTGAAGTCAGGTATGTCTTAGTAAAAAAGTGTGATGCACCAGATCTACTTGTGAAGTGGTATTTTTCACATTAGAGATTCAGTATAAAAGCTGTCGTGTTTAATTCATCACTTTTTATTTAATGAAATGGTTCCAAATTCAAGCACTAACATCAGGCATGCCGTGTAATATTCTCTGTTTCATTGTTACTGATCTACAGGCGAATGCTGATCCATCTGTCATCAGCTGCATGCACAATTTGTCCCGGCGCATTGCGATAGCTCTACAGCATGAGGAGCGACGCTGCCAGTACCTGACCAGAGAGGCCAAGCTGATGTTAGCAGTCCAGGATGAGATTACTACCATAACTGACAGTGAGAAAAGCATTTTCAAAACCTCACAGCTCACTGCAAGCTCTTGCTTTGTCACAGTAAACCAGTTGTAAATAGTGTAACTTCCATAAAACAGTCTTTTCCAGTGTAGAAACATTGTGATGTTTTATTTTTTTATTGAGAAACATGCAGTAACAGTATTTTATCTTTCTTTCATCTAAGCTGATGGAAGCCCACAGTCTCCATTTAGACAAATCCTTCCAAAATGTAAGCTAGCCAGAGATCTGAAGGAGGCATACGACAGGTAAGTTATTATTAAACCCACTAAATTAAACAAAGTGTCTCCCTTTAGACATCTGACTGGTGTGTTTCTTGATTTAGTCTTTGCACAACTGGCTTGGTGCGACTTCACATTAACAGCTGGCTTGAGGTGAGCTTCTGTCTCCCACACAAGATCCATGTGATTGGAGGCACCCACATCCCACCAGAGGCCCTAGAGCAGAGCCTCAAAGCTATAAGGTGTGTCTGTGTTTTGATTGCCTTTACCAAACATTTTCTGTATTAATCTACAAAAAGAGAGAGTAGTTTACAGTTCAACAGTAAGGACAGGCAGACTAATCATCAGCTGCTGTCAGGTATAATTCAAGAGGCATCTTTAGACCTGAGAATATTTGATGCCCTCTCTATTAAGCTTAAACAGTTTCTTACAGAGTTTATAGATTGATTATGCATTGAGTCATCAATAATCAATTATGATTATTTTCTTGTGTTGATGTGCTTTCTCCTGTAAGTCTCATTATGTGCTTCGACCTTATTTGTTGTATGAATTTTTCTGGGTATCATAACACTAATTTATATGTTTATATTTATATTTCAAACCTCTTTTGACGTAAGCTTTTGTTTAAAATGCATATTTAATTTTTCCCACCCGTTTGGGAAAGCCCTAGAACAATCTTGGCCATGTCTTTGGGCTGAAAGTATCTTCATACAAAAATGTGTTCCCACATGACACATAATTGAAAATATACACAAGGACTTTTTAAATTTAGACCAAAGTTTGGTGTCAGTAGTGATGTATACAATTTTAAATGTTAGTGATTTAAAATTGCATTTTAAATTGTTGCTATCAACAAAATTAGTGACATTTATAACCTGATGTATGTTTAATGTATTTTATCAGTCTTTCTTCATACATATATATCGAAATGAACAAAACTGTTGTGTAAAGAGATATGGCTCTATAACACAGTGAGCTCTGACCGTAGGCTCAACTTCCCTTCAACCTCACTGGAAGGCACACCCCTGCAGTGTCCTCAGTTGCCACCATGCACTGTGTAATCTGACCCACAGTGAGTCGAAAAGCTGGATGAGAATTCTCAGAAACCCACTACAAACCCCGCCCCCCTCTTATCTTTGAGATTGTGTCTGAAAAACTCACAGGGTGTAAATATTTTTGAAAACTTGAGGTCACGTCAGCAATTAAGAGCATCTTCAGAATCCATGTAGATATTTCTGGGGTCTATACTGCCACCTAGTGATACTCAAGAGTTCTGAACACAGAGCCATGATCAACATGTCGCCATCTATACTGTCTGAGGCTGGACAAAATATTAGGAATGGGGGTGCTGGTTTGGCGGAGTGGTTAGTAACCAGGCACCCCATGTACATGCTTCTGCCGGTCCAGGTTTGAATCCCACCTGTGACCATTTCCCCTACTCTCACACCCCCTTTCACAAGCCTATCCACTGTCTCTCTCCTATTAATAAAGGCACAAAATGCCCCAAAAATACATAAAAAAATAAAATAAAAAATAAGGAATGTTTCTGATATCAAGTAAACATCATGGTGAAGGCACTTTTTTTGGTATCTGTGTTGTTTGTTTTGTTACAGTTATTCTATAGAGAATATGGTCTTTGTCCATCTAGAGTAAACTGTTTCATATGGACCTGTAATGTTATTGTTTCCATTCTGCAGACCTTATCATGCCCTCTTGTTGCTGGAAAATGAGAAGGCACTGCTGAGCCAGCTTCCCGTGGACTGCTCCCCTGCGATGGTGCGTCTCATCAAAACGTGCTCAGCGGTCAAAAACCTGCAGCAGCTTGCTCAGGATGCTGACCTGGCCTTACTGCAGGTACGGAACAGTCACTGTGTAGCACATTACAGCACCATTTGTCAGGGTTGACTGAGTTACCATCCTAACATCTGATGGATTGAAGGATGTCATTTGGGTATCACAAAAGAAAGCTCTTAAAGGGCGGATGGTCATGATTCCCGAGACAGAAATATAAAAATGTGATTAAAAATGCTCAGTGCTCCTCAAACGCATGTCCTCACAAAGAAATGTCACTCCTCTTATGATGTTTCACTGCCCCCTAGTGGAATTTAAAAGTACATGTAATACACATTAGAAAAGTTTAAGCAGGACATAAAGTTAGATTTTTTTCCAGTTTCGGCTTTGACGGCAGATTTTCTTATTGTTGATGTGCTTTGTCTTTCTCACTGTAATTGAATCACGAATGGTTGTCCCCTCAGATCTTTCAAATTGCTGCTCATTTGGTGTACTGGGGCAAAGCGATCATCATCTACCCTCTGTGTGAAAACAACGTCTACATGCTGTCCCCTCATGCCAACATCTGCCTGTGAGTGAACATGCAGTGACAACAGCCAATGAGCTGCATTAATTGATGTTAAAGTTAAATCACATGTTTACTGTCATTAAAAGCTCTCTTTTGTCTTATATGATCAAATCCTGTATGTTAGACATGGCCTTTGCTGCAGTGCTCTTGGACAGAGCTGTGTTAGTAGATTTGTGTTGGAGGGTAAAATGGGCCATCTCTCTGTGGACAGATACTCACCGTCAGCTGAGCAGTTTGCCCTGCAGTTTCCAGGTCATGACCTGCCATCCATGTTAGCCAAGTTCTCACTGCCTGTTTCGCTGGCCGAGTTCAGAAATCCCCTTGAAGCCCCTGCACAGGAGGTAGGAATTTTGTATAAGCACAAACAGTAAGGTCTTCCACTGCCAAAAAGATGCACATGACAGATTAGTACTGCTTAGAAACAGCAATTGTATGACTTAAAGTTGTGTGTATGTATCCATGCTTCTGAATTTTGTCTGTCCTGCTCCCACTCCCTTGAAGAACAAAATTACCCCAGTCCACAAAAATTTGACCAGAGCCAAGCTGATGTTTATTATTATTGTTGTAAAAACAAAAAACCCCAAACCAGTGAAGTTGGCACGTTGTGTAAATCGTAAATAAAAACAGAATACAATGATTTCCAAATCCCTGTCAACTTATATTCAATTGAATACACAGCACAGACAAGATACTTAACATTCAAACTGGTAAACTTTGTTATTTTTTGCAAATATTAGCTCATTTGGAATTTGATGCCTGCAACATGTTACAAAAAAGCTGGCACAAGTGGCAAAAAAGACTGAGAAAGTTGAGGAATGCTCATCAAACACTTATTTGGAACATCCCACAGGTGAACAGGCTAATTGGGAACAGGTGGGTGCCATGATTGGGTATAAAAGCAGCTTCCCTGAAATGCTCAGTCATTCACAAACAAGGATGGAGCGAGGGTCACCACTTTGTGAACAAATGCGTGAGCAAATTGTCCAACAGTTTAAGAACAACATTTCTCAACAAGCTACTGCAAGAAATTTAGGGATTTTATCATCTACGGTCCGTAATATCATCAAAAGGTTCAGAGAATCTGGAGAAATTAGTGCACGAAAGCGGCAAGGCCGAAAACCAACATTGAATGCTAGTGACCTTCAATCCCTCAGGCGGTACTGCATCAAAAACCGGCATCACCGTGTAAAGGATATCACCACATGGGCTCAGAACACTTCAGAAAACCACTGTCAGTAACTACAGTTTGTTGCTACATCTGTAAGTGCAAGTTAAAACTCTGCTATGCAAAGCCAAAGCCATTTATCAACAACACCCAAAAACACCACCGGCTTTGCTGGGCCCGAGCTCATCTAAGATGGACTGATGCAAAGTGGAAAAGTGTTCTGTGGTCTGACGAGTCCACATTTCAAATTGTTTTTGGAAACTGTGGTCGTCGTGTCCTCCGGACCAACGAGGAAAAGAACCAGCCGGACTGTTATACGTGCAAAGTTCAAAAGCCAGCGTCTGTGATGGTATGGGGGTGTATTAGTGCCCACGGCATGGGTAACTTACACATCTGTGAAGGCACCATTAATGCTGAAAGGTACATACAGGTTTTGGAGCAACATATGTTGCCATCCAAGCAACGTCTTTTTCATGGACGCCCCTGCTTATTTCAGCAAGACAATGCCAAGCCACATTCTGCACGTGTTACAACAGCGTGGCTTCATAGTAAAAGAGTGCGGGTACTAGACTGGTCTGCCTGTAGTCCAGACCTGTCCCCCATTGAAAATGTGTGGCACATTATGAAGCGTAAAATACAACAATGGAGACCCCGGACTGTTGAACAACTTAAAGCTGTGGTCTACGATTTGAAACCGCAGCCTGCCCCCCCTTCCCTCACCTCCCCGTGTTCCAAGATCCGCCCCCAACTCGTGTAGCCTCATAAAGCCCCCTCGGACAGAGCTCGGCGACTAGCACAATATATCAGCAGCAAACACAATCAAAAACAGCTCAGCGCGACTGAAAGTATCAAACACGACAGACATCCCCTTGTAACACACAGCAGTAGCCATTTCAATTGGACGGCGGCAATGCGGGTCTAAGCGCGCCAGGCGGAGCCGATTGTGGGGGAGGATTTATCTTTCTCAGCCTGTCCTCCCCAGCTCAGCTTACAATGCAAACGATTAGCGGCTTACAGGCTAACCCGCTCCCCTGCAAGTTATTAGCCCGTGCAGGCACAAACTAACCAGAGTTATTCAGCAGACATCTCCACTGTAGTAAACAAAGCCATTACCTGATCAACCAGGGGCGAAGCGATTCGATGCTGAAGGTCTGGCGGCGGCTGAGGCTATTCGTTAGCCGTTAGCCGTTAGCCGCTAACAGGCCTCAACCAGCGGGCAGAGCTCCGTTGGGCCCAGGCGGCTTGTCTCGGCGCTAGGCTTTCCGGCTCCATGATAGTTCAGTAGCTAACGCTGCTAGCTGCTCACCGGAGGTAGAGGGGAGGAGACGGGACCATGACGCACTACGCATGACGCTGCGTAGTGAGAGAGACAGGGGATTGGATGGACTCACGGACCAACTTACGGACCAATTAATAGTCGCAGGTTCTTAGGTTTGATTGGTCAGCTAGTATGCAGCTTTTCAGCGGATATACTGAATGGATTTTTTTCGTTCTTTTTGGTCTTTATACTGTGTAGATAGGACCATAGGACCATAACAGCCTTATAAACGGTGTTATTAATATGTACAAAGCTTCCAAATCGTGGACCATAGCTTTAAGCTGTACATCGAGCAAGAATGGGAAAGAATTCCACCTGAAAAGCTTCAAAAATTGGTCTCCTCAGTTCCCAAACGTTTACTGAGTGTTGTTAAAAGGAAAGGCGATGTAACACAGTGGTAAAAAAGCCCCTGTGTCACCTTTTTTGCAACATGTTGCTGCCATTAAATTTTAAGTTGATGATTATTTGCAAAAGAAATTAAACTTTCTTGGTTCGAACATTAGATATCTTGTCTTTGCAGTTTATTCAATTGAATATAAGTTGAAAAGGATTTGCAAATCATTGTATTCTGTTTTTATTTACGGTTTACACAACGTGCCAACTTCACTGGTTTTGGGTTTTGTATATCAGTTCCCATCATTCCCATGCCCATTGGTGGTTATTGTCCCAATCAGTGCTGTATCCTGATGTAGGCATTGTGTGAAAGGCCTTTTGCCTTTTTTTTATTACAGGAAGCAGCAGGTAGGAATCTAATTAGGGCTGCTTTCATTGAGCCTCCGAACATGGGATGCATTGACAGAACAGTCCAGTTGGCTCCGTGGCCAAGTTGATGTCTATTGAAAAACAATTGTAATTGTGAAGGTTACATTTCCCTTTAAGTCTCAAAGTGTAAAGACAGAAGTCAGATGTATGTTTGTTACCCTACATATATCCACTCATAATAACCTTCCTCACAACCTAATGGAACTACATGTCTTAAAAATTCATGCCCCTGAGCCTCACTTTAAAAGTCATATGATGTTTAAAACTCCAGGTTTGTTTTGAAGACTCAGCTTGAAGTTCTGTGTCCAGAGTCACAGTACAGAGTTCAAACCAAAGAAAATAAACCACACTGATCACAAAGAAAGCTGTTTGCAGCCTGTTGAAACACAGCTCATGTAGCCATGAAGCCAGACTTTTAGACGGGAGTGGCAAAACGAGGGCATTGACTTCTCCTGTGGTGGCCTGAGGAAAGAAGTGTGCAAACACATTAAGATTAGAAAAATCTTTATTCATTCCTCTTAGCTTTTCAGTTACTACCTCAGGGATCCACACAGAAAAGAACTTAGAAAATTCAGGGAAATTACATCATTTCAATTTTAAGGTGAAACTGCTGCCTGACATTATCCCCATGCTCTTCTTCTGCTTTTGATTTGATCAAGTTGACATTTCTTCTACCAAAGAGCTTTAATTCACTCTTGTGTATGTGAGTAGTGTCCCTGTGTGGAGTCATGAAGTTCTACTGTGGCAGGAAAATCTGTCCAGATTGCTTTTTTAAAAAATAGAAACAGAGATACGTATCTGGAAGGCATCAGCTGTTGTGAAAAAAGATACAAATTGCCATATAATTTTTTCCCTGCCATGATTATTTCTTGAATTGCAGGGTAAACGTCCACTCTGTGATCTTGTGTTGTTTCCATTTTTAATGAAATTATCATATTTGTTGCCCACCAAAATAACAAAAAGTCCCCTTTATAAAAATGGATTATGTTTAAACATCCATATTTAAATTAAGAATACCAACTCAAGAGCAAACAACAGAAAATGGACATTTCCTGTTTAATCCTTTGCACACGCACGGCTCTAAGTGTAAATTTAGTGACTGCCTCGTAAGAGCAGAACCATCTGGTGTTCTCCTACGACGCGTCTTGTTTTGGCTGAGCTGCTTGAGCGTTGATGATGAATTATAAATGGCAGAGAGTCATCAGCTCCAGCTCGTGCAGCCTCCATTTTTTATGAGAACACGATCAGGGCCGTTGCTGTTACTGTTGGCTCTGTTTTGAGCCTGACTGGTCCGACCTGCCCCGGTTAGGAACAGGAGTTTTTTAGTCTCACTTGTTTGTCCCGTGCTCAGCTTTGATGCACTTCACTGCTCTCCCTCTGAGCAGGCCCAGCTCATCCAGATGGTGGTGTGGATGCTCCAGCGCCGCCTGCTGATCCAGCTGCACACCTACGTCTGCCTGCTGGTACCGCCCAGTGAGGATGAGCCTGGGTCAAGGGATGAAGACCTGCCACTTGCCACCAGAGTTGGAGGCCGAAGTCTGAGCACGCCAAGCGCTCTCAGCTTTGGTTCCCCAAGTAAGTCGGCACACAGCTCTCTGTGAAGCTCAGCTTTAAGAGCTGAAACAGAGAAAACAGCCTCTGATGATCCATGTATTTCCTGTGCACAGCCAGCAGTGACGATATGACCCTCACCAGTCCCAGCATGGACAACTCTAGCGCAGAGTTAGTGCCTGGTGGGGATTCTCCACTAAACAAGAGGATGACAGAGACACTGTTGGCGAGCCTGTCAGAGCATGAGAGGCAGGTTATTCTGAACATCCCCGCTGCACAAAATCAAGAGGATCTGCGCATGTTTGCTAGGTAACAAATCATACCCATAACATAAGTCTTTGGTATTTACAGCCTATTATCATTTGGGGTAACTCTTTGTTCTAAGACCACAATATTTAACAAAACGTACTTGCATGAAAGCATGCTTTTTAGAGCATATTGTCAGTTTTTAGTCAAAGTATTAGTGCTTGCTTGTAAATCATTCTACATATGTTCCATTTCTATAAGGCCATTTACTAAGAGTTCCCATTTAATCAAGGACTAAATAACTCTCAAAAACTTTGGTCTATTTGCACAGAACAAATGGAATAACATTCTCCTTTGGTGGCATTGTGTGTGTTTTATGCTGAATCTACAGAATGTTTTGTTTTGATGTCTGAATAGTTACCAGCTAAAGGGGGATACAGCAGTATTTCTGAAGTTGGGTTGAACACAGCACTTGACAGCAGGCAGTGAATTAGCTGAAAGTGCTCCCAGAAGCACTATACCTTTAAGAAGAGTGAGCTGAAATGACTAGTAAGATATACTGCTGTTGGCAGGTTCAGGTATTTTGGGTAATTGTATGACTTCCATGTAAAAGCAGGTCACTGTGTCGATGCAGCAAGTGGCTGTGTCCCTCCGCCTGTGTGCATTGACTCTGCCTGCTGAATCTTGCTCTGCAGAATTTCTTTTTCTGTAGGCTCCAGTTCATAAAGGTAGCCCCATGCATCCACAGTAAAAGGATTGTTTTTGTCACTTGACTTCATATCACTCAGATTTGATCGAGTATAAGTTGTTGTCTCTTCCTGAGTCCATAGAGCAGAACAACAGACGGGCAAAATCGCTGCGCACAGGTGGACAAACACATAGGCACTTGCTGCATCGTAAAATAGCAAACACAGAGACTTCCTGGTGGAAAATAAAGCACTCTGATTTTCTTTTTTTCCATATATAGTTCCATGGCTCGTTTATACAGAAAACTCACAGTTATGTAAAATAAGTGTATGCACCAACAGCAGTGGTGGTACCGTCACAGCTCATTCTTGTTCTCAAACCCAGCTTCAAAAATGCTGAACTATCCCTTTAAGACTCTGTCGGGAGCAACCAGAAATGTCAGGTGAATTTGAACAGCTGTTTTCACAGGTGTGATGTGAAACAAAAATGTCACCTTCCATGACACATAATCAGCCGTTTACATCACGAGTGTGATTGTGCCGACACAGTTAGTGAAATAAAAAAAGCCTACATTGTTGGGTGTTTTTAAAAGTTTATTTAGGATCATATTTCCAGTGCGTGGATGTGGATGCACCTTCAGCATATTTAACACACACACCCACAGCATTCTATGCAGAGAAAAGAAGCTGATTTATTTTCATGATTTTTAAATAAATTTTATATTTTTAATATTGATATGTTATCTTTTTTTCCCCAACTCTGAAATTTGGTCTAGTTTTTAATTATTGACTAAACTTGTGATAGATATTTAACATCTTTTTAAGAAGAGGGGACGAATATTTAATGATGAACTTGGATCATAAGTTTGAAATCACTCATAAATCGCTTTAAAATAAAGTCTTGATTTAAAATTGAGAACACATTTTGAATTGCCAAATGAGATCATTAGTTTTATACAACACCAGGAGTCTTGAGCTTTATTTACCCTGGAAAAAAACGTACTTTTTTGGAGTTGTCGAGTGAGGAGTTATTAAGTCTAATACTACTTTTTTTTTATAGAGATGCTAAACTTTGCAAAGCATATGAGATCACCGTTTATTCACTGCAACTTCCTGACCAAGCATTAGTGGGCAGTTAGAGAATATTGAGGGAATAATGTTCATTAACAGCCTTGTAGTGATAACATGTTGTCTTGAAGAGTGAAGAATTTACAAGCACTAAATAACCAACAGCCAGTGTGCTACAAATTAGCATGTACTTGAGCAACTAAGACTGATTATTTAACTTTCTCCAGAATTTACACCAAGAAATAGCTAAACTGTAATATGCTGAATATGTCATCTCACCTGGGAAGATTAGCAAAACCAAGCACACATCATATTTTCTTATTTTCACGTTTGTTTTTCTGTCTTTATGGAAACAGTGACAGCTCTGTATTTCTTTACGTCACATTAGCAAGTGGAGATTAAGTGTCTAAAAGTAGGCTACACCAAATGGTCAGGATAGAAGCACGAAGATAAAGTTCTGCCCCTCTGGAACACTATTACTCCCTGCATTTGGGCTTCATTTTCTATTAACCCTTAAATAGTTTGGACTGTTTGAGACAAAGTTGCCAGTCCAAATCCCGTCTGGGATAAAGCTTATGAGTAGACGTGTGCATGAGAAATTAAAGTTGTAAATTTTGAAAGTGGACACCTACTTTTATAAACTACTGATCAAACTATCTGAATTCCTCAGAAAATGATTCTGCACACCATGAGTAATTTACCTTTTTCACAACTATTGCCTTTGTAAAAAGTTATAGGAAAACACAAAGTAAGACTAGGTATTAGGTTCACAAAAGTTAGTTTGAAATCTCTTTTAAAGAACAAAAATACAAAAGCTTTTCATCATTGCTGTTTTTTAACACAGACGATCATACAGATGGAATGAGTTAGTGTCATGTGCTTTTTCTGTTTGCATCATGAGATTATATTTCACCACAGTTGATTTCACAATCTAACAGTCTTTTCATTTAGACTGTGCAGCCTGACGTAACTGGACACATTTTACTTGACCCATCCCTTTGAGCAATCGCCAATGACTTTTCATGGTTGCTAATGTCATAAAGGCGCCTTTGGTTTAGTCTTAGTAACTCATGCTGTTAAAAATCATTATTTTATTTCAATGTATTTACAAAATGTTTGTCTATTTAATTTGAAAATATTGACATAGGATTGAAGACAGTTTGCCAGGCTTGAACTGTTGAGACGGACTGAAGAAAGGAACATTAATGCTGGAATCAGTACTCTGTGCTCCTTTTAACCACAGACTTCAAAAACACCTCCGAGCTAAAATAAAAACGGCTGTCTCATGGTTTATTTAAACAATTAATGACTTAGCAAGTGTCTTATTCCTCATTTTTTTTCACTCTTGTCAACTTCTTCCAGGCTGCTTCACTATTTTCGAGGGCATCACCATCTGGAGGAGATCATGTACAATGAGAACATGAGGCGCTCACAGCTCAAGACGCTGTTTGACAAGTTCCGCAGTGTCCTTGTGGTGACCAACCACGAGGATCCCATTATTTCAATCTTTCAGTCACCCATGGAGTAGTGGCACAGCGACAGCGATGGCCCCAGCTCCCACCAACAGGAAAGGACATCATACTGAACAGTTTTTACGCTGGTCCTACTCTTAACTGCTTTTTGACGAGCCACACGATTACTTTTGTGTGAACAGTGAAGTGGAAGAATTATCTTTTATGAACCTTTGTTTACAATATTAAATTATTTTGTACATAACAAAACAGTCTCGTTTGTTTATCAAACTTGAAAGATAGTGTGAAATTTCTCCCCTGCTGTACCAGATGTGTCTAATTTTACCAATCAGACCCTTACCCACACCGGGTAATGGTTCTTCCAGACCTGCAGCTACATCTCCTCAGGAATCCCAGAGGTGGGGGGAAAAGACAGTCAGAGGAGGAAGACTCGAAACATCAGACAGGCTGTTTTTACTTTGAGATCTTTCCAAACATCTGTAAAAATCACTGAGGAGAGAAATCAAATGGGAAAACCCAAAAAAGCGCTCATGAGTGAGTAAAGGTACACTTACAACTGGTGCTTATCTTACCCTCACAGGATGAGTCTCGCTCTGCATTTCTGATGTTTGGATCCATCACTCCTTTAGTTAAAATTTGCATCGTTTGAGTTAAATCAAGTGGCAACCGTTAGTGTTGTTAGGTCAGTGTGGGAGCTAATACACAAGCCGTGCTGTTCACATTTTAAAAGCATGATAGTAGGTCCTCTCCAAAGTATCATTAATGCAAAGATGTTTTCAGAGCTTGCCAAAATTTTCCTGCCAGATTGTATTTAAGGCAACAACCAAGATGGCTGTTGCTGCGTAGTGTCTTCCTGCAACCATAGGAGACCAAATGGCTGATGCCACTTTGTCCAAATATTATTGCAGTCAAAAGGTTTCATCACAAGATGAATTAAAACATTTGTTTGGCATACAAAACATGGTACAGTTACATTAAACTCAAATTTTACGTGCTTTAAAACACTTAAAAATGAAGCTCATATTTTAAAACACATTTCATATGCTTGGACAAAAACTGACTTTTCAGGGTATTCATACTGGCTCAGTGAGAGGAAACAGATGGCAGAAGACTTTCAGTCATAGTCCCTTTAAGTTGTTATGACATTACGCTGTCCCGTCTGACTGCACATCAGAGGGCCCCAAATTGTTCATTACTTTTCCAGACAGAGTCTGTCTTTCTGCCTCTTTATTCACAACGCTAACACAGGGATGGCCCCGCAGATAAAAGCGCCATGGCTTCTTGGCCCATTCCCCATGGGACTCTATTCCCACACGTGGTGCTGATACGATGTCACTGTTTCCTGCGGGGTCAGCGTTTGGGTCCCTCTCCAGCCACACCTCTGGGTCTGAGGTGAGATCTCGTCTGTCAAAACAGCGGGGTATGTTTAGAGCCTGGCAGAGCTTGGAGGGTCCGTTGCAGAGCTCTTTGTCCTTTATTTGACGAGCTCCTTCTTTGCGTCTGGCCTCCCTCAGCTGCCTCATGGCAGGCTGACCCTGCAGGGGTTCAAGGGAGCGCAGCAGCACCGCAGCACCCTCTCCTGAGAAAAACAGCAGAGAAATGCATCAGTCAGCAAATGCTCTATTAGTCTCCCTCCTTTCATTCTTCACTGCTTGAATAATAGAGAAAACTGGACTGACTGAGTTTTGGGTCACACCCCTCAAAGGTCTTGGTCACTTTCTTAAACACTTCTGTTTTATCTTTAAGGAGCACCGGTAACTCTACCTTCACTGGACACATTCATACAGAGGTAGATGCCATAGATTGGATACACGTAGATTGTGCCAGGCTTCATGAACGTGGCTGTGTTTCTCTCAGTGCGTTTGCCTCCTGCTGAGTGTGATGCTTTGTCCTCTCCTCCAAGGTAGGCTTCAGTTTCCACAATTCTTCCTTTCAGTTCAGTGCCATCTGCACACATGCGGACCAACACCTGCAGGGACAGAGAGCCAGGTGGATTCTTTTTTTCACTTCAGCTGGATGGTACATTAACAGCCGTAGTTTTGACCTGGATTATCCAGTAATGTTAAAAGAACAGTCAACCTAATTAAGCTGTATTCTACACTACTGATTAAATTAGAAAGCATTTAAGGTTTGACTCTTGGTGCAGAGTTATTGCTAATGCTCATGTTCAAAATGTTAATATTCTGTTAAGGAACGTTTTTGTACGGTGTATTGCATTCACTTGAAAATAAATAGCAAAACCGCCTGTTTTTATGAGATACTGTCATAAAAACCGGAATTTTATTTATTTTTGATTTTCCTGTTTTTATGACATACTATCTCGTAAATACAGGAATTTCTTTATTTTTGAGTTTCCTGTTTTTACAAGAAACTATCTTGTAAAAACAGGAATTCATTTATTTTTTAATTTCCTGTTTTTACGAGATACTATCTCGTAGAAACCGAAAATGATTTATTTTCGAGTTTCCTGTTTTTATGAGATACTAAGGAATGTTAAAAGTAACGAACATGTCGCGCATGTTAGACCTTATTCAGTTTTATTTCTCGCTTGGTTTGAAAATTTGGGAGATACTTGTGTCTTTGAGCAGTGTAGATGGTATTGTTATTAGTTTGTCCACATTGCACATACACCTGAGGAATTTGCAGTTGTTACGACACAAAGTGGGATCTGCTCGACGTTGTGGTTTTTGTACCTGTGTTGACCACGTACCTGGTTGATAAATGCAGCAGCCAGCTTACGAGATAGTATCTCATAAAAACAGTAAAATCAAAAATAAATAAATTCCTGTTTTTACGAGATAGTATCTCATAAAAACAGGCGGGTTTTTATTTATTTTCATGTGAATGCAATATGCCACCGTATTTTTGAGAGGTATGGAATGGGAAACAAATTATATGAGGAATTGGAAAGTACACTTCAATTTTTTTTATCTTAAACTGGACTGAAAGTCTCCAGTTAATATTGCTGTTGTCTTAGAAATATTTAGCCTCTAATACCCTCTGAAGGTGGAGCTCGTGAGGGGTCGACTCGCTTTATTACATCTCTGCAACAGATTGGAGGCAAAGTGTCACAAGGGCGTAAATATTATGGCTAGAAACAGCAGCATGAATGGGGTACATTTCTACATGCCTAAATACACTGAGTTACATGTTGTAGGAAAAGTGCTATATAAATAAACTTGCCTTGTTGCCAAGTGATTGGTTGATTAGCGATACCTTAAGCCATACCTTAGTTAAGTTGCTGGGGGCTGTGTTTGTTCTTAAAGGTACAGTGTGTAGTTTTTAGCGACATCTAAAGGTGAGGTTTGAGATTGCAGCACTCCGGCGCTCCCCCCTACCTGATGGAGAACCCCGGAGCTACGGTGGCCTTCCAAGGACAAAAAGTGTTTTTTCAACATGGCGTCGTCAACAAGTGCTTCCAGCTACCAGGCTATCAAATATCTCTGTTGATTCGCCACAATTGAAAATTCAGAGAGTATTTCAGGCGCGAAAGTCACCACGTAGAATACCAAAATGTGGTCATTTGAGCCATAAAACGCAGGGATACAAATTTAATTTCGGTATTTCAGACATTTTGTTATGCGCGCCATTATGCTATCGAAGAAACTTCTGGTCAGCTCAAAAACAAGAGCCTAATTTACAAAAGCTTTAAAGAACTAATAGGAGATAATGAAGAATGCTTTTATTTTGAAAATGGGAAGTTTGCTAGTGGCTGATTTTTAGCTGAATGCCGTCTCAAGACGACTCGACATTTATGATATTACGATGATTATGATGTTGTTATGACCTGACGCTGTTTTTTATTTGAGTCCGTTTTTCCAGTATTTTGTCTGATGACTTTCATTTTGAAGCCTGAGGCCGTATTATCTGACGGAGGTTTTATTGAGGGGGGTTTTCTGATGCCGTTTGGTCTGAGAAATGACACAGAGGTTTTCCTGAGACCGAGGATGTCCTAAAATGTACACCGTACCAATGTGTACATGTGCTACTAAATGACAAATTAGGAGCAAACAATAAAATTAAGGAGTACGGTGAAAATCTTTATCTTTGTCTCATCAACAGCGCTATATAGCTCAGTTATCAGCTTATGTTTTGTCTTACTGCCACAGAAAATTGCTTGTGGCCATGAAATAAGCCTCTCGTAGCAGATACAATCTCTGCGTCTTACTCCGACTTCTCCCGAAAGTAAACAAATAAATTCGGCTCCATAAGAGTACAATTCGACACTTAGTCTTACCTGTCCAGCAAAAAAACAGGCAACTTCTGCGTCTGTCTGCAAACTTATCCTTCAGGGACTTCCATCTGGGAAAGGCAGCGCCGATGTTGACCCTGTTTTTTTTGTCGTAGCCTTTCCCGATTGCGTTTGGTTTCATCCCGTTTTCGTTTCTTTGACAATGATTCATGCTCCACTGATGGCAAATTGTACCTGTGGTCCTCCATGTTTGTTTGTATTTGCACAGCTGCTTGGTAATCACTCTCTTCTTCTTCATCTATTTCACAACTGTGCATTTCCGGTAGGAGTCAACAAAAAAACGCGAAAGCGTTTCGTTTGTCCGTTCTGGGCTACGGTAGAAAAGATGGAGACGCAAGATGGTAGCCCCCATAAGAGATGACCCGCTCCTATTAAGATATAAATGACTTATTCTAAGGTAACGAAAACAAAACATTAATTATTTAAGGCTGATTCGAAACTAATTTAAATATAATTTTAAGTAATCTATTCCATTTTTACCAAGTCTGTTATTATTTTTTTCTTATTTTAGCATTTAATAATACACACTGTACCTTTAACTTAGAGTGGAAAAAATCAGGTTCTGCCATTCACAGATAAAAATAAAACAAACTGAAAAGTATTTGAAGGTTTGACCTCTGGTGCTTTGGTTTCACAAGCAACCCTGTTACCCTGTTACTTTAACCAGCTGTGTTTAAGGTTGAGAGAGTGGATGTTGCTCACTGTCAGGGGAAAAAAAAACACCAAAGAAATAAATTAAATTTGTTATTACAATTACGGAAAAAATCCAAATGAGGTATGATTCTGATTCATGCTGCTCAGCACTAGTTTGGGTAGAGTAAGGTAAAAGTAGCAAAGTAATCAAATGTTCTGGAATAAAGCATAATGCATAAAGCTTTAACAAACACGCCAGGTAATTCATCTCCATAGTCGCCCAACACACATGACCCGTCACACTTGCGTTAACGTTTAGTGTGTCGCGTTACCTTGCCGAGTAAGGCTTTGGCCAAACTGATGCACGGTTGGTTGAAAAAATCTTCTTCCAATCTGCTCTGCTGAATATTCTGAGAACTAAAATAAGGGCTTCGTGTGTCACCTGCACATTCACACTGAACCGGCCTCTTTAGCTCCGTGCGTTTATTTCCGGTCTGTTCCGGAGCCGCTGCTGCTGTCAGGGAAACCAGCTTTCTTTTTCTGCCTGACATGCTGTGAAACGCCGAGCATTCGAAGGACAAAACTATCGAGCCGTAGTTGTAGCATTTAAATTTATGAATGACTTGTCAGCTCTCAAAGTGGCTCGTGCGTGCTAACGTTACTATACAGGAAGTAGATGTTATGGATCTCTTAAAGGGACCGCACACCTTCCTGAAACGACTGTTCCGTGGAACTCAGCCATCACAAAAGTTACTCAAAAAATACGATAGATTACCCATTACTCATCAGTGTTTTTACTCAACTTGTTTTTAATTGTATTAATGTATTACTTTTACCTCTAGAGAGATAAATGACGTTAATAATATGAACTTTAATGACAACAATACGGCCAAAGGTTTGGAAAGCTGAAGTTCATCCTCCATGCTGTGATATTATATTGTAGTTCTTACAAGAAGTAATTGTGAAGAAAGTTCCCCTGGGACAAAATGGAACCGAGAAATAGTTGCTTTTATTGTAGTAGTGGCCAACTATTTGATACACTGCAATACATTGTAACTTTTTTGCTACTATAAAAGCTCAAAAATATTTTCAATAGATTATAATAATTAGCCTACAATTGTAACAAAGCTATAAGTAGGACACATATCTCTCTGGCATTACATTAATATGTGATATAATCACAACCACACTTTTCTTGAAATTCAGATGACCAACTTTTCATGTGGTTTCTGCTAAACAAAAATTCTGTTGGGATTTTTTTTTCTGCTGGGGGTTCAAGCCCTCCAAACAGTGACCTTTTCCTGCTGCTGTCTTATCATTTCAGCCTTGTTTTCAAACAGGTCTGCTCTAATAAGAGAATATAAATAGAGATGGTGTGCCTGGTTGTGCCCAGGAAGTAGCTGGCGCCAGTTTGGCCCCAGGCTTGAACTGTGAGTCCATGTGGCTTTCTGGAAGACAAACAGTGTGTGACATGATGCCATGCCACTGACTATGGCTTTATCAGTGGAGTACAAATTTGCAAGTGAGCGGCATCATAACAAAACAAAGATACTGAAGGTCAAGGCCACATGAGCTGAAACAAAAAAAGAAAAAAACAACAGAAAGCAAGGTTAATGCATAAAATAAGAGGACAAAGTTAAGTGAAATTCTGTGAAGTCTTCAGCTTATGATGATCATCATTATATAAGTTTCTATCAATCCATCAATTATGTATAACCCTTTCAGGGTTGCAGGGGACTGGAGTTTTTTTAAATGGTGACTAAATTACCCTTAGGTATGAGTGTGAGCGTAAATGGTTGTCTGTCTCTGGCCCTGCGATCGACTGGTGACTGGTTCAGGGTGTACCCTACCTCTCGCCCAATGACTGGGATAGGCTCCAGCCCCTCCGCAACCCCGAAAGGGATAAGCAGTATAGGAAATAAATGAATGAATGAATGAATGAATGAACTTAGTCCTGAATTTGTTGCTTTCAGGCTCAAGACCAAACATCTCAATCTTAAAGGAGGCATATCATGCTGATGCATGATTTAATACTTACATATAACAGAATAAATTTGAAAACAAGACCTTATACCCCCTTAATTTTCAAAAAATAAGATATTGTATTTTTTCTGATATCCTAGAACGAGATTTGATGCCTCTGAAAATAGGTCATTGTGAGATGTCCGCGAGATTTCAAACGTCATGACGACACGAGGTACCTTTCTTTTTATTGGAGTAATCTGATAAAACACTTCCTCCTCTGTGATGTCCGTTAGCCCCAAACCCTCACCGAGGAACACATCCACCAGCAGGGGTTTATAGTTCCCTAGCTCACATTCACTCATTACCAGCTCTGGCCTGTAGGGGGACTCAATACGCGCTCGCTGCATTGAGCCTGCCGGAAAATACAGTAGAAGAAGAAGGACAGGCTGGCTCAACCCCCGATAGAACTGCCCAATCAGAGCACAAAGGGCTGTGACATTGCGAGGTAACTTTAGGTCATCCTCAGATCCGAGCATTTCAACAAGACCTTGATAATGGCCTAAAATGAGGATATTGAGAACGCTATTGTGGGGCAATGAAGGAACTAAATGACTTGTACTGAGGGCAGAAATGCTTTACAGGCATCCTAGTCTGGCATAGTGAAAAGGAGAAACAACCATGATATGTCCCCTTTAACAGTTAGTGCAGGCTTACAGTGTCCCGGAAAGAGATTTGTTCTCCATTTTACAAAAAAAGATAATGGACTTTTACAGTCTGCTCCTTCTGCAGCTCCAACCCGACCCCACCACACGTATAATCTGTTGCACATTTTATTTGGCAATCTTGGCATTGGAGTTCTGACATCCAGTAGTCTTGTTTTTCAGACACAAAAATCACCCTTTGCTTGTGTTTTTAGTCTTTGTTTGACAGAACAATGTGTTTAGGAGGGCTATACCATAAAATGATGAACTGATGTTTGTTTGCTTGAGACCTCTGATTTTTATGTCCGAAATATCGTAATTGTTTTTTGTCAAGTATGTAGGTGCGGGGTGCTGGTTTGGTGTAGTGGTTAGCACCCCATGTACATGCTTCTGCCGGTCCAGGCACGAATCCCGCCTGTGACCAGTTTGCAGAGTGTCTTCCCCTACTCTCTCTCCCCCTTTCACAAGCCTATCCACTGTCTCTCTCCTATCAATAAAGGCACAAGATGCCCAAAAATATACATAAAAAAAAAGTGTTTTTTTGTTAAACCATATTTTTATTAAAGCTTTTTTATGAATATAACAGAAGACAGGGAAAGTAACAAGTAAACAAAAAGAAGGTCATCAGAGGTTGTATAATACGGTTCATTTCCAAAAAGGGGTTAAGTCAGAGTTGTTTTCTACAATGTCCAGGTTTTGTTATCATTAGTCCATCATAGTCCAAATGAAAATTAACCATCAAAGGGACAAGAGGCTCTAGCAAAACCATGCATGCAGTTTTACAGAGAAAACTATATACATCTGCCACCTCCCATCAAATATTTGTGTTCAAAAATGTTATCCATTTGGACCAATATTTACAGAATTTTCCTAAACATAATCTTAAAGAAAAGGTCAACTTCTCCATGTCATAGAATTCCTTTACAATCGTCATCCACTCTGCTTTTGTGGGTCTCTCCTTGGCAAGACATTTCCTAGTTATTGCTTTTTTGCTTGCAACTAGAAATATTTTGAGAAGGTATTTATCCTGGGCATTAAGCGTGTAGGGTAGATTTCCTAAATATATGGTTCGAAAACTATCATCCAGCTGGAAACCCAACACTAATTTAATTATTGCTATTATGTCTGACCAGTAAGGCTGAATCATTCGGCAGTCCCAGAATATGTGACAGCGAGCAAGTTATTACACTCTCTCCAGCAGCGACCAGATTTTGGGTCACCGTTTTGAAGATATTTTATCTTTGGGGTAATAAAAAATCTTATTATATTCTTCATAGAGAATTCTCTCCAAGAATCAGAATTTGAAGTGGTAGACTGTATTTTAGAGATATTTGACCAGTCATCATCGGTCAGGCTTATATTTGCTTCTCGTTCCCATTTAGTTTTCACATATTCTGTAGACAGCTTTTTAGACAACCGTCGGCTTGAATATATTTTAGTAATAACTTTCTTATGATTGTTACCCTTATATGCATCAATAAAAACATTGGTGAGGTTCATATCAGTGTTGAAATGAACTTTGATATTTTTAGTGAAGTGGCTCCTAAGTTGCAAATATCTATCTAGTCCTGTCTCTCCAAATCATAGATATCTGCAAGGTGCTGGAAGCTTTTCAGTTTGGTGTTACTTAAACAGTACAATGTAATCCTTTTCAAGATCCACTGCTGAAACCTAGAATCCAGCTGGGCAGGTCTAAAATCCTCATGTGCCATCCATCTTAATAATCAAGCACCCCTCTCCCCCTGGAGTCAATTACATTCTTTAAACCAGATGTTTAGAGAAATCATGGTCCAACTGCTTAATTTATCTGAATGTAGTTTCTTCAGATTTTTATCCCAGTATGGATGGAAGAGGGATACCCAGCTGGGTAAACTCCAGGTCCTTCCATTTAGCAGAGTAATCCTTGATGCACCGATAAATGAAATATTTTAATTGCACTGCTTTATAATAATCTTCCAAGCAAGGAAGTGATAATCCTCCCTTATCTTTTGCAAGCTGTAATGTTTAAAGTCGTACCCTAGGTCTTCGACCTTTCCATAAAAATCTAGAAATTGTGCATTGCCACTCATTAAATTGTTTCTTTGGAATCTCTATAGATAACGACTGAAAAAAGTACAATAATCAAGGCAGGACAGTAATCTTTCTGATTTCAATTCTGTTATGTAGGTTGAGAGTCAAAGAACACCATCTATCCAAGTCATCTTTTATATCTTTGGTGATAGGATCATAGTTTATATTGAAAATGTTGGTTAGATCTTTTGGGATATTAACCCCCAGGTACTTAATGGTTGTATTCCATTTGAAATTATTTTTTATATGTATTATATATATCTTCTTGAGGGTGTTTTGTTTTTTATTTATCTATAATTATCATTGTTATTTGTAAAGACTTATTTGACTGCAGTATTTTGTTGTTTAAGAAGTCTCCCCAGAGCTTTCAACTTGGCACACTTCTGAAGTTGAAGAAGTGCCAAAGTGCAGCGTGTGTGTGTGTGTTGCATTGCAGGAAAAAAAAAACATGTTTTAGTGTACAGCGTGTGGTAAGTTGAAATACTTCTGCGGTGGAAAATGCCATATTTGTTCTCCTGATAAAATATTTGCATATTTCGTTGGTTTTCTTTCTACTTTCTGTTTCTTTGGCTTTGCATCTTTCCTCAAACATTCAGGTTTTTACATTTTCTCAGTCAGATTATTGCATTTTCACAGACAGTGTTTAATTACTACAGGTTTTTCAAATAAAATCCCTTTAGGCAGTGACGCACAGACCCTGGCAAAGTCATTGAACCAGGATGTGATCGAGACAGAAATCTGCTGAGCATGCTCAGTAGATCAGTCCTGGCATCGAGTGTTGACTTTGTCATGGCTGGTGGACCAGTGAAGGCCATTGTTTGCTTTGACTGCTTCCACTGAATGTCAGCAGAGATAGGGGGGTCTGGGTCGGACAGCTTTCTTTGTCGCTGCTTCAGATAATCTTAGTAGCCACAGCTTGGATGTGGTTTTGCGTTCTGGATCACTTTCAACTCCAGCAGTCGGCAAGCAGTGATAGTGAGGCAGAGACTCATCTGTGTGTGCAGATGGACCAGCAGAATGGAGAGTCTTACTTCACCATGAGTCAGTGAATCCTCTAAAGAGTGAGAGCTCATTGCAGAGTTTATTTCTCCCAATGTTCTTTTAAAGAGAGGGTTTCTTTGTAGTTCTTTGATTTGTTTAGTTTTTTATACTATATATATTTCAGTGCTTCTGTTCATTAGATCTGTGTGGTGGTACATAGCTAGAATTAGAAATCAGAGAAAGAGCGCATCCTCATCAAGAACAAATACATGAACCAAATAAAGGCAAAACATGTGCTCTTTAAATGTAATTGTGTGCTCATCAATGATTTGCTTTTATATTTATGTTAACCAGAGTATATCCTGAGCCATAGGAGACGGAATAAGCAAGTCCAGTCCATTGTTTGTGGTATATCAGTCTTAAAACCGGAAATCTGACATTCTGCTCTGAATATGAACTCACTGTGACATAATAATGAATCATAAAAACATCTGCCCCTCGCCTTGTATCTCCTCTCATTGATCTCCACTCACAGCAATGTAGCAGCCAGCTGTACATGTGAATACACCTCCAAGGGATAGTTTTTGTAAAGTGGGTTGCTCAAGGCCAGTGACACTATTAAATAAATGTGATTGCCATTGAGGGCTATGCCACCTTTTCCCCAGTGGGAGATACGTGGCTAGCGACACGATGCGATGTAAAGGTCCATGGTGCCACCAAATGCCTCATAATTACCCGCTTCTAGGTGAAAACACACGAAAAACAACACTGGCTAAAACATTTCCTTGTCAAAGCACCTGTGTTTGGAACTATTTTAAGATGCAGTGTCATCACTCATTCGATGTTCAGGTCAGAGTGCAGCAGCATGGTCAGGTAGTGGTCACTGGAACACCAACGGTTTTCATTTTCAATTTAACTCCCTGGATATTACAAACATTCGTCCCCCTCTGTACCAACAGAACATCATGATGGCAATGCCCATTTTATAGACCAGGATGATGACACACAACATCCGTTTTATAAGCTTACCAAAATTGAAACATCTAGGACAAGCAGCATTACTAAGTCCAACTCATGACAGCAGTGGGCCTCTGGATTCATGGACATGGGCCCACATGTTCAGGGGTTCATGGGTCCCAGTTCAGCTCTTACTTTGGAACAGACAATAAGAAAAAATACTGGGACCAAAGGAGACAAGACCCTGTGCTTATGTGACTGACAAAGATCAGAAGTTAGGATGGGAGTGGACCTGGAATACATTTGTATATAAGAATAAGTCAGTGACTGAGTCTGCGCACAAACAAAGACGACCCTGCTACAAGAGCATACAGCAAATAATCATGAGAAAGAGATTTAAAACCAGTGATGAACCTCAGAGGTCCATGATACACAGTATCCAAAGAATGTAAGCAGTCCACATGTGATGCTAATTACAGGACACACCTTATTTTAACATGTCTCCTTGCTCAAATCTTTTTCAATCTTTTGTGTCAAGGCCAGTTTCATTATTTAGTTTTTTAAGCCTTTGACTTCCAAACTAAGAAATACATTTGCAATAATTTTTTGGGTAAAACTGTGTTCCTTCCTCTTCATTTTACAATATTTCAGCTTTTCTCCTTCTGATTACCCAATCAAGAAGCAGATATACAGGTCAACCAGCGGGTTGGCTTGCCCATGAAGGGTTATCCTGGGCATGAATGGATTTAATTTTAATCTGGAGCAAAATTTCATTTCTTTGTACATAAACATTTTAGAGAGCAAAATTTTGATATGTAGCAGATGACTCAGTTTTCTGAGGAATCGTAGAAACATGTTTTCATCGTCAAATGTGTTTCCTCAACTCAATTATGATTGTTGGAGGGTCTGGAAATATGTGAAACATTTTTTTGTACTGCAGTGTTTGCTCTCACTGTTAGATTTCTGAGGAGCCATGAAGAAATGATTCACTTCGCCATTTTTCTAGTTTAAAAAATTATATTCGTGTACAGTAGTGCTGCCCAGTGGATACATATTGGCAGTACAACATTTTTTAGAATAAGGAAAAACAGTTAACGATGGGCTTCCAGAGTTTAAGATACAGTGGCATGGCAGCAAAATGTCCAACGCACAGTTACTGTGCCAGTCAAAGGGTTAAAATGATTCCAATGAACCACAATTCATCAGCAATTTTGGATTTTCACTTGTTAATTTTCAGTAAGTTTTCATTTATTATTACTTTTATCAGTTAAAAGTTATTTCAGTGGCCATTGTGAGCTTTTCTGTCTTTAACTGTGGGGTACCAACAATTTTGTCTGTGTGTGTACATCTAACTTGAAACTTTTAAAAGTTGAGAGTAATGAGTTGAGGGAAAACATCAGCAGCATTGGCTGTTTGGAAAATGGTAGACTTTAGTGGTTTATCTTTTCCATTTAATTGTAGTTAAGCAATACTCTTTACAATACATCATACAATCGTAATGTTTTATTGTAGTGAAAACAGATATTTGGTACTTTCACTTCACACAAAACATAAGAGCCTTGATGAAAGTCCTACTTGTGTCCAAGAGGCTTTTCCTTCATGCGGCCTTGTTTTCTTTACTTACATTATTTCAATAAATATAATGGAATAAACGGAACAAATGCCATGATACACAGTTTCAAATCAAAACTGCAAACTGTCCTCTAAAAACTGCTTACTGCACCTTTATTTTCATACTTGCATTTTCTTTTACCTGCAGCCAGTGAGCTTTACCAACTGGTAAGCATCTGCATTCCCAGTGTTTGATGGGATTAATAATTAACTGATGACAATTAATGATTCATGAGTCTCCTTTCTTGTTGGCTATGCAGGTGGCTGAGTTCTCACTGGGAGAAGGAAGCAGGAGGATAAGCCGGCATGAGAGACCTGCTTTACACACCTGCGACTCAAAAACACATCTGGGATCTCAAGCCCCAAGGCTTTCACAGAATAATTATGCATGCTGTGCTTGTAGCTGTTGTATGCTTTTTCCCTTGTCTAAATTACATATTGTATACCTTTTTTTATTATGGTAAATTATTGGAACATTTGACAAGCTGAGCATTGAGTTCTTGTCTTTCTAGCATTGAAGTACTTTGAGGAATATGCCATGTTTCTGTAAGAGTAAGGAAAAAACAACTAAATAAAAAAAATATCTTATCACTCAAAGTTATGCTGAAATATAACACATTCATGTTAAAAATGTGAATTAAACCACCAGGTAGGGTGTGGTGGTGTATTTACAAAAGTTATCTAAAATAAACAACAGTAACAAAGCACGTGTATAACATGCAAAACATTTATTTTTCAGCGTAGTTGCATGTATCTGTAAGACTTACTTTGTGATAAATGTTCCTTGTTTATTCAAGACTGTCTGGCTGCAGACTTATGGCAGACTTGTGAATCCTCCGCAGCTGTCAGCAGAATTGCAAATTAAGATCAGGTAGGTCACTCCAGTTCAGTTTTGACTGGATAAAATATATAGAATGAGACTGGGTAGGCACTTAAAAAAGCATCTTAATGACATTGACAGCCATCAATTAAAACACTTTCAAAAGAGATTCAAGTAAATGTTTATTGAATGTCTTTTTGTTGATGTAATACTGTGTCTGTGTTTAGATATGAGCAATTTTCTTAAGCAAAGAGCTTAGTCACATACTGACTGACTTTTTAAGCCTTAATATATTCAGAGTTCATTCTAGAAAAAAGCAGTGTAACACTACCTCTGTTATCCTATGTTACAAGTCTACAGCACATCACAGTAAGACATTGTTGATAACACTGAAGCTAGTTGTCATATACAGCTAAAATTCTAAGGAGCTGCACTTATAAATCTTCCCCCTGTTCCTACACTTATCAAACTGTTTGATTGACATTGCATTAAGCTGTATTATTGAGATGACACAGCCCATAAAGTGCAGTATTTAAGATTTTGTTTTAATGTTCCTGTAGACATGATTTCAATATCTGCAAAATAATTTCCATCAATCATCTATACCGCCCATCCTATTTGGGGTTGTGGGGGGCTGAAGCCTATTCCAGCCGACATTGGGCAAGAGGCGGGGTTGACACAGAGAGATGGACATCCACTAATGCTCACACTCACATCAAAAGAGTCACCAGTCAACCTAATGAGCATGTTTTCTGTCTGTGAGAGGAAGTAGGAGTGCCCACAGAGAACGCACACATAGACGGGGAGAACATGCAGCCTCCCCCTCCTGTGCCACCTTGCGCAATAATGGTAGGATTTATTACCATAGTAACTGCTCTGTCAAAGCTAACATGAATTCAAAAAGGAAAATCAAAATAATATATTTTAAGTATACAAAATACAGGTCACCTCCAGTTTAAAAATCTAAATAATACTGCAGCAGTTGTGTCATCAAGTTCCATGAATTGGGATATGTTAGTTCTTCCTTTCTGATTGTAACCTCTTAAATCAGCTTCTCCAGATTCCATTTCTGTCATCAGCTGGTTCCGTTTTGTAAAGCTTCAAGCTGAAATGTTTGTTCCAAGCACGAAAATAATTAACAATCAGCATCCTTCATGGGAGAAAAAGGTGGCAGCCTCACGTGTGGTTTAGTTGCTCTGAAAAGAGAGTCAGCTGTGAGCTTACAAAAGTAAACAATGGTCTGATATTTAATTTCTGTTTTCAAAATTATTACATAGATTAGTAAATTAATCCCATGGACATGTGAAACAGTCCCTCCAGTGTGCCAGATCAGCCTGACAGTGGAGGAAGACTGGGGCCTGACAGTGGAGATCTGCAGTAAAGAAACAGCAATACTCCATCTACCAAATAAATCTTATGGGATATATTGATAACACTTAAATGTATTTCTCCGTGATTAGACATAGCACTGCTGGGCACTTAGCTCGCCTTTTGTCCAGCACTATTGCCAGCAGCTTGGCCACAGGCTAAGGCTGTAGTTATTACTCTATAACAGCCTTTGCTGCATGCCAAACATATGGCGTCTACATCACTAAAGCAGCCTGTATGAAGGCATCTGAGACCACCTCCATATGCAGTCTCAGTGATCAGATATTGAGTTTTTGTCAGTAGAACTGTGCATTGAGTTGTGTTTATACTTAACATCATGGATTACCTCTTGATATCTGATTACCTAACTTGGATGTTAGTTCAGGTATTAACTGGGTCACTGTCTAAATTTAAGGGCCATGCTGATTTTCATTCTATCAGACCACACACTGTGTATTGAATCAACTTGTAGTAATGCTGCAACATCCTCCAGCAGAAGGAGGCTGTTAAAGAAATCAGAGTGGAAAAACTTTGCTGTTTGGTCATTTGTAGAAGGCTGAAATTCCCTTGTTTTTGTGATAAGAGCAGCACAGTTCTGTAGACAGCCCCGTCCCTAATGGCCTGACTCAGTGCTCCCACCCTCAGAGAGCCACAGGTGTGAGATGAGAAAGGAAGCTGTTATCATAGCAGACAGGGAAAGGTCAGGGCAGCTTGAGATTGTGAAGAGTTTATTAGTAAAGTCAGCAGCTGGTAGTTTGAGCATTTCTTTTAATGATCCACCAAAACAGTTCCCAAATTCAAGAGTATTAACGCGCTTAAAAATAGAGGAAGGAGAAAATAAAGATATTCAAGGCTATACAATAGAGTATGATGGACATGTTAAAGTTATGAAACAAAAAATTCAAATTAAATTACACCTTCACTTCATCAAATCAACAGCTGTACATACGGATGTTATGTAAGTAACAGATGCAAATTAAAATAAGTCTGATTTGTGTAACCTGCTTCTATCTATCCAGTAGTTACTTAACAGTATTGGGAATACTCATCATATCATATCACATCATAAAATGGTAACTTTACAAATCTAGTGAAGACAAATTTGCTTTTCCCAAAGTTGTAATGACATGCTGCATAAAAAATATGACTGAGGAAAACCGGAGTGTTGAATATCAAGTTCCTATGGGGGTCAATCAATCAATCAATCTTTATTTTGGTTAGCATAACATAACAAGTGTTAACTTAAGACACTTTACAATAGAGCAGTATAAATCCATACTCTTCATTTTAAGATACACATGTATCAATTCATACTTACATCAAACCCAATATGAATCAACCATGAGTGTAGCACTGGGCCAACCAATGCCAGCGCAGTGCATTGACAGGAGGTTTAAAGTAACAGTGGCAAGAAAAGAGTCTAATCAGGAGATCCAGGACAATTCCCAGTGAATGGGGTTGGTTGTAGGGCTGCGAGGGCTGGAGCACAGTATCTTAAAAACATAGCCCACACTGTCCCCGCTCATGGATACAGTATGTGTATGTAAAACTGCTATGAGTGCGGCACTCACCCTCTCCAAAATGGCACACGCTATGTAGCGTTGTTTAACTACAGGAATGCAATGTTAAAATTATACCTCCAAGTCTGGCTGCTGTACCATTAAACTCCAGGGCTGAAACAGAGTCCCAATGCGGCCCTGATACAGATAGGATATGGAAGGAGGGTTTATTTCATTTATATTTGAAGAGTTCTTTTCTAAAATGCTATAAAAGCCAAAATTAAGAAATATATATTACTCAGTGCTATCCTTATGTATACCGATTGTACTACCTGCCCTATCAGTATTTAATGCCAGAAAGCTATATCCCAGTTCCCCAGCCAACCCAATGGTAGGTCTGGGTAAATAATGTCATTTTTATACATGAAAATGGATTTATAGTGTTTTGGAAAAGAGCTCTTCATTTGTAACAATTGTTTTACAGATTATAGGTCAATTAAGATGATGGTTATTGGTTTTGTAAACTTTTGTAGACTCGTATTCAAAAGTCCTGTTTCGCTCTTTTTGGCCTCAAAACCCGCCTGTAGACAACATGGCGGATCATTATGTCAGCCTCCACAAAGAAGAGCAGTGGTACACAAATATAAAAGCTTTTTATAACTAAAAAAGACAACTACAATTTTTATGGGGATGCTTGAACACGATTTCAATGGATTTACATACAAATAGAAACATTATATCCTATTTTCACCATTTCTGTTCCACAAAAAGCTGCCAACTTCTACACACTATTCCTGTAAGGTGACGCAATTTCAAAAGAGCATCTTGAACAGAGTGAGAACAGAGGAGGATCAGGGATACTCAGCATGTGAAAACCAGAATGTTTTTTTTTTAACACAAATGATTTTGGACATACTCCAGCAGGCATCAAAACTGAATATATGGACTGAGGTTCATAATCTCTTGGATGCAAAATTTAAACAATGCCAAAAGCCCCAGGCTCCCTTTTCTGTGATGAGTGCATTGTCCAAATTATCCTTGTTTTATTAACATTTCATTAAAGTCTAAATGTCTGTTCTTTTTTCAAGCATCAGAAATCCCAAAAGACCATATGCTTTTTGCATTATTTGACCTCTTTTTTTTGGATAGTGAATCAAGTTGCCCATAAGTGCCTCTCTGTGTTTCTTTCACATAAATGATCGTCTCCCTCTGAGTTGAAGAAGGAGGAAACAATCTTACAATGCCCTCTTGGTTAAACATTACCCCTGCACTCAACCCTTTTATCTGTGTCTGATTGATGGGTCTTCAGGGGACCTTGAGTGCTCCTACAGGTCCTGCGTCGCTTCCTAATTGCTGCCTTTACCCCGTCTTCAGCCCTCCCAGAGGAAAACTTCACCATTAATTACCACAGCTTCATGGTATATCAATCAGAGAGCCCCAGCAGGCCTGTAAACAGTCCTTACATAGCCGAGTAGCTGTGAAAGAGTCGATGATGTCCTGTAAAGTCAGTTCTTTTTGCAGACTCAGGAGCCTGTCTATGATTTAGCTTTGTTTGCTGTGTGGCTATCACTGATGTTGGCAGGGCTGAGACCCGTGGGCGCAGAACAGACAGGAGGACTAAGATGAAAGGAAGCTTTGCCTTTTCAGACTGTGAACTTACCTGTGTGACATTTTGCATATTTTCCTCCACAAATGACTTGAATTTGGTCTTGGCAATGCCACTGGTACCAGAAAGCAGGAAGAGTTTGATTTTTCCCTGAAGAGCTGCTATACTGAAGCTGCAGACTGTTTTTATTTGTGGAAAAGCTGCAGAGGAGGTGTTAAATATTTCAAGCCCACTCTTAATACACTTGCTACTTCCTGTAGCATCAATTATTTTCATTCAGTGTGATAAAAACAATTTTATGTGCTTAAAAAGAGGGAATTATTTGTTCTGAAGACCTGTCCATTTAAATGTAGAAATTACTTAAAAAGTCACCATATTAATGTGTTAATAGGAAAATAACAAGTATTTGCTAAAACAGAAGAGAATCACAGTTGAATATTTTATTCTTTAAGCTTTTTTGGGCCCTTTTAAATTCTAAACAATGTTTGTTTTAACCAGTCATGACTTAGCTTGAGGCTTTATCAGACACATTTGCCTTGTCCTTAACTACAGTGATGATACAAGTTTCCCCAGATACAGTATGTGAGGTCCATACCTTCCAAGACTGACATTATTACTTAAAAACAAAGCATACGCTGATGATTGGGTGCAGAATGGCCAAATTACAGTTTTCAGTCAAATGATAACACCTTTTGGACCCTGTTTGCCAGTGTTACCTCCAGACAATAACCCTTGGGCAAAAAAAATGGAGGCACATGCGGAAATGTCAAAGCGTGTAGTATGCTATGTTTCCACTTGAGGTTGACTGTAGAAACCTGACACCCAAATGATTGTATGCAGGGAACTGACAATTTTGGGGGGTCTTAATACACATCTGTACAGCCTGGCTCAAAACCATCCACAGTTTAATTATATAAAATGTGCTCTCACTGCTCTGTGGGCTGTGTACATTTTTGGAAGTAAGGACATTTTTGACATGGCTGAATGTCACAGAGCGGCTATTGGTCAGATGTCCTTAAAAACCACCAAAAATAGCCCCTCTGTCCATCAGTAGGTTGATCTAAAGTTCAGGTAAGGCAGCATCCATTGCAAGGCATCCATAACATTCCAAAGGCTCTCCTGATAATAAACGGCTGACAGCTCATGGCATTGTCCAAATCTTTTACAGCCTATGGTTGCTAATGATAAACACCTATTGTGGGTATTTAGTTACCAAGTTGATGGTCCTCACTCTCACTTGCCATTTTAATACATGTTCAGTGATGACATGCAGCCTTCACGTGCTGAGATTTCCTGTTTGGTCCTAACTTTGTGCAGTGAGTGAATAAGAGACATTAAGCTTAGAGCAAAGAGTCTAGCCACCTTTACTCTCTCCCAACTTTTCTCCTTTGTTATGTCACTAAACATGATAAGCACAACAGTGGTTATGCAATTAGGCTAACAAAACATATACAGTGATGGTTAGACTGAAATGACTCGCTAATTTTGGGAAGTGTTGTGTGAGTAGTGATATGTTTTTGTATCTTCACCAAGGGTAGAAATCAACTCCATTAGCATTCAAATATTTTCTTCTGTGCGAAAAAAATTAAATTATTGGCATGAGAACTATGAGAACAAGCCTTTGCTTAAAACACTGGCCAAGCACCCCCACAGTTTTCCATATGGACCCCAGAGTATTTTCAGGTTCTGGAAATATGGGAGAGGGAACATTTGGGCATGATTTTGGGGTACCTTTTTGTATTTTGCCCCTAGATTGTTATTTTTTTAAGATTGCATCTTAAACAGTTGTATCAGGAATTATTTAATCATGAATATTTTAAAGAAATCCACCTACCAGACATCTTTACCAATATTAAGCCAGAAGTAACAGCTTTCTAAAATCAAATCCATTCAAACATGAAAGCCCCAAAATGAAGATGTCTCATTGGGCCTCATTTGGCTGATGGCTTTATGGTTTATAAGGACTTATCTCACTTCAAATGGTGCGTTCACGCAGAATGCTATGTGGGTGACCAAGATCGCACACAAGTTGCATTGCCTATCCATAGATAGCTCATGTTGTCACCGTTGAATTGCTAGGTGATGTCACGCCACACCACGATCATATCATATTGTATATATCACATATTTGTATGTATTAGCTGACATTATTCTAATTGTATCTTTTTCACTCATCGGCCAGCCGTCAAAGAAGGAAGGATCGCAGAGAACCACTTCTTTTTGGAAAAGGCAGAACTATTGTACTCACTAATTAATGCTCCCACATGGACATGGATTGTCACCCTGTGACCCAGACCAAAAACAGCTGTTGTGGTAGTCATTACACCATTAAAACACTGATTGGGCGTTGCAGAACAGCCACATGCAATGTTACCTGAAAAGTTCTCATTTTCAACTTTGGCCACAGAGCAACCCAAAGCGACACAGAAGTTCCACCAAGTCTCCAAGATCACATCTGGGAGCCACAATCAGGCCCCATCAGGCCCTTGACATTGCATGGAGAGTGGTTGCCCAGGTCGCCAAAGAAGCATCTGGTGTGAACGCACCTTAACGGCTAAGATAAATTTAATTCAGAAAAAATAATAAAATGAATATTATCACTGTACCAAAATACAGAAATGATGTTTTTTTTTTTACTTTAAAGCCTTGCCCCATAGTGTCCCTTGTACAAATGTAGTTGATGACCCCTGCATTAAAAGCCCTGATGAGATACGTTTTGTTTGTGCTGAATTCTGTCGTAACTGGGGACTAAGCAGTCCCTCTTAAATGAAACTTCTGCTTTTCTTAACTACAAATACATCACTGACACTGAGTCTTTACCATGAAAATGCTGAACAGAAATGACTGGGAGATTGTTGTGATTTTAAGATTCAGTTTAACCACTGGAGCACAATGCAGCCATGTTTGAACCAATGGTATCTGTGGTGTTTGATCATACTACCCAGCAGCATAAGATGGTGTTATGTGTGATGATGTGCACTGAATTTGTAGGTTGGGCTTCAGACTTCTGTTTTTTTATTATTTTTCCCTTGATGCCCCGACTGCCTTGTTTCAGTACCCAAGAAAGAGGACATTAATCTTTTGGCTCTCACAGCACAAACAGTGTTAGGCACCAAAATCTGTTCAGTTGAAAATTGTTGTTATGTACCAAACTTTGTTAATCCAGAATGATCTCACTTAAACATGTTGTGTTGTAGAATTTCTCTCTTTTCAATGTTTTTTTTTTTCAAAAACATATCAGGGGCATAATGTTAAAAAAATATATTTCAAAGGTAAGTCTTTGAAAATGAATACTTTTACTTTTCAGAAATCATGAACACGGCTTAAGTTGATGAAAAAAAAATAATTGAGTGAAAAAAATATTGATTTTTGTTCATTTTAGGGCTCTTTTTGAGATGTCCAATTTTGAATGTGTCTGCTTTTAGCATGAAATGGGCAAGGTGTCACCTTTTCTTTATGCTGACACTGTACAAAATAAAATGCACCAAAATTAATTTAGTCCATAATCTCTGTCCTGTTCCAGTCTCATTACTTTGGTGATGGCTTGTTTCTAACACAAACAAACAGTGTCTCTGTAGTAAGCCGTATCATGTCCCCCTTTATTGTTATAGCAGACCTGCGCTGGCTGCCATCTCCAGTGTAGGATTGGTCTTAATCGAGAAGAGCATCAAAGCAGCCGTGTGGGAGCTGTTTCCAGGAACCTGAGCTGCTTGTGCCTCGAAACCTCATCTGAAGAGAAGTGCTTACTTGGTGCCCCATGTCAGCACCTCAGAAAGCCTCTGCTTCCTCACATCCATCTCTCTCCTGGAGAATTTTCCCAGGTGGCTCCAAGCTTTCAGTGAAACCTTGATGGAATGCACTGAAATGGTCTTTTCATTAGAGGGAGCAGCAGTGTGTATTACTCGATGCAGAAAAAGCAGTCTCTTGTCTAATGAAAATCAAATTATTAAATGAGATTCTGCCAAAGTAGCTACACTCTTCCTTAAAATCTTTATACTCAAAACACTACAGGCCTCAGCAGAGGAGCATGGTTTCAATTCATATGAATTTTTTCATGCACACTCACAAACTTACATGAAATGCCGTTAGCTATGTGAATTGTCCACTACTTGGAAGTGTACAAAGTTTGAAGATTAACCATTCATAAACAGACTCATCCCCAGACTTTCATTACACTGGTGTTATGCAAATACAGATGCCCTGGAGCTGAGCTCATCTTTACATGGACATGTTTTAGTCTAACATTTAAACTGATTCAGACTCATGGTAAATGTTTGAATTGTATCTTAATATTGCTGTAGGTTGTTTGTGTTACTGAAAGTAGTAAAACATTGCATAATCAAAGGCCCCACAGGGGACAATAACATTTTATACTCGGTAAAGCACATCTGTTTCATATTCTGCACCAAAGCCGTCTAAAAGTTTACTCTAAAAGTAAATAGCCCAAAATGAGTAAAATTAAGTTCACAAGATTTTTTAATGTCTAACACCAAAATAAAACAACAAGCTTCAGCTCTAATGTTGAATAAAACTGTGCAGACACACAAAACATGATGTTGTGACAAATAAAGTACAATACATCCCAAAGACAAAATTAAAAGTAAAATGGGCCTTTCTAACAATTCTGGGACGTTTCAGAGAGAATATTTGACAAAAAATGTTCAGAATTTTGGCATATCATCTGCAAGAAGATTAGTTAACTATAAGAAATACAGTATGCAGCCAAGCTCAGACTACTATCAGTAATTTGTTCTTGACAAATTCTTTTCAGGTGACAGAGGCCACAATTCCACCCTGTCTGGTATTGTCCCATATTTTTTTTTTAAATGTAAAGGTATTCATAATTACATTTTCTACAAACTCTGACATCCCTGTCCTTACCCTGAAAACTAACTTCAATAAGACTTTCTTGATGTTTTTTGGCATTCAAGATTTCACCAACTTTAAAATATGCAATACTTGTCATAAACAGGCAGACACACCAGGACATGGGACCTTTTAAAATATGGGTGCAAAATATATGTGCAACAACCCGGCCCAACCCATAAGCCGGTGTTTAACAAGTTGTTTTAGAAAGGTGGTTTGAATTTAATGAGGGGTAAACGCAAAACATTTTACCAGAGGGACGATGATTTTGTTTTCAACAAGTTTAATGATTTTATCCAAAATATTGTTCGTACTAAACACATGCATCAGTTTGTAGGATTGACAACCTCTGTGTTTGATCAGTGAGAAAGTACGAAAATATTCAAATGATCATGCAACTCATAATCTAACACACAGACCATTCAAGGTATTTAACAAATCCATAGAAAGTGTTTGGGAATGGGCAAACCTTTAAAAGTATATTTGGTAGGTGATTGGACAATTGTTCTATCAGTCATATTCATTACGGGCCAATCAGATGAGGTTAAAGGCATTAGTACTGCTGTTGTCAATGCTCATATCCACAGATATCTCCCACCTCTTCCTGCTCCAAAGGACGCTGGTTGGGCCGTCCTACTTGGACTGTTCTGCTTTACAATCACTGTAGATTGGAGCTTAGCAAGGTGGATCTGATTGATTGCAGAAATTGAAACAGGATGATCTATCCGCCCCACAAGGTAATGTGCCTCTATTATTCCTGAATGGATAAATGGAGCTGTTACACCTCCCCCAGTCTCCCCATCCAAAGTGGGCTTCTGATATGGGCTTATCCAAGTTGCCCATCCCTACGCTGTATCATTTCTATTTAAGTTGACTTCATAATGGGTGAACGCCATGCTAATTGGCTTCACTGGGGGTTGGAGTAATTTGAAGGTTGAGTCACAGTGGCAGGAGAGTTAGAGTCCGTTTTGAGCCCCCCTGCCCCTGCTCTGACTGCTTAGTCACGGCGGCCATCGGGAGCAGCAGCGCCTCCCAGTGTACACACCGATTGGTTGAGGATCTTGACGGGCTCGCCTTCTCCACAGACCGTCTCCAGTCCAGGGCGGGGCTGACTCTCCGTCAAACTGAATCAGACTACAACCGGCAGGAGAAAACTTAGCCCGGGTCGATCCATGGAGCAGTGTGGGAATGCTGTATCCGTAGGTGGGGCGCAGAGAACCGGACGGCAGAGCCATTTCCCGGCCTCAGACCTCCGCCTGGACTGCCTGTGCTGCTGCGGCTGCTGAGACCAGGAGAGCAGACCCACGGCACCGGGCTGGGCTTCAAAACATCTGCGGACTCGGGGAAAAAAGAGAAGAGCGCGTTTATTCCTGCTGCTGTCAAGATGATGTGACAAATTCCTCATTAGCTGCTCGGAGGAAAATTGAATCTGTGGAGTGGGATTGTTTTCACTGCTGGGATCACCTGAGCCGGCTGCTCTAAGGGTAAGTTGTGTGATTATCTCTTTAATGTCTCGTGCGATCTGCCATACGGAAGGCAGCGGCCGGGGGAAGCGCTCGCGCGTCGTGATCGTGGAGGAGGCACGGGCTCTTATAGTCGATTGGATTTCTGGTCATTTGGTCAATATGGGGATCCCTCTGATCCCCTTCACTCAGAGAATGGTGATTTAGAAGCCTTCAATGAAGTTCACATAGAGAAGTGGGTAAATTAAAGTCCTCCGCTGGTCTACCTTTAGGCCTAATCACCTTTTAAAAGTGGAGTAGCATGCCTGACACACTTGTGAGATGCTGAAATGGAACCAATGAAGTGTGAAATTATCCTCATTTGGACACATTTCAGTCAGACTGAGAGGTTCAATTAGGCTGCTTTTTTTTTCAATAAATTGTCCAGATAGGATTATTTGTATTTTCTGCAATAGAAGCACTAACTAGGGATGTACAACAATGGATTTTTGCGGAAAAATTTGCAGTTTAACTATACCAGTGATTTGTAGTCTTTACATGCACATTTTGTTGTTCAGAACACACATTTCCCTTACCTGTTGTCCCATTGGATGTACAAAATCACCAGTATGATATTGGTTTCAGGAGAATTTTGCCTAAGTTAAAAGTAGATATCAATCAATATTGAAATTTTGTAATTATGTACAGCCAGTATATTAGCTATACATTTCGGGGAAATATTTTCCATGTATCAAAAATAATATTTGCAAAATACAACGTTTCATATTGCGTCACCCTGTCCTCATTGCATGGGTACATTTAGAAAGCAAGAGTGTCATTTTTTTAAGAGATAAATTATTTCTTTTTGGTTTGTTTTAGGGCCAAATGCTGTGGACAAAATTTCGTATTTCGATATACATGCCAGTTATCTTTATATTGAAACGATATGATATGACTACATGTTGTGTGAAAACCAAGCATTATTCAGAAGAATAACGACGTCATAATACAAAAGAGTGTGGAAAGTGTAGTTTTTTAATAAGAAATTTGTATTGTTTATGTAGTTGCTTTTTTGATACTAATATCTTAAATGTTCATATTTCGATATAGATACAATAACGATATATCGTTCAGCCCTAGTTTGTTTTACAACTGTTTTGTTTACATTAGACTGTCTCATCCAAAGCAGCAAGTATGTGCATTGAATATATTAATATCAAAAAAGCAGCTATATAAACAATATAGATTTCTTATAAATAAAACTGCACTTTCCACATTCATATCATTTTTAGGCTTTTTGCTGTAGATGAAAAATAATGGTGTTGATATCTGCATAGGTGATAATGAATTCAGAAAGTCTAATGTTATGCATCCCTACTGTTCTGATGAAAGTCTTGTTCAAGTGGTAGAACAAGACAAACATTGTTGTGTTAATCAGTAAAGGAATCTTTTTCTGTGCTTTCAGAGAAACTATAGTTTCCAACGGTGTTAAGTGAGTTATTCTCAAAAAGTGGAAAACTGCCTTGTTTTGGGCTGTTAAGAAATCCTTTTGAGAAGTCCTGGATCCTAATGCAACTTTTGATCACCACCAGAATGTTGACATGTCTTCCTTGTGTCATGACCAACATTTTCTACAAAATGTCCTCAGAATTGTATGAAGGTTTATCCAGTTCGCGAAAATGCAAAAAGTTAAAATATATATATCTCGCAATGTCAACAAATCCTTCAAAAAGTTCGTAAATGTAAATCATGATTCAGATCACCACCAAAATCAAATTGTGTATTCTTTGTGCTGTGACATTCCCAGAAAAATCTGTTCATAGCTTTTGACGTAACTTAACCTAAGCCAAAAGTATGTAGAACAGTAACAGTAAAAGTAAACTAAGACTTGTTTGCTCAAACAGTACTGTGACAGCCCACTTACAGACTGTGAAATTAATTTAGCATTTTATTTATATGATTTATACGTTTAAATTGATGTCAGTCATCCCATTAAATCAGCAGGTTTAAAAACAGGCATGTACAGCTGATGTATCCGTCCAGTGTCTGTGCCACTTATCCTTTTTGATGCTGCTGGGGCTTGGAGCCTACTGCAGATGACACTAAGCAAGAGGAAAGGTACATCCTGGACTGGCAGCCAGCCAATCACAAGGCTGCCATAGAGAGACATAACACTCACACACACATGCATACATTAACATCTTAGAGCAAGTTAGAGTAACCAGTGAATTTAACAATCATATTTTTGGTTTGTGCGAGAAAACTTACACATGTACAGGAAGACTGCCTATCTGCATTAGCTTCTCACTGTGAGACAGCAGCACCAACCACTGCGCCACCATGCAGCTATACAGCTGATATGACTTTAGTAAATATTAACAGAAATTTTCAAGGTTACTTTATCAATGACTGACTTAATAAGCAGTTTTCTGCACCTTTTGATATCATGCTGATGATTCTGTTCATCCCCATACCACAAACTAAGAAATGTAAAAGTAAGAGGTTTAATGTCAGGGTTGTGCAGTATTATCTGCATAGTCTACACAGCTATGAAGTGTCTGCTAATTTGCTCATAAATTGACCATCTTCATCCCATGAAAGTTGTTGTAATACTGGCAGGATGTATGAATGTAATATAATGCCCTGTCTTATCATCTTTAATTTCCACATTTAAAAAAAATATATTCTACAGTCAGATGTCCCTCTGAAAAAGACTGACACAATGAGAACAAAAGGTCATCGCTTGTAAAGTAGGGACTTGTGTTCTAAAGGTGCGTACACACTGGGCGCTACTTGTACTACCTCGGCGATCACTCTCCATGCAAAGTCAATGTACAGCCGCGATGGGGCGGGGCTAACCCTCCCACGATGCGACAGCCGCTTTTCACACTACCATATAGCTTGTCGCGCGATGTGAAAGTAAAAAAAAAGTTGATCAATCAGCGGTGTGTGCATGAGTGACGGTACCCTAGACAGACAGTTTTTCATGCGCACCACGGAGGAACAATTTATGTCCGTGTGGGAAACATTGGTCAGTGAGGACATTAGTTCCTCCTAGACGGACCGCGGGGGACTCACGGATAATGCTGCTGCAGGGCATCAGCTGCAGTGTTTTGTGGTTGATAAGTCAGTGAAAAGGATACAGCTGGAATAATGTCCGCTTATACATTTTATTATATGATATATGATATGACCGCGGTGAAACTCGAGCGGACGTGACCGAGTGACGGCCGACGGCAATGGTGACCAAAGTGAGGTATTAATGGACACGTGACGATACGTCACTGGGCGATGCGGTTTTGGTAGCTGGGTCGCTTGCGGTGTGAACGCAGCATAATAATTTGGTATGAATTGTATCTAAGATTATTTTGGAAATATCAGGTTGTTGTAAAAGATATAATAAAGTGCATTCAAAGATAACATTATCTAATGAGTCTGGTTACCAATGAAGTCATAAATGTGCAATTTAAGTAGAGATTTAATAAACCCATGATGGTTTCTAAGCATTTTGCAACACATCGCTTCTGGAGTCACGACATTACCTCACTCATCTATGTCACCCTCCCCCAACTCCCCTGCTTCCTCCTCGCTGCTCTAGCTCCTTCCCCTTATGTCGTCACCGTTATCTCCCGCAAATGCTTCATAACTTTATCAGTAAATCATTATTTTACAAATGCTAACATTAGTCAAAAACATCTTGACCTCTTTATCCTTATGAACCTGTGAATAGACTTTTGTCTCCACCTCAGGTCCTTGTTTTCATCTAAGTTGTGGTTGTCATGTGGCACTGACACACAGTGAAACCAAGTGAGTCATGGCAGAGAGTCACAAAAGGCACAGATTCCTCAAAATCATAGGCAGAGAGGGGCCACCTAATGTTCAGGTTTTACTCATATGGGGATGATGCTCCATGACATCAACAAACTTTGTTGTTGGGGGGGGGGGTTACTCACTCCAGTGTCCTACAGTACCTGGCCAGACTGAAGTGAAACCGACCGCGTACTGTAATAGAAACTGCTGAGTTATTTTGGCAGACAGGACACAGGACCACATGGCCTGGTTTGTGTGCTCAGTGTTCTGAAACTGTATCACATGGAGAGAGGGTATCATGGCTCAGGATGATGTAATCACACCGATAAAGCACGGCCTGTATGTGTGATAGTGGCAGGCATCCTCTGTGTCTCCTCCAGTAGTCCTGATATGTGCGACTGTGTTTACGTGGCTGCATGTGGGTACGTGATACTTGGAGAGAGCCGGGTGTAGCCCTGCTGAGGCAGGTGGACCTTCCAGGCTGGTCTGCGTTGACTGGCTGGTATGTGAGTTTTTCAGAGGGGCTTCTGGGGGGTGGGGGGCACACACTGTAGTCATGCCTGCATGACTCATGGTGTGGTATCTGTCTGTCTGTCTGTCAGTCTGGCCAAGTACACAATCTTATATGACCTCTTCATGGTGTTGCCTCCAAAGATCTACAGCCAGTGCAGGATTTTATTCTCAGTGGTTACACAACACTTTATTTTAAACCTTCAAAAGCATGCATTAACATACAACAGCACCGCCATGATGTATTTTATATGTAGCCCTTGGCGCTGTGTCGTACAGAGTTTTCAAGAAAGGTAATATGTTTTTAATAAACGTAGAGTAGGGCTGGACAAATAATCGGATTTTGATCGTGATTTCGGTTTTTCCATCTGACAATCATAAAAACATTATAATCGAAGAAAAACGATTAATATACCACACAGTGTGGAGTGCCGTCTATGCAAGTTCCTGCACTTCATAACGCTTCTGTGTTCCATGTGCAGCCACAACGAGAGTGTGTGTGCGACTAATGTGGATCAATAATACTGTATGTGCCACTCGCTGGTTCTTTAAAGTTGTGTTTAAATCAATACTGAAGTTTTTAAATAAATTAATTATTGTGTATATAAATTATGATTTCAATATCACTTAAAATAGTCGGGATTCTAATTTTTACCATAATCGTCCAGCCCTAGAGTAGAGTAGGAGCTATTATCATTTATGTTAATAGAGGTGATGTTTGTTAACTCCAGAGAGGTCGTGATGGTCACATTTAAGTGATTACTTTTCTTAATTGAAATTTAAAATAGTATAAGTCCATGGCTTCTGCTGAAAAGCCTTTTTTTAATTATCTGGCACAGAAGACAAAGGAAATGCGATCGTTTTATCCAGAGAGGCCAAATGTCATGTTGAAATAAAAAAAATCATAGTTTTATTGGCTTGAATGTTACAAAAAAGTCACCCAAAGCATTCCATGAAAGATACAAAAAAAAATAAGTGAAGTTAATATATATGGATTTTTCCTTAAACAACTAAGTTGTCATCATAACAATAATAGATTAATAAAGGTAACAAAAAAATTATATCTAAATTACTATCTTGAGGTCATTTTAAAAGTGCTGATTTTTATAATTGATTAAATAATGTTTTGACATCTTTAACAATTAGATTTGACAGCACATTTGTTGTTTGTAATGTATGAAGCCTTCTTACACTTCTAAAAAGTGATAAATTGCCCTATTATATTTGGAAAATAGGGGGAAATATAAATTTTAATTAAATATATGTGTTTGGATTTCTCTCACTGTGTGTCTGTATGTGATACTCGGACTCAGTGGGTGTCATGGTATGGATGAACTCTTCCCTTTGGATGCAGCTCTTTCGGTAATGAGCCATTTCTATAGCCAGCTTTAGATGATGAAATGTATTTTATATTATTTTTTATTGATCACAACAATTATTAATTGGAAATGTTTGGTACAATGAAAAATTATCGCTTTTTGACTGTGTGATGAAGGAGCATTTCTATTCCACAGTTTCACAAAAAAGTCTTGATGGCTTAAATTGTCTTTATAGTAATTTAAAAGTTGGTTGTAATTTGTCTGCACCTTTTGACAATAACAGACAAACAAAAGCTATCCAACTTTGGATCTTGAGGGTCTCTAATTTTGTTTCTGTGCTGTCACAGAAGTATCAATATGCATTGATGTTTCCTGAATTCATACCAAAGTGTATTGTTCTTGTTTTGTTGCTGCCTTGTATCGTGTTTTACAGTAAAAACACCATGTACAATATTGCAGATGTGTTGCTGTCAACTATTATAGGGTGATTTTTAGTCCATACCATCCGGGCCTAATGTCCCCGTAATCACTTCAAGATGATTCACCCAAAGACAGGACACACTGTCGGATATGGTGGATTCCGTAGCAGCTCCAGATTTCCTGGAAGATCTTTAAAATCTGCCTTTTTTTTCTGAACATGGGTGTACTCTCTCTGTGTTAGTCATTCTCTTCAGCCTCATCTGGACAGGACAGCCGTTTTGGGAACAGAAGAGCGAAACTGACTGAACTGTGTGTGTGTGTGCTGAGCACATGCTATTCTAAACAACCTCAGGGTGTTTCACCAGCAAACACATCACGAGTAAAAAATTTGTCCACTGGAGAATGTTGTATACCAGAGAAGGTCACACGTTTTACTGACCAGGTCGAAATTAGACCAAAATATGCAACCAAGAGTATTAGTTAGTAAAACACTGTAAGGCTGCTATGAGCTCTTCCTTTCAATTCTTAATGTTTGGTGGCCTTTTTAACCATGTTAGGCTGCTGCTCTTGAAAAAAGATCACATTTGGAGGTCAGAGTCAAAGGTCAAGATCATGGAGACTCATTGTTATCCTTTGCCTGTGAACCTGATATCCAGTAAATGTTAAAACAAGCTCTCCTAAGTCTGCACATGTTTGAGCTGATTACATTTTGAAGTTCATAGGTCAACTGTTATCTTACATCATATATGGTCTATCTCAAAAACTTTCAAAGATGTTCTTCAGATTTGCATAACTGCCCAGAGGTCAGAGGCCAAGGCCAGTGGCCAGATTTTTATGAACGCCTCTTCCATAAAACCACCTGACCCTGTAGTTTAACCCAGCACTGTACTTTCTTTTCTGTTCATGTAAAGCTCTCCAAGGCATCAAACCACCTCAAGTTTCATTTTGTTGTTGAAATTGTTCTAATTAAGTGAAGTAAAGAGAAACAGAAAGGTAATCTTGTTTATTACCTCCGCCAAGGAGGTAATGTTTTTGCCAGTGTATGTCAAACAGTGTATTGTTTCATTAATGGCAAGATAACGCAAAATCTACTGGATGGATTTAGTTTAAATTTTCAGGAGACTTTGGGAATGGCCCAACATAAAAATGATTGGATTTTGGTGGTGATCCAGATAATCGCTATGGGTAAACCATCATTTTTGCTGAATAACTGTCTAATTAATAATGATATCAACATGATTTCAAGTGCCAGTTGTGGGTTTTTAGAGTCAATGAATCATATTATGATGGTCACTTTATCATGGAACTGTTGCTTATAAATATAACTGCAATATGTCAGTTACCTTGCCGGTGTTTATATATATATACATATATATATATATATATATATATATATATATATATATATATATATATATATATATAGATAGATAGATAGATATAGATATATATGTATGTATATATGTATATATATATATATATATATATATATATGTATAGATATATATGTGTATATATATTTTTTTTTCTTTAATTTTTATTATTTCTTTGAATCTTTTCCTTAAAGATGCTATGAGGAGTTTCTAAGTAATTACAAGAAAGTCTCACTTTTAGATATATGCCTGATCGAAATACACACTTTAAGATGAGTTTTATAGCATCAAAATAGGTTATCTATAAATGCTATTCCTTAGCTAAGTGGTTGGGCTGGACAGCTGGCTACAAAACTACGATAATAAGTTTTCCAAAAATTGCTTGTTGTCACACATCAAAAACTACCACTACGTAACTAGAAAGAGATACATTACCTCGTCGCTTTGCAGCCTGTAAGTTGTTGAAAAAATAAGTTGTAAAGCAATGCAGAATTCTGGGGAAGGTCTGTGCTGCATTTATTGGTATCACAACAAACACACGCTTTGGCTTGGGTCACGTCTTTACGGCAGTCGCCGCACGTGCTTATGGGTAGCAGAGTCTTTATGTCTTTGGAAACAGATTCTCCTCACAGCACCTCCAACAAACAGTAAAATAATGTTTCAGGTAAAACCAATTCAACACATTTTTTGAGTGCTGTTAACTTGTATTTATAGCTTTTTATCAAGCATTTAGGTACCAGTCTGTTGTTTATTTGGTTTATTTTCAGGCAATTTTTCCCCAAAGTATTTTGAAAATGTGCCTTGCCAACTTTGTAGAAACCTATATCGCAAATTTTTGCATGTATTTTGTAGGGAAAAAACAAAACTTGAAGCTATCTTTTTGTCCATGGACAGACTTACAGTATATTTTTATGGGTGCGTGGTCTCTTCTCTTTATTTTAGACTTAATCTACTTCAACTGAGTGTCTCAATATTTTCTTTTAACGGTTGTTCATCTGTCATCGGTACCTGCTCTGTGTGAAAACTGCTCCACTGAACTGTCTCTTGTGCGGATTTGTGAATATGGGGCAGGGCAGCAGTTTCCAGAGAGGGCAAGCATGTTAACCAACTTGTTCTGCTGCCTTAGAAACAATACACATTCCTTTCTGACAAATATATTGGTTACAACTGTTCCCACAACTGAGCAGACGAGCAGTTTGACAAGCATGTCGGTATGGTTTGAACAGGGATTGATGGTGAGAAAGCCCAGAGGCAGCGTTTGATCTACACCACATTTGTGTAGATCGTTTCGCACCTTTTTTGTCTTTGATGCCGTTACGTGTTTGACAGAGTTGTCAAGTCGGGAAGTGAGATTCTCCTTGCTTGTCAAATGATGTGGTATGTGTGGAAAAATCAGAATTATGTGAGTACTGCACATGCATGCAAGAAATAAAATGAGAATGGATGATACCTATATACAGCAATCAAGGCTGCCCATGGGGGGAGGGGTAGTAGGGGAAAGCTCTCCAGGGCCTAAATTCTAATGTTATTTAAAGTATTTCCTATTAGATTAGCAAACATACACATTTACTGTAATGAAATGTTACCTTTTTTCCAATGTGACAGGGGTTATTTTTATATGGTTATTTTGTAGAGGCCAACTAAACCTGAGTTCTGAGCCTTCAGTGTCGGGCCAGTCAAGGACTAGAACAAAGACTAGTCTCAGCAAAAAAAAAGGAGGAGAATGAAGGGGAGCTCTAGGATTTTACTCTTTAAATTAGCTGATTGAAGCCAGGCTTGGATCCACAATTTGCCGGAAGGCATCAATGTCACAAATTAAGGACAGGGGTTTCTGTTGCAGAATCACAGCTGGAGGGGCCCCTACTGGGTTTTTCATGGGCCCAGCCAACTCTGTGTGCAGTCCTCTCAGCAGTATCTGAAAAGACATTGTAATTGGAAAAGATAAAGTTAAAAATTGAAGATTTCTACCCATATATACTTATGATTTGTATGCCAAACATATCATCATCTAGACTGTGGATGTTTCTCAAACCTGCTGTTCAGCTCAGTGAAATGAAAGAGGAACATTTCATTGTGTGCACTTTTAAAAGTCAAGTTTTTAGCTCTTTAAATGGTGACTAAAGCTTGTTTTTACTGTCACTGCTGAAAAAAAACAGGGATGCACAGTATGGATGTTTCATATCTGCGTGTCAGTAATTCTATGCTCACTTTAGCCAGTACAGATGCTGAAATGTTCACACGTTTATCAGATAGGGGTAGTAGCCTGGGTGGCACCTGGATGTTACTGCCAGTCCAGCCAGGTGTATAAAACTGTGTGAGCATTCTGAGGATGTTTTTCTCACTTGACTGAACCAGACAATGAAACACGTAAAATGTGTGCATGCTTCTCTGAAATAAAATGAGTGCACTTGAATTATGTAACGCCCAGGAATTTTGTGCCCTTCTTTTTGACTGGTGTTAGTTTGTGATGGGTTTGTGGGCAACCACTAAATAAGGATGTTAGGGGGAATGCTGTAATGTGTAAACTTTTTTTTTTTTAAGATCATATCCTCCACACTATAATTGATCTGTTTTGCTTATTATAACAGTATTTTTGCTTTAAAAACACACAAATACAAGAAAGGCAAACTTTGGTTCATCCATAAAGTGTATTTTTATTTGTGTTTTACAACAAAATGTTTTTTGATTTAACCTTATAGGGGGAAGAATTATCTTTTATATGGTGTATGTAAACTGACAATTTCCATGGCCAAAGAATCGCCTGTGTATATTAGCATATACAGACATTAATGAATGCTTTCAGCTGTTTTCTGTAGACACTGGTAATACACCAATTACAAAATTCATCCCTGTGTGTTATGTTAGATGTACATGTGATCCAAAGAATATGTTCTCTCTCTACTTTCTTCTTATAATGGAGCAAAGATGTGGAACTTGCTACCATCTGAGCTCAAGACCATCACTGAATTCAATATCTTTACGCCAGGCTTAAGTCTTGGCTCAAAACAAAACAAGCCTGAACCCATTTTTAAAGTATACTGTGTGCATGAGAAGAAGGATCTATTTATTTATTTATTTGAGTATTATTTTTAATAGTATTAGTTTTTAAAAGTTTTAATTTTTTTTTTTTTTTTGTTTGTTTGTTTGTTTTTAATAGACTTTATCAATGTTTCACTGTAATTTCTTGTGTTTTTATGTGATGTCATTTCTTGTTTTATGTAATGTAGAAAGGCCCAACCAGGGACAGGAGTTGAGAATTAGCCTTGGCTATAAACTCCACTTGCATGGCATTAGCTGCAAATAGTTTTTTTGTGACTATGTACAATTGCAATATCCCTGCCAAATAAACGAATAAATAAAATAAATATTCTTGACTAACTTTGGATCAGCCTACTGACAGACAAGGAGGCAGAGTAGAGGTTGGACTTCTGACCTAAATCCACATTATGCAGGCTTACAGCCATGACAGTCCTATCCCCAACTACCCAGAACAGAAAATTCTTCATTAAATAAAAGTGGAGTGGTATAAAAATACTCACCCTTTGTAAAGTGAGAGGCATTAGGTATATTAAATTTACAGTGAAGCTGTTTGTTTATCCATGCGATAGATATGTTTATTTACATGTTAAAAGTTGTCATTTCCCTCACAAAGAATTTAGAAAATTCAGTCTTGGCTCTTTTTTCTGAAGCCCATGTCAAGCAGGCACTTAAAAAATAAATGAACCAAATGTATGCTTGAATAAAAAAAGCTATAATGTGATCAGTGTGGCAACAATAGCTAAAATGACTTTTCTCTTTACAATTTCACTCATTTAATTAAATGGTTAAAAGAATAAATGTTGTAACAGTCAATACAATTCTAAGCAATATATTCAAGCTTTATTTAATCAAACATTGAAGGTTGTGTAATTGAAATAGCTAACCAAAACAGAGCTATCTGGCACTGAAAACAAGATTAATGTGGCCCTTTTGTAACCAACCCCTCCCTGAAACAAACTCTCACAGTAAGAGCAACAAATAAATAATCGTAAAGGAGAGAATTAATGTTCTTTATGATTAAAAAGTCTGTATCAGTATCATTGTTAGCTGAGAAACCCCCTGAAAATATCGACAAATGTAATACCAGAACAAAAAAAATACTGTGCATCCTTCTTGGCATTTTCTCTTAGAGAAACAAAAACAGACTTTTTTTGTTGTTGTTCATTGATTCAAGTTCCACATGTAAAGGTGCAGATTAGCATTCGCTGAATCCTGAAGTGCTTTCATGGCTCACTGCTCAGTAATTGCATTCAGTTGTTTCCCATCTCATGACATTCAAATGCTGGCATGATGCAGTGGCAGCCATGACAGTGAAGTCAGTTGTGATGTAATGCTATAATGCAGCAGCAGGGCTATTTCAGGTCCTCCTTTGAGCCCCCAAGGCCTCTGTCTGGCAGCAGCCCACCCTGCCCCTCTCTCAGTCAGCACCTCATCTGTCATGAGCCTGACACATCATGAACCACCATTCACAGAATTTACTAGAAACCCTCTTGTACCCAGGTCTGGAGAGAAATCGGAGGTGTGGCTGGGTTATAAACACAGGTTACTATGAATTGTTTTCACTGTTATTTGGTTAAAGCCAACTTTAAAGCCAAAGATATAAACATCTAATTTTGGGGGTTGGTAGTTACAGGGTGTCGTTCCTTTTCCGTTTTTTTTTCTCATTGACTCGATGTCTGAGGCTGGTTAACCTCAGGACAAAGCTCATTTTCCAGGCCTGTGGGAATGCTTCATTTTTTTTCTCAGAAGACGAGTAATGCCTTTTGAACTTTGATCTTCCGCTTTGAGCATGAGGAGCTCTCAGAGGGCGTGTTTAGAGGTAACTCAATAAATATCTGTCCTGGCCTGAAGCCTCAGGATGGAATTATATAGGTTGCTGTCACGTGTGTTGTAGTTGTGTATTCTTGCCAAGGTGACATTCCTCTGCAAAGATTTTTGTTTCAAAGCTTACACATGCTCAGGAAACAAAACCTGAGGGTCAGTTGTGAAGTGAGTTCAAAGCATTGTATTTTATTTTCTGCAGATTGCCTCCCTGGTGGGAAATTTGTTAGCACAATCTAGAGGGCCCAAAAGAAGCTCATATTTGTGATAATGGGGATGTAAAAAAATAGATACTTGATGCAGTAGGTAGCATGGTACTGACATCATAGTTAAGCATTTATCATCTAATATTTTTAGAAAGTAAGATTACATTCAATTTATGAGAGAAATGTTTATTTTTTTATTGATTTACGAAGAAAAGTGGCTTTTGACTTATATAAAAGATTTTAATTGTGATTTGTCATTAAAAATAAAAGTGCAAATTGTCAAGTGGTAAAAAAAAAAACCTGAATCTCCATTTACCAAATTTTCTTTTTTTTTTTTTCATTTTGAAGTGTGACAGGACTCACTCCATGTCTGCAAGGGGGTTTTGTAATTTTAAACCAAAGCATTGACTCTGTTATGTCTCTTGGCTGTTGACACTACCTCTTAGCTCCCTAACCTGTAGAGCACAACATCAATGAATTACAGTCTTTTGGACACAGTCACAGCATTGTGTGAATAAAAATGAATACATTCATTTATAATCAAAAAGCTACAGCTACAAACATGAAACTTCAACTTTGGAGGGATTAATAGGAAATGCAAAGAATGCTGTAATGTGGTTTTGATGTCTGGTCATACAGATTAGTATTTTTCTTTAAATCACGATTGACATTTCCTAAATGATGCTTCTAAGGGGAAAAAAGGCCAATAATAATTCTACTATTAATGGGGCCCTTCTGTTTCTTTAGCTGGCATGGTACCAAAATGATCAATCTGTTATGGGATGCAGTTCAGTAGATATTGTATGCTGGGTTTCAGAACTCATCCCTAATGTGTACAGAACTAGACACTCATCCTTCCAGTCTGTCCAGCAGTGAGTTTGGTCGCATAGAGCAACAGAGATAATGTTAAATAAATGACTTAAACATATGAGGATACTGGAAAGGTGAATTTCAGGTAAGGTTTTTGGAAATACAAGTGGCTGAAGTTAATAGATCAATCACAAGCAGGGAAGTGGACATTAAATTGCAGTGAATAAAACCGTGAATCCTGCACAGTGCCGTCTAGACAAATTTGGTATTCTAAAACTGATCAGATATACTTGTCATGTGGATTCCCAATTACTGAGCCACTGACTGGTAGTAGGCTCTGGATTATTTGATAGCAGGACAGACAAAGAACAAAAAAATACTTGGCACACACATCTGCTCTCTGTCTCTGCTACAGCTGTAATGATAAGACAGTAAGGTCTGATATAAACTTGCTGTTTAATTTTGTGCGGACGAGCCGCATCATGAATGTGGTTGCAATCATGAGTGTGTTGTTTCCGAATGATACCCAAGAGATATAAGTGAGCTTAGGCTGTGTGTAAGCACCATGAGTGGGAGGAGACAATTTAAAGGTCAGAACTTATACCATTTTACTTTTTACCTTTACCCTCTTTTGCTGTGAAAGCAAAACCTTCTGCAGCACAAACACGGCACCACCGTAGTCCGCCATTGTATCTGTGGTTGTAGGTGTTCACGCATGCAGTATAAGGGAGAGGTGAGCCCATGATGTCATGATTTCTAAAACTATCCTTTGGCATTGTCCACTCAGAAATACTTGGCTATCATTTTCAGATTTATTCACTCTGGCACCCATTTTCACAAGTGTGTATTCACAGGCGGTTTCCATGTGGATGAAATGCCTGTATGATTAAAAACTTGTGCGGCTATGCCTGAATTTGTCTCGGTGTGGATGGCCCCCAATATTTTATAGGACAAGTAAGCTATTTATTTTCTCAGAAAGGGCAACAGTAAGTTTGGAAATGTTGGCAGATATTACCAAAAAATCTGCTATCATGTATCCCTTGTCTAATGTTTTGTGTTGCATCTTATTGTTTTGCATTGAACCTTGCAGTACTCACTACTTCACTTAATAAGCTTAACAAGCGCTCAAAAATGATGGTCATGCAGACTGGAACAGCACTGCGCTGCATCTGTTTACTTTTTCTCCAGTCACTGTCAAACCAGGGGACAGCATATAAGACCACCCTCACTGATACACTTTCCCAGCACTGTCACAGCGGCCATGAGAGTGCACTTTTAAATAGGATAGCCCTTCCTCCCTCCATTACCCCCACCTTTCTGTCTCTGGCACAGTCAGCCGTCATACCCAGAGGCTGTGAATCCTCATTGTGCATGGCCAGACTGCAGGCTCCCTGAATGAAGCACCACACAGTTATATCTGGACAGCTTCAACAGTCTAACAAACATCACATACCACGCAGCATATTCCCTGCAGCAGCTTTTTGAGGGTGTGCTTTGGACTCCTCTGTGATTTGTCTTCTACTGTTTTTTCCAGGAGAGGTGGGTCTAAGTCAGTGTGAATGCTCTTTTGTTTTCACTGAAATTGAACTACTTAAAGTTGAGAAAAACAAAACGGAGACGAAACGCATTTTGAGGCAAATGTGCCAAATTCTTCTCACATAAATCTATTTTTATCAATCAGTGTGACTGTGTTTGATATTTGTCAGTCAAACAGATTATGTGGCTTCAAGCCAAGCAGTTATTTGAACAAGTACCTTAGCTCTCCTTCCCTCCTCCCTCGCTGCACATCACTCTCGTGCCAACTTTCCCTTCCACTTGCCATTTGACAGCGCTTGTAATGCTGGATGCCAGGGAAAATGATGTAAAGCCTTTCATTTATGGTGCCTAGCTGATCACGCCCAGTTGTAGTGGAAGCATAGCACATGATTTCCAATATGTGGTGAAGCATATTCCCTGGGGCAAACACAAACAAGTACAGTATTGCAAATCAAAAGTAATTTCTTCCAGGAGACAGTCTGGGTTTCCACACCCACAGTTTCACTTCTCTCATTTGCCTGAATTAGACTCTCTGTCGCCTCTCCATTTTTACATTTCCTCATTATTTGTGTCCCCAGTCTAACTGGAGCAGAGTAAGATCACGTCCCTGCATGTGTATTTCAGGACTTAGGATATTATGTTGTAATATTTCCATGGACAAAGAGACTTAGAAGACCTCCCCCTCACTGGGACTGTGACCATCCCAGAGGACCTGCCCCTGCCTTCCCATTTCTTCCTGTGCCTTTGTCCGGAGTTTTCCAGCAGATTTCTTGGCCCAGCTGTGTGGCTTCATTCTTCCTTCTTCCTCCTCATCACCCCAGCCTCAATAAGCACATGATCAAAATTGAGGCCTAGCTTCACCCATGAGTATTTCCCTTGACTGCCTTTTACTTTCCATGTGCAACTTTTGTCAGTGACTTAGTTATTGCACAAAAATATTGTCAGTAATTTAAACTTTATAATTTTACAAACTGCTGCTTAATGCACATTGCTGTGTTATGAATACTTCCCTCTTCACTTTGAAATAAAGGATACAGTGGCTTCTATTCTGATAAAGCAAGTGTAAAAATTTTCCAGCTAGGGTTACATAGTTCTGTGAATCTTCAATGTTGGAAACTTTCAGTGGGAAATTATTGGAATAAACATGGATCTACAAAATTGAAGGTTGGCCTTTGACATTGACTTCAAATATAGTTGGGGAAATGTATTTACACATAATCTTGATTAAAACAAGCAGATTCCATGCAAGTATCCTTGAGAACATCCATGCTTTCCTTCATTACATGCACACAGCACACTGCTTACTGCGGGGGTATTAAGGCCATGCCCACATGCAGTGTGCATCATTCAGCAAATGCACAGATGACTGTAGAGCCCTGCACTATTGAAGCCTCATATTTATGGCAGTGGACAACATAAAGTGAAGTCAGAATTGATTATTCAATAAGTTAATGAAGTTCTATGAATACATATTTTGAAATGAAATGTTTTCTAATTGTATTATTTTGCATGGATGACTGACTATGACTAAACATAATGTTTTCATTAATGTTTACAGTGATACAGTTTGTTTAAATTACCCCCAATATCCACTAATTTACTGATAATGTAATAATGCCTGATAGTGTAACAAAATTTGCACTTAGCTGAATCAAAAATAGGAATGGGAATCAAAAACCAATTCCTTTTAGAATCGTTAACAGCTGCATCAAAGAATCGGTATCATTAATTTTTTTGGTAATCAATTCCTTATCAATTCCATCCACAGACAGGGTTCAGAAGCGTCAGCATTGTGACTTTATTTTAATTGCACCTACTACACAACCTTAAATGAGTGGACACACCAGCAATTTGCAGAAGCAGTTATCTATGCTGTGACGTGTTTGACATTGTTGCCACTGAAAATCAGAACAACATTTGCCTACATGGAAAATCTGCAGGAATCGATAAGGGAATCGTTAAAGAATTGGATCGATTAGCAGGATCGTTAACAGTATTGGTATTGATAAAATCTTATCAATTCCCATCCCTAATCAAAAATGTAATTTAACTTGTTAATGTAATAATTTAAACCATTTATGTAAATAAATATCCTGACTGGTACTGTTATACCTTATGGCATTATTGGGATTTTTTTTTTTGGTATATTATGAGATTAACCTTTAAAAGACAGTCAGCTCTTTGACAGGAAGTTTACCAATAAATTACCAATAATGTCATAAGGTATTACAATACCAGTTAAAATGTTAATACAATATCACTCAGGATATTTCCATTCCATTATTGGTTAAGTTATTACATCATCAGGTTTTCTTACATTATTCACTGAGTAGAGTTTCTTACCCTATCAGGTCTTATTACATTATCGGTAAATTATTACATTATAGAGTGCTACAGGGCCCGCCATTTTTGCTCAAGTACTATTCTTTGACTGTGTTTGTCTTCCAAATTAGATTGAAAAATTATATGAAAGTTTCATATCAGTGTTTTATGAAACTCTTGCAGCATTTAGTATCAATGTAGATTAGCCTCCCTACAACCACACTGCGCAATTGACATTTGATGACAAAATGACAGCATGGGCTTTTATTCACAGAGTGCAGGACATAGCTCACTGATGACACATTCTGGTAATGTTAAATGAAAATTTGTTTTGTGTAATGCCATTTATGTTGTTTTGTCTTTTAAGAAGAGAAAAACATAATTGAAATTGTAAATCAAGTTCTATATGGAAAAAAAATCCCAGCCAGTTATGCAAGTATTTTTTTAATCTTGTATTTGTGGGCATCCTGCAGGCCTCCATACTACATTTATAATTCCAAAGCCACGCATATTTGAAGTATATTTGTACATGCCTATGTACAAATTTCAGGGATTGCAGTAGATAAATGCAGTAACCTACATATGCTGCCATCAGATATAAACCAATCAGGCATAAGATCAGGAACAATAACAGTGAAGTGAATTATACTGATCATCTCATTATAAAACACTTAAACTTAGGTCTTAAAAAATTACTACAGTCACATTGAATCCTTTAATATAGAAGTGTTGCTTGTATGTTAGAGTATTTGGCAGAAGACAATACACAAGTAGAAACTGTATCAAGATTAAAAAGTGATACCCACTAGTTTGACACAGAGACCCAAATCCCACCTCAAATCTCTGAGTCACTCTTCTACAATGTGCCTCGTTCACAGCCTCTGCCAAAACTCATCTTGACCCACATTTGTGCCTCGGCAGTGATTGAGTAATTGTCAAACCCTCAAATATCTCCTGTGGGCTGCAAATACAATAGCCAGTGTTTCTAAAGTTCATGTTAGTCTTTTTTCTCAATAGTCTGAACAGAGGGAATACTGAAGTGACTTAAGGGCATTAATGTGTGTGCTCTTCCCACCACATGCAGCACTAGAAAGTGGAGCACCCTCAAGCTGTGAAAAAGCACATATTCATCTTCCATAGGTCATGTCCTACCTGACACACTTAATGTATGGGGGACATATTGCTGTTGTTTCTTGTACTCCTGTTTGATTTGCTGTTTCAACACATTAAACAAAATCAGGTGCAGAATCTTTTGGGAAGTCACTTATTATTGTTTCTGTGATCTATAAGGAATCCTGAGGTACAGGTCTCAGCAAATGATGACTCAGCAAAACTAAAATGAAATCCTCTCACATGTTAGACAACCCAGTTTTCACAGTGTGTCACTACATGTGCTTTGTGCATAAAGCAGATTTGGGCCTTATTTGAAATTCTGTCCTTCACTTGACTCTGAGCTGAGGCAGTGCAAACACCTACACGACACACTGTACTCTCATGAACACGCATACACACACACACACACACTATCCACCTACTCGTGTGAATGTGTACACATATTCACACCCTTCAGTGCTGAAAATCATTGCAGTCAATAATGTGAATGTTGTGCTGTCTCAGGCGTGTAATGCTCTCAGGGAGATGTTTTTTCTCAAAATGAAGGTGAAGGTTGCATCTGTCAGAGGTGTTTCAGAAATGTAATATGGGGAAGTGTTCTATGTGAAGGGTGGGGAGCTCAATCAAAAAATTATTTGAAGGTTGTGTAAGCTTTTCAAAAATTACGGAAGCTTTGATTCAGTTTCAGCAGAGACTGATTTATGTAGTAAATAATGAAACAACACTTTTAGAGAATGATAATTAATATGCATTCTTACCTGAAGTCCATATAAACAGCGGTGCAGCGCTGCCTGTAGAAGTAGGCATAATGTTTATTTATCCCTTTATGTGGCTTGGCAAGTAAAATACTGCTCTGTTTTACAACACTAACATGAAAAACCATCTTGCAGATTTAGTCAACCCAAGAGTCTCTTTATTATTTTCACTTTGTTATTCTCAATTGCTGTGGGTATTAGGCACTATATTAAAACTCACATTATCCAGTGGGTAGCTATATGAATTGACTTGACTTGTGCTTGATGCTGTTTTTAGTCCCTTTGGCTACTCAAAACAGCTTTACACTGCTTTGCACATTTTTAAAGATTTTTCAGAGATCAGGCTACCCATATTTGCCAGTATCCAGGCGCACCCATTCACGTTCACATTCAGTTACTGACAACTATGTCAGTTGTCCATCGGTATCAGCTCACACATAAGCTCTTTTATTCCCATCTTTACACCATTGACACAGCAGTGGGAGCAATTTGGGGTTAAGTGTCTTGCCCAAGGACACATTGCCATGTGACAGTCAGAGCTGGGTATGAACCTGCTACCTTCGAATAATCGATCAAGCGCAATCTCAGACTGTACCACGCTTATATAGGCCTACATGGTTTTCGACTTTTTGCAAATGTCCAATATGCTAAAATTCTCAGCCTCATTAAACCTGACACATCATACAATTGTGGTGGCTGGAGCAAAACAGCTCCAGAACATAACTGAGCTTCCTCCATGTTCCACAGTAGGTACAGTGCTCTTTTCTTTGTATGCTTCATTTTTGCATCTGTAAACATAGAGCTGATGTGACTTGCCAAAAAGCTCCAGTTTTGTCTCATCTGCCCAATGAACATTTTCCCAGAAGCTTTGGGGCTTGTCGATATGCACTTTGGCAAATTCGAGCCTTGCTTTATTTTCATTTGCTTTCAACAGTTATATCCTCTATTAAGTCCACTTTGGCTCAAACACTGACAGATCGTGCAATCTGACACTGATGTATTTTGACCTTGGAGTTCACCTCTAATCTCTTTGGAAGTTGTTCTGGGCTCCTTGGTTACCATTTGTATTATCAGTCTCTTCAATTTGTTATCAACTTTCCTCTTGTGGCCAAGTCCAGGGAGGTTGCCTACAGTCCTGGACCATTAACTTCTGAATAATATGTGCAACTGTAGTCACAGGAACATCTATCTGCTTTGAGATGGCCTTATAACCTTTACCTTCAACATGATTGTGTATCAATTTCTATCTAATTTCCTGAGCAAGTCTTTCCTTGGCTTTCTGTGGTCCATGTTCAGTGTGGTACACACTACAATACCAAACTGCACAGTGACAACTTTTCACCCTTTAAATATTTATATAATTGTACACTGTTCTTTGTTAAAGTAGCAATATGTTAGCATTCAGTGTTGTGTCTCTCCAGTTGCCTCTTAAGACCTCTAAACCCAACTGCACAGTGGCAAAAAGCCGAGGGCAGCCACACTCTTCTTACAGTGAGCATTTGTTGAACTACAGAGGGTGGTGAGGCAAGCTGCTAGAGATGTTCTGAGAAACTAGTGCACTATTAGGAGTAATAAGGGCCAATGTAAGGGCCAATAAAGAGACTATTTAAAAGGTGTTTGTGAGATGGCCTAATAAGTTAATACAAAAAGCAAATACTGAATTGATAACGTACAATAGTAATAGCACATCCACCAAATAGAATGAAAAGCAATAACAACTTAGCAAGAAGAGTATCTGTTTTTCAGCTTGTGTTTTTACTAACGTGTAAATGTCTCCTCTTTCCCTTTTTGTTTTCCCAGCCTCAGCAGTCTCTTTCGTTTTCTGAATTTTACCCTGAGTTATTGTTAACCACAGTATGGAGAAGGGCAAAATGCCTACTCTATAGGCTGGTTGGATTACTGATGAGTGGTACCAGACTTTACCTAGTGCTATATGCAGGCAGCCGAGTAGCACTGAAGGAGTGGTATGGATAGCATTTTCTCAGGTGAAAACATTTTACTGTAAAAAACATTCTACAACAACTGCATTCTCAACTTTCATGTAATCATTATAACCATTTGCAGTCAAGCGCAACTCTGTTGTAAACTAATGGAGCTAATTGTGGCTAGCTGTATGGTACCTTGGACTTTTAAAACAGTAGCAGTTTTGTTCCAACTCTCTTATTTGTTATTATGGCTGCCACAGGTACATTGCAAGATCACTTGTGTTGGTTTTCAAAGTCAACAATTTTGTCCTCCATTTCTAAAGCCAAACCATCTGTAATGATATGCTCTGCATTTATGGTTGTCACCGTTGCTTTGTTTATTGTACTCCCTTTCGCCAGATTGATTTTTAATTAGGTATTTTCTGATTAAATTGACAAAGAATCTGTTGATTTAATTTATTTTGGAGCAACCCTTTAAGTCTATTTCTAAGTTTTCGAAGCATTACATTACTTGTGGAAGAAGAAGGATTTTTTTTTTTGCCTATCGCATGACACAGCATGGCAATTCAAAAACAATAAGATCCACCAGCAAACTTGCTCTGTGCCACAGCAAATTAATTAAATCACAAATATCAGGAGTATATTTGACCACTCATTTTTTTTATTGCTTTATCCATTTATGTGCCAACTCTGAGGTTGACTTTGAGAATATCCATGACACCCTTCATTCAACTTGAATCCATGCTAATTTGGCTAAATTCTATAGTCCTGCTTCTGCAGGCCACACTACGCTTGCTCTCTTCAATAGACATGTAAACATTAATGTCACCCTGCTCTGAGATCTCTCTCCCGGCTCTCTGGCTGCTTTGGGTTGGGGCAGAAGTGGGTGGGCAGCAAGTCTTACTCAGACAAGGCATGTTATTATTTTCTTCATACCCTATGCTGACGTTCACCCCATCACGACCGGGGATGGGACGTGTATGTTTACGTGTTCAGTGTGGATGTGTTCCTGTGCATGTGAGTAAGTGTATGTTGTTTTCCGTGACTGTGTGGACCGGACATAGAGAATGAACGTGTTCTGCGGTGTGTTTCCTGCCTCGGTTTTTCACCCCCCCAGCCCCTTGCTCTGCATTTCCTTCCTTCTGGAGTTCCTTGGTAAAATAAGCAGTAAACCGACCTCTGTCTGTGCTGGCGATCATCTGGAGAGGATGTGAGGTGACAGACCTGATGGATCTCCTCTGTGAACTATTTTAGTCCTGTTGTTTTATAAGACAACACATTTAAACAGTTGTTTTAGTAACATTACAACCTGATTTATGGCTTGATTAGATTACCATGGATAGATGTTTTGTATGTAATTCATCCAAGCTTATTTAATAACCTTGCTAAAACATAACAGACTTAACTCAATGTTATCATCTCAGCCAGGGAATTTGCTTAGTGCGCCATTTCCATTGATGGGGAAAAGAAAACTTCAGCCTGTTTTTGCTTTTCTTGACTCAATCAGGCTGCACAATGACCGTTGTTCAGCCCTGTCCACATCAGGACACACAATGGAGCCTTTTGTAGGCCTGATTCAGGCTGATATCATGCTGGAAACTATTTAGATGGGGATCACATGTTGTCAGGGCACACTGTTGCAGAGATTCTCCTCTTACTCACTTAATAAGAGAATGTCAAACCTCCAGAAGACAATGTGGCCCTTGTTTATAGTCTCAGGACACATTTTGGTGGACTGTGCACTGCAATAATTTTGCCTACTTCCTATTGTCTTTTGCATCTTCTTGTTGGATTGAGGCTACAAACTCCCCTGTTGCTCATTGTATGATACGAGAAGCAAATATTTGACTTAAATTAAGATGTGGTATACTGTTATTGGTTAATTTCAAGACAGTAATATAATAATTCAACTGAAAGTTCACTTATCAGAAGAAAATTAAAATACCTTTTTAAAGTCAAGTGCAAAATGATTGTATCTATTTACAGCTAGAAAAGTTGATCCCCTTATCAGCACTAATCACAATTCAGTGTTTTTCTCCAAATGTGAAAGATACAGATGTTGGTAAGAGGCACTTACCCAGTCAACGAGAGTTCATGATTTTAATTAATGTCTGAGAAGGGCACCAACCTGGTTTTTCAGGGACCACACCATATATGTCAGCATGCCTGCTCAAGCTAGTCACACAATTATTTCTCCAATGTCAAGTTCTCTAAAGAACATTAAGATGCCTTTGAATAGTCAAGTGCACAAGATTGTATTTATTCATAGCCCCTAATCAGAATAATGAGTGGCCATTTTGACTGTTACTCTACAGATTTTGTTATCAAATGATAAATCAATCAATCAATCAATCAAAGTTTATTTATAAAGCCCTTTACAGTAACCCAAAAGGCCCCCAAAGTGCTTTACAGTAGTGTCAGAAAGTAAATAAGAACACTATAGATAAAAACAACATAAAACAATACTGGAAGAACAATACATAAAAGCAAAAGATACATAAGAATACAACGGGAGGTGTGACAGCAGCAAGGTGCATAAAAGCCATTAGGAAAGATAAAACAAAATAAAACTGACATGAGCCTAAAACTTAAAAGCCTTAGTCAGGGTTAAAAGCCATTCTAAAAAAGTGAGTTTTTAGTTTAGATTTAAAAAGACCAAAGTCAATTGTGGTGTGGATGTCTGGGGGCAGCTTGTTCCACAACGTAGGTGCAGCAACAGCAAAAGAACGGTCCCCCCATTGTTTGTATGTCGACCTTGGAATATCCAAAAGGAACTGGCCAGAAGAACGCAGGGCCCTTGTATGGCTACGTAAAGTTAAAATCTCTGATAAATATAGAGGAGCCAGGCCGTGAATGGCATAAAAAACAAACAACAAAAGTTTAAAATCAATTCTGAAACGAACTGGAAGCCAGTGGAGAGACGACAGCACAGGGGTGATGTGCTCACGTCTTGGCGTGTCAGTTAGAAATCTCGCCGCAGCATTTTGAACGAGCTGAAGGCGAGAGAGGGAAGACTGGCTGAGGCCGAAATAAAGGGCATTACAATAGTCCAGGCGGGAACTGATAAAGGCATGAATGGCTTTTTCAAGATCCTGCCGACTGAGGAAGGGCTTCACCTTGGCCAAGAGGCGCAGCTGAAAAAAGCTCGTTTTCACCACAGAGGTTATCTGTTTGTCAAATTTTAGGCTAGAGTCAAAAGTTACCCCCAGGTTTTTTACCTGTGATTTAAAAAGAGGAGACAGGGCTCCGAGATTCATCGTGGCTGCATTTGGCAAAGAAGGACTAAACAGGATATATTCCGTTTTGCTGTCATTCAAGTGCAGGAAGTTACGTCCCAGCCACTGCTTGATGTCAGTAATGCAGCCCTGTAATTTATTGAGTGTTGAGCCTTCCTTTGGGTTCAGAGGTAAATACAACTGTAAATCATCCGCATAAAGGTGAAACGACATGTTATGCTTTTTGATGACTGAGCCCAAAGGAAGCAGATACAAGGAAAAAAGAACAGGGTCAAGAATAGATCCCTGTGGCACCCCATAGAGAAGCGGTACATCTGATGAGCAGAGGTCACCAATCATCACAGAAAAGCTTCTATCTGACAGATAGGACCTAAACCATTGAAGAGCGGTCCCACAGATGCCTACATGCTGCTCTAGGCGAGATACAAGGACTGCGTGGTCAACAGTATCGAAAGCCGCTGTGAGGTCGAGCAGCACCAGCACTGTGGGGTTCCCAGCATCCACAGACAGGGTGATATCATTATGAACCTTAAGCAATGCTGACTCTTTACTATGTCGGGATCTAAAACTGGACTGAAATTTATCCAGGAAAGTGTAGTTGCAAGTGAGAAAACAGCAGAAAGGTACCAAACACAGAGAGGGAAGCATTGATATCAACAACTTCAGTAACAGTTTTATCAGGTCTTAACTGCATTTGTTTATTAAATAGAGACACATTCTCAATAGAAAGGATATTTTCAGCCCACTTTCAACATGTTTGACTGAGTTTGTTCTGTCTTCTACGTAAAAGCTAATTTTTTGCCCTTAGCACTGTGACAGTAGCACCCACCCACTGTTATTCATTAGACAGAAACAGCCATTTTATGTTTGTATCTGTAGGTGTTGGTTTTAAGCTCACATATGAGCCTTTGATTTGTGTTGATTTCAGTTCCACCTTTCAGGCCAAATCCCTCTCTTTTGATGTTGTTTATATGTTTTTTGACAAACTAACCCCTTTTAGCTGTATTTCTTCATTTGCACATATCAGTCATGTGAATATTTGCAGCAGAAAATGTTAAACAGGGCTGACTTTGCAACTTAGTTTTAATAACCCTGCTGCGGAAATTTCAAATGTGCCTTTTAATGGTCAAGTGCACAATGATTGTATTTATTCACAGCTGATAAATTTTAGCCCTAATGAGAATAATGAGTGGCCACTTTGACTATTACTCGACAGATATTGTTACTTCAGCCAAGGAGGTTATGTTTTCAGGAGAGTTTGTCTGTCTGTGAACAAAATGACGACAAAAGTTATGGATGGATTTTGATGAAATTTTCTGGAAATGTTCAGCATAGGAAAAGAAAGAACTGATTCGATTTTGGTGTTGATCCATCGTCTGGATCTGCCATGACGAAAAATGGGATTTTTGGGAATAACTACTGAACTAAAATACAGATCATTAGGAATCCAAATGCTAATGGTATGTTTTCATGGTCAAGAAATCTAAATATTGAGATGAAATAAAGGTAGGACTAATATTTATGGTGAAAAACACATTATGGGTGAGAACTGTGGCACTGGCGGAGGTTTGCGCTCTCCGAGTACGTTTCTAGTTATCAAATGATAAATGCTTATATGAGAAGTTTGGGATGTTTCTTTTGTTTAATATTGAAATAAAATAGCACAAAACTGTAACTTTGAAGTGCAGATGGATCAGTCTCATTCAAAGCCTATTATTAGGCAGATCCATCTTGCCAAGTCCAGTCTACCAAGATTGTTAGCGGCCATAAGTGGGAGCTTAGCGTGAGACGACAGCAGAAAGGTACTACAAGCAGACAGGGAAGTATTGATGCTAGCAACCTCAGTAGCAGTTTTATCAGGTCTTGACTGCATTTATTTATAAATAGAGACAAATTCTCAATACAAAGGATAATTTTAGCCCACTTCCAACATGTTTGAATGAGTTTGTTCTATGTTCTATGAAGAAGCTCATGTTTTGCTCTTAACACTGTGACAGTAGCGCCTGCCCACTACATTGTCTAAGTGGCTTGTAATAGACGTGATCTTACAAATGGTTATTTCTACTTTGATTAGAGGGTACATTTTTCATGTTATTTACTTCTAGTTATTGAACAAAAATTAAGCTCATCTGCACCAAAGCTACAGTCAGGAGCAAGGCCAGTTATCAAGGCCCCTGCCTTATCTGGGTCCGTGGGTACTAAACAAAATGATCCATCCTAAATTCAAGGGAATGTTTACTTCTTACAAAAAGTTTTATAATGATCCACTAAAGCAAAGTGTTTTCAGTAAAATATAACTTTTAAAATGGCAAAGCTCCCTTTTAACTGTATGAGCCCGTTTTTCAATCATGTTAAAATTGCATACATGCCACTGGACTTCAGATCTTGACTGTAGACTGTTTATAATCTTTTCAGGTCCTGCACAAAAGGATGGCAGAAAGTAATAAAGAAATAGGAAAATGGAGCATTTTAGTCGAACAAAAATTAACAGACTCGGCCCACTGCATTTTTTAAACATTCCAGTAGTTGAAGTGTTCTGACCTCTATATTTAAGGAATATATATATATATATATATATATATATATATATATATATATATATATATATATATATATATATATTAGGGATGTAACGGTTACCGGTAAAATGATAAACCGCGGCAAAATTTCCCACAGTAATCATTACCGTGTCTTTTAAAAATTACCGTTTTAACGTGTTTGATCACCACCCTGTGTCAATAACGCACGGTGATGCTGCTGTTAGCCTGGAAAAGCCTGAACTATGTATCTGTCCTCGATTAAGCAGCCTAAACTGATGCGCGCATGCGCAGTTTGCATTGTTTGGCTTCTCTGAGAGCGAAAGTTCGGGCCACAGCGGAGTTTTGTCGAAACGGACTCTGAAGTCTGGTTGAATTTTGGATTTTTACAAGGATCCTGAGGAGAAACTGATAGAAGACAGTCTCCCTGTCTAAACACGAAGCTGCAGCGAAAGAAAATGATGTGCACGATTTCAACGGCAGGAACTCTTCGAGTAAATGAACTGACGGAGTCGCAGGGAGAGAGAGAGAGAGCGAGGACTCAGTGAGCCATACCTGAGAGAATAACAGGTAGCTTTTCAGTAATTCAATCCAAAAATGTATAAATCTTATAAATAACAGAATTAGTATAATTCTGGACTGTGTTCTTGCCTTTGATTTGCCGTGTATTCGCCGTATTTTGAAATAGAACGTCTTTTTTCGTCAAAGTTCGTGTTAAATGGATTTCATCGATCGTTATTTGGAAATATTTAGAGGAGAAATTACTGAGGAGATCTGCCGGGGAGAGGGGAGACCAGAGGAGAATCATGAAGGGGGTTAATTGCTTCAGGGACTATTGTCATTTAAAAAAAAAGTCCTGGACATGGTCTAATATAATGAGCTGTAACATGGACACTAATGCTGTAGGCAAACAAAAATGTGTGAGTGTATACAAAATAGTTTAAGCTCATTTTTTGTCATCTCAAAACTTTGATCATGTTCATTTCCAGCTGTTTATAAAGAGAATCCTGTTTGAAGTTCAAATCAGTTGTTTTATTTTTTTGTAATCACACCGTTTATAACATGATAATGACAAATACTTTCCAGGATTGTTTATTTTTATTTCTCATGAAAGAAGGGTAATAAAATCTACTCAAAGGCAGTTCTTGACACATTATTGACAAAAAAGAATGATATATGATAATAATTTTGAAGGGGTTAAGTGATTAAATTGTGTGTAAAAGTACTTTTTGAACATTTTGAGCACACTGCAATAATACCGTGATAATAATGATAACCGTGATAATTTTGGTCACAATAACCGTGATACAAAATTTTCATATCGTTACATCCCTAACATATATATATATGTATGTATATGTGTATATATATATATATATATATATATATATATATATATATATATATATATATATATATATATATATATATATATATGTGTGTGTGTATATATATATATATATATATGTATATATATATATGTATATATATATATGTATATGTGTGTGTGTGTATATATATATATACACATACATACATATATATGTATATATATATGTATATATATATATATATGTGTGCATATATATGTATATATATATACACATATATATATATATGTATGAATATACAATATATACATACACTATATATATACATATATATATATATACACACACATATGTATATATACACATATATATATACACACATATATATAATTTAAATATATATATATATATATAAATAAATAAATATAAAAAAAATACCTCTTTTTGATGTTGTTTATGCCATGTTTTCTGACATACTAACCTCTTTCTGCTGTATTTCTTCATTTGCATGTATCAATCATGTGAATATTTGCAGCAGAGAATGTTAAAAAGGGCCAACCTTGCAACTTAGTTTTAATAACCCTGCTGCGGAAGTTTCAGATGTTAATCATTTCTCTTTAGAAATGATCAGTCTTGCTGCTGATATTCTCATTTTCCTTATTTGGTCTTAAAGAGCCATGATACATGATATTTCAGAACCAGTTTAAAGCTCCTCACCATTGCTTGAAACGTCCCTCACAGTTCTGTGTTAGCCTGCAGGTCATCTGGAGTGTCACTACCTTGTGGAATTTTATGAACTGACCACGTTTGTCATACCCATGCTTTTTTTCTCCGTAGCTGACTTGTTCAGTAGGTTTCAGGGGCTTCTGGATTTTCCCACTCTGTGGTGGGTATTAGCTTCCTTGTAGGGTACAGCTGGAGCTACAGTAGGAGGCAGATAAGCCTCTATGGCAAACAAAAGGGTCTGGCAGCTGAAACGCTAGCTGCTTATCAACTGCTTTTTTTTCCAAAGTGGTGATGGCTGATTCACTGTGAGCTGATTCAACGGGGTGTTACCTGATCTACCTCAAGTACTCATGGAGTGTACACACAACTCTCTTGTTATTGTATGGGCCTATATCTAGTTCCCTGTGTGATATATATAGCCTATGATTAGGGAGTTTTTACTGTCAGGCTCTTCCTTTAAGATTACAGGGACAGAGATACAGCAGATTTACTTATGGAACTTTCTGCAGCAGCAGGACAGGATGTCACTATCTGTTGTGAGACAAAACAGGCTTGCTAACAAGATTGAGAAATAAAACTAAGAGGCCTCAGCGGTGTGCAGTAGGACTTGCTGGATGCTGTAAATAATTCACCTGTGCAGAACAGCTAAATATTGCAAGTGCAGAATTAGCCTCATGTATCACAATATTTCACCAAATGTGCAGGAAGAAGCAAAACTCTCTAAACTAGCTAAGCAGGAGAAACATGTAAACACACCAAGATTAATTTTATTGTATGTTTTGCTTTGTTGTTTTCTGCGCTCACCTCCCTGTCTTTCTGATTTCCTGTGCAGGATATTAGAGCAAGGCTCTATCTTGTGCTGATAAAACATCCAAGCAAATGTTGCTGTATGCTGAGGCTTTGTTGAGGGAGTGATGGTGAATGATGATAGAGCCTCTGCTTGCGGACATTTCTGAAGCAAAGATAATGAGAAACATCCACTTCCATTAAACAAGTTTGGTATGAGGCGTCCTAAGGGTGTGGTTAGGTTTGCTTTTGATATAAAACAGAGCACCGAGCAGAGATCTGGAGCAGGATGCTTTTTATGTCGGTCTACAGTTTCATCCAGACGTACATTTGCAAGCAAGCACTATAAATACCCCACATGCACACAGCCTGCTGTTAGAAGGCCATTTATACTTTCACAAGCTATTCATATCTCTGGCACTCGATCCTGTCATTTAGTAAACACTGTTATGACAGTGGGGGAACCTGGTATTGGACGAGAGACAAATCTGTCACTCCAGACTGAAACCACTGAGATGAAAAGGTTAAGTCTTCATTGTAAAACCCTGCTGAGTGCTGACAGCCCCGAGCTAAAGGTCTGTGAAAAACCATGGGAAAAAAGGCAAGAGCCGCTCCACCCTCCTTGGCTGGGTCTGCGAGCCTGCAACCACCCACCACCACCCACCCTGCCAGTCGCAGCAGTGGCAGCAGCTCTGTTGGGTCTCCACTCCTGCCCCTAAGCTCGCTCTGACACTTGATCTCAGGGTCAGCTGCGATGGGTATTTCTGCTGTGTGTGTTTTTTAGTGTCGTAAGGGCTGGTTTGATGTGACAGCCTGTCACATGTCACTAGGGTCAATTCAGATGACTGCAGCTTCACTGGTGCTCAGTTACACTTCACTCACTTGCCCAGGGCTGTTTCTGTGGACCACTTTTCTTCCTCTGCAAGATGTTCAGATAGAGAAACAGGGAGACGCTTGAAGTTCTGTCTGCGCTTCACAGCTCAATTTGACTTTTTGTTGTGGAGGAAATCAAGTGTGAAAGTCATGAGTTACAGTCACACTGTTTGCATTGTCCACTGATCTGCGAGAATAGCACACATTACATCAGCTAATAGTGCAGCGATTTTCAAATATTCAAACAGTGTTAATTAACAAAATTAACATGATTTCATGTGACTATTGAGCCAGGTGTTCCCTCGGTAAATATGACACCAAATTGCTGAGCAAATACATCAGTCATAAATTTGTGTCCTGTGAGTTACTGTCAAAATGTGAAAAACTGGCTTCTTGCCCTGTTAACTAATCCTTGAAGAAACTCCTGTATCCAAAAACCAGATTTGGACCTCTACCAAATCTAACCCTCTCTCTTTAGTGCATTGACAGACATTCCCTGAATATGGCTTCATTACCCGTTGAAATCTAATTGAACTAGAAAAGCACTCGGAGAGCGCAGACCTCCGCCAGCACCACAGTCTTCTCCCATATTGTGATTTTTGCCATAAATATTAGTCCTACCTTTATTTCATGCAAATATTTAGATGCTTTGACCATGAAAACATACCATTAGCAATTGGTTTCATAATGATATCTATTTTAGTTCAGTAGTTATTCACGAAAATCACATTTTTTGTCATGGAGGATCCAGATGGTGATCCGGATCAACACCAGAATTGAATCACTTGTTCCTTTTCCCATGCTGAACATTTCTGGAAAATGTCATCAATCCATCCATAACTTTTGAAGTTATTTTGTTCACAGACAGACAGACAAACAAACTCTCCCGAAAACATAACCTCCAGGCAGAGGTAATTGCCACATCTGGATTAGTGTCATTATCAAAATCAAAGTACTTTTCTCTGTGCCATGACCACCATCAGCTTCCATCCATAACTTTTTGAATAATCCTGTTTGCAAACTAACTCCAGCTGAATATAACCTCTTTATTAAAGGTAATTACATGATGCACAATACTAGAGGAAACCTCAGTTTATCGATAGATGACATACAGTACTGTACTCAAGCAAGAGCAGATCTTGTTTTTGTCATCTTTGTCTTTGAAGCCATTTTTTCTTATAGAGCAACAAAATCGATTACATTTGAAATTAAATTTTGTAAAGAAAACTCTGAAATTTTGTTTCCAAGTCATATTTCCTGGCTTTAGAGCGAATGTGTTGAATTGTTAGTTGTCCTGCGGTTCTCCACCCGAAATGACTCACTTGGTTACTTATCCCTCAACTCAGCTGTCACAGCTGCTCCATTCACATGGTAACAGGTTTATTTTAGTGCCTCTCTGTCTGCTCTGTTACTCAAAAAGTAAAAATCAGTAGCTTTGTAGTTTGTCAGATTCTTAATTCCTGCTGTTTGGAAACTCATTGTGCTAAATAAAGCTCAAACACATCACACTGCAATGAATGTGCTGATGAGCCTTGTTGGGATGCCTGCATGAACTGCACATCCAACACACACATCTACAGTTTAAGTGTCGAGTGTTTACCTGGATCTCTTCATATGGTTTCTACTGGTTCAGTGGGACAGCTGTGAGGTCAAGATTTACCCCTCATCATTGCAACATCTTCTTTATGGAAATACTCCCTCTCTACATTGAGGTTGATTTCACTAGACAGCCGTCAATGTAACAACTGACTGTCTTTGATTTCTTCTCTCTCCTTCTTAGAAGAATCACTGACACAAAGGATTTGTGTAGTAGTAGTAGTAGTAGAGAAAATAGGTTAGGGAGAGCGACAGTCTGCAAAAGACTCAAGTTCCCTCCTTTGTTTCCATTTTCAGCATCGCCTACATCATGGACTGAAAATAAGAAACAATGGAGAGTGGGAGCATTTATAGTAAATGACTAACCGATAAAGAATGAAGAATAGCAACATAACCTGTTTGTGCCATTTAGTTGAAAGTAAGATACAAATCAGCCTGGACTGCTTGTACATTATAAACAAAGTTGTTCTTTATCACTTATTATAAAAATACTAAAACAAAAAAAAGCTAAGTTTATTCTCCAGTGTGGAACCATCAGAGTGTGCCCATCTTGGTGCTCATTGTGGGTTAAGGAGTACCTTATCTTTAAGCTTGTTCACATGTAGACGTGCATATTAAGTTTTCAAGACATGAATCCTTGTTCTCAATACCAAAATACTCTCTTTCCAGTTTGTAAGGTACACTTTTTCAACTGTTCAGTTATACAAATAACTAATCAGCCAATTACATAGGAACAACACAATGCATTAAGCAAGCCGAAATGGCTAATACACCCTACTATAGGTCAAACCCACATCAGAAATGGGAAGAGATACCATGAGCTGCATTAACTTTCAGCATGGCATGGTTGTTGTTGCAAGTGAACTGGTCTGAGTATTTGAGAAACTGCTAATATCCAGGGATTTTGGAGCACAACCACCTCTAGGGTTTGTAGAGAATGGTTCAAAAAAGATACAAATTTTGTCTCATCACTCACCAAGAACCATCTTCCTGGAATTTGTTTAAAACATAATCTATTTCTGCAAAGAGAGAGACAAATTATTGATATTCTGATATATCATTGTGCTGCCTTACAAAGGTATTAAGACAAAGTGTAAAAGGCCTAAACATATAGGATGAAAGAGAGAAAGAACAAGAGCTTAAGGGCAGGAAGTACTTCAGCCCTTAAGGATAAGGTCTCTGGACTTTTCACTCCTTTAATTAATAAGATCATCCATCATGGCGCCTGCTCCTGCTTGCTACACGATAATTTCCCCTGTCCACTCCTGGGGTCTGGACTTGGCCTTTACCTGCCCACCCGCCTGGGGCCTCAACAACCACAGTGTAACAGCCTCCCTCTCTTCAGTTGTGTCCAGCCTGCCTCCTGCACTGCAGCAGAGCACACAACGTACCCGAAACCCAGCCAGCTCCTGTCCATAATGGTTAGACTTCATGTGGTTTCCTCCTCTGCCATTTTAGCTTGGTTTGGTTTTAGCCAGAGAGCTTAAGGAATGTGGGTATGGCATGGGCTAAGATGAAAAAAATGAAAGGATTTCAAGAATGTGCAAATATTTCTCAAGACTAACCCAGTAATGTTGTGTCTTATTATACTAGTTCTAAAATGTGTGATTGGGCTGAAATGAATTTTTGTTTGACACTATTCAAGTAAAAGAATTTGTCATTTTTCGTCAGAAAAAGAGGGTAAAATTGGTCATTTTTAGCCAGAATATGCAGGTAAATATTTGAAATGTAAGCATAAAAACAGACTATAGCAGGAATAGTGTCTTTTTAATGATGAATGTGAAGCAGATATGTAAGCCTCTTCACATATTTGAAACATAGAAGCCACCAAATGAAGCAGAAGCACAGGACTGAGCAAAATTCATCTTTCTCTCTGCTGGATCAAGTGTTTTCAAGGGCGCTGTTAAAATCTCTCCCCACTCTTGTGTTTGACTTTAAGCTTCACCTGTGACAGCTGGGCCTCTGTTGTAATAAGCCAGCGCCTTTCATTGCCTGACTGGAGACCATTACCAAGTGATTATATTAAATAATGGCATGGAAAACTTCACTGGACTTGAGAGTATTACAATGGATTGTGGCTCCACAGACAGAGAATGAGGGCGCTGGTTATGCCTGTCAGCCCCAGTCATTATAGTCCGCTGGACGTCTCTGCACCTGAAGAGCTTGTCCTCTGAGTTTTGTCCGCCTGTCTTTCTTCCCCTGGTTAATGGAGAGAAGAAATGGCCCGCAGAGACAATGTCAGCCGAAGAAGTACAAAGTCTTGTGATTGAATAGGAAGCATTGGACCAAAAGGCAGCAGGAAGGCATGTCGTGTGCAGAGTCCTGGGTATGTGTGTGAAGGGGGGGGTCTCTCCCTCTTCAGTCTTGAAGTCAAAACAAATGCTTTTCAGAAAATAGATTAAATCACGGGGTTCTAAAGAACGCGAGTGCCAAATCAGGGCAGGGAATGTAAACATTGTTCCCATGTTTCAACTCAACCAGAAATGAACAGATCCACCTTGGAAGGAAGATAAGACTCAATGTCACAGATTTTTAGTCTTGATGAATGCTGTAATGCTGTCCTTTAAGTTATTATTTAAATAATCAACAAAACAATGAATGAACTGTTTTATAATATGCACATTTAAAATATTACTTATCTCAAAGTTTGCAAGCATTAATTACCATCACCAAGGAGATTATGGTTTTGCCTGTTTTTGTTGGTTTGGTTGTTTGTTTGTGAACAGGATAACTCAAACCATAATGAACTGATTTTGATGACATTTTCAGGTATTGATGGTCATGGCAGAATCCTCTAAATTGTTTTTGTGCAACAGGTCATGGTCTTTTTTGTATCCTGGTTTTCCATATTTGTTCTTTATACTAGAAGTAATTGTTGCAGTTTGCAGTCCAGTATGTGTCAGCTCAGGTCAGGTATCGATGCGTATGCCAGTTCGGCACTTCACCTTATCACCTGGTCTCTGCTGCTTCATCTCGGCTTGTGCCAGAGTCAGACCCATGTCCCAACTCTTCAGGTATCCTTTGAGGTGACCCCTCTACGATGCATGCAGTCACTCCTGTGGCCTGGTCCCATACAAAAGGTTCTGGGCACCCAGTATGCTGTGAGCTGGATCAGGTTCAGGATGGTTCAGGGACCCGTAAAGGCACAACTGCCACTCCTGTATCCAGCAGCTGACCTTTCCTATTACTGTCCCTCCAGAACACCTTAGCATTGGACACATGCTCCCGTCTATGCACCCAAATCATGGATGGAGATGGAGTAAATGCAAAATAAGAAAAGAAAAAAAGAAAAACTTGACCATGAACAGATAACATGTTCTGTTTATTGTCAGTTTAATTCAGCCTGGATAAAGGCTTAACACAAAATTCAAGCATCTCTCTGTCCTCCAAGGATATCTGTCCTTTTGAAGGACACCCTGGGAACAAAAACTCATCCATCTCAGACAGCACCCGGGTGAAAATCCTTCCTTCTATGTGCAGTGATTTCAAATCATCACTTAATGGAGTGAGTGACATGTGCATTTTCTCTCATGATGAGTCTGTGTCAGCCGTAGCTGTACTCGCATCTGAGCAGCAACCATGCCAACTGTTCTGGATAAACTCCTCCTGAGACACAACTTGCAGGCCTGTGCCAGTTTAGCAGCCATGTTGACTTTGGAGGCAGACAAAAGGGAAAGAGGGAGACAGACCTCTGAGGCTCTCCGCTTTGTTTTATGTTGAATGTGGAGGTTTATCTTGGGCTGTGACCAGATGACTCCAGAAATCCACTGACTGAGGGCTAACTGACAACCCCAAAAATAGCTGCTTGCAAAAACTCCCAATTTTACAAACAATTTGACAAAAATGTCAGATAAAAATCCTGCTTTAAAGGCAGAAACAAGCCTGAACTGTTTTTTTAATTAAATGAAGATATCTGTCTTCTCGTTGATTACTTGGCAGACATCAGTGTGCGCAGTCTGAGATCTTACGTCTTAATATCTTGAGGTGAAAATTATGTGTCACAAGGCTAAGTCTTGGGACCACTGGTATTTGCACGGTATATCAGCAGTTAGAGATGTCCCTGTAAGCTTTTTTGTCCCCCAAGCCTGATCTAGTTTTAAATGAGTATCCACTGATTTCAAGTCCTGAGCTGATATTTCATTTTCATAAACAATTCAGCTATACACTGTTTGTGTTTGTTGATGGTTTCTAAACCAAATTAAGTAAACAAGAAACAGGATGGCCTTATTTAACTAATTTTAACTAAGTCAGACTAGCATTAACACTCATGGAAACTGACATAAACAACCAGGATGAGATGACCAGAATTAATTCTGATCCCTGATCAGTTAGGAAATGCTCTCTGATACTTTTACTGATTCCAATACAGCATCAGGACACCCTTAGCAACAATCTCGCAGTTTAATGTTTCTCATACCAAGTGTCACTGTTATGCAGATGATATATTAGTCTGTATCTTCATAGCATCAAGCACTCTATTGCAGGAGACCTTTGATACTGTATTGAACCCTCTTTAAATGTTAAAAAATATTATGAATCTAATTTAATAAGCAATTGTTTTCTGCTCATTCAAAGAAATGGATGTGCCTTCTGTCAGTTCATCTCAGGCTGTTGTGATTAAGTCAATCTGTAGATTCTTTAATGATTATTTTCTGTCTTTTAATCTTTATATTGGGCAACTTGGCAAGATTTTTACTGCAGAAGTGAGTCTTTGCCAGTGAGATTAAATACCAGTATTCGTTCTGATACAATTTATGTTGGCATGCACCTTAACACCTTTTATCTTTGAATGTAGTTTACAATTGAACTTTATGGGTCAAAGCTAATCTGAATATATTAACTCATTATAGACACTCTGTGTCACTTACTTTGTTGGTCCTTTTTGAGCATTTGCAGAAAATATTACCTTCGCCAAGGAGGTTATGTTTTCGGAAGAATTTGTTTGTCTGTCTGTCCGTCTGTGAACAAAATAACTCAAAAAGTTATGGATGGATTTGGATGAAATTTTCAGGAAATGTTCAGCATGGGAAAAGGAACAAGTGATTCCATTTTGGTGTTGATCCGGATCAGCGTCTGGCCACCATGGCGAAAAATGTGATTTCTGTGAATAACTACTGAACTAAAAAAGATATCATTATGAATCCAGTTGCTAATGGTATGTTTTCATGGTCAAGGAATCTAAATATTTCAATGAAATAAAGGTAGGACTAATATGTATGGTCAAAATCACAATATGGCTAAGGACTGTGGCGCTGGCGGAGGTCTGCGCTCTCTGAGTGCTTTTCTAGTTTTCTGATATATAATGCCATTCTGAGCCTGCTTCCATCATATGAGTAACCTTACTCATTTGAAAAGTGGTAACCTCTCTAGTCTTTGCTCTGTAACTCAGCCACAGACTTACGTTTGCTTCTTGCACACCAGGTCTGAAGAAGGGTTTAAATAAATATCAGATGTGATGCTCTTGCAACTTGGAAACTGATGCAGCCAGATTCGGGTCTCTTGAACTTTAATTTTTTTTTAATATTTACTTTGAAATAAATTAAAGGTTTTCAGGGAAGATGTTTCAGCGTAGAGAATATAAAAAGTATGACTGATCAGTTGGTTCTAAATTTTTTATTCGTTTTAACAAGTTAATATTGATCCCAGATATCCCCAGAAATCATTTTTTCTCTTGCTTGAAATCCTCTCAGATGATTGATTTTGGCAGGTCCATAAATCCCTTTGTTTCAGCCCTTCTCATAAAAGGCTGTTCTGGTACAAATCTGCACACCCTTCTCCAAAAATGGAGGTGAATTTGGCTTTCTGGTGCTATGCTCTATATTTGCTTTGGCTGCAAAGACATGCCAAGATATGTTCCTATCGCTGGAACAGGGTGTGGGCTGAAGAGACACCTAGCTCAGGGAGTTTGAACCATCTGGGGAAGGTGGCACATCCCCCACCTCTGCTTATGGCCCAACTTTGGCAAGAAGCAGGCTTGAAGGTGAATATGGCTTTAATGAGTTCATTGAGATTTTCTGTCTGAAACGTAACAAAATATGATTTGGAGTTTTGTTTCTGACATGTACGTATGGCTGAATTATTTTTATTAAGTTTTGTTGGCATCTTATTAAGAGCTAAATGTTATGCCTCATCTCAGAAAAGAGTTTGATGTGGGTATGAGCTGCAGATGTGAAGTTATGGTTACTTTCTGTCATCTAAAGCTTTTACATCTTTTAAGCACACCTGCTTCATTTTTAAGTCTTTCTTTGATACTGCTTAATCTAGCTTAAAGGCACAGAACATTAGTGCTGTAGTTTCTTTCAAATGACATCACATGTGTAAATGTGGATGATAGAAGGCAGGAAAAGAGGCTGGAGCAGTAGAAGGAAGTGCAGTGCAGGAACAATATGTGTTGTTGAGTCTGTTTCCGCCATTATCTTCTGCCTGTGCAGCATCAATACCGCCCTGAGGGAAAACACGTTTAAACAGTGGGGGCAAAAGTGTAAGCAATCAAACATTGTTTAGCATGGAGTAAAATTAGGTTCCTTCACTGTCTGCTCTCTCTTCAGTCTTTGCCTGTTCCAATCATCAACACTGAAGTTGGTGCCCCCTCCCTGTTCTGATCTGCTCTGTATCAGAATCCCCGCTGTTTGAACTGATGGCGAGAGTAATTAAATGTCGGGTGTTGTGGCCTGGGGCTGGGGAGATGGCTGCTGTGTAGAGATACCAGTGACAGATTTGCATTTCTCTAATGTTGGTAGCCAGTGCATATGAGAGATAAAGACAGTGATGACTGTGCTCAGTGCATTTAGGGTTGATTGACCTTGCAGTTTAAAAATACCAAAGTATAAGTGAAGTCATGCTGACAAGAAATAAAAGTGGAACAGAGTTTTAAAGACTGTTTTTTTTTTTCTCACTCTTGTCCTCATTTGACCATCTCTCTTTAAATGTGCAGCAGTCAGCGTTGGTATGGTTTGCACTGTTAATGTGGCATCACAGTGCAGCGGAGTCAAACGAGGTAAAACAGCTTTGACTGTAAAATGTCTGAGAGGTGTATAATACAAAATGGTTCAGGGAGAAATTGGATAAAAGACAAAAAGCACAATAACAAAGCCATTTTCTTACATAATGCACTCATAATAGTCTCTTCAATTTTTTAGACTAGATGCCTCTGAAATCCTTAACTTTTCATTTACACATGCGCATGACAGCAGGAGTCCACGTGGGGCATGGAGTCTCAGGCAGGACTGGCATTAATGGAACAATATGGAAATGATGGACAAAGGAACAGAATCTTGTGTTGTCGAGATATTTTTGCGTTTTATCACTGCAATGTCTAGTTTGATATCAATGTTTAAAACAATCCATATTTGTAAGGAGACAGTTATTGCCACAGGCAAGGAATCACATTCCTCAGTAAATTTTGCTTTTGGAAACTAAGATTTTTAATATTGAAGACCTTGTTTCCCTTGAACTGCCCTGTTGTATCAAAAATTAAAGCATTGCTTTATATTTCTTTCAGTGTGAAATTTAATTTTTCTGTTACATCTGGTGCCCCTGGTAAACGAAGTGATTCATTTTGTATTAACACCCTGGTCTTATATTACTAGTGTTGTGAAACTTCCTTTAATAATCATTCATAGTTCTCACCCTGTATCCTATATTACAGTGTAATGCACTGTATATTAGGGATGCAAATTAAAACCCAATTTCAGCCAAGAAGCTTTAACAACTCCCTAAGGAATCAATATTGCCATCACTTTTGCTTGACAATGCTCTCATTATTTTCTTTCAGTTGTTCTGCATGCCATTTAAATCAAGGATGTAAAGGAGCAGGAATGATAACATTGAAGTAAAATATGCGATCAATGCAGACAAGAGACAGAGGTGGTCACAGCTATATTTTTAATAAAATGACACTTATTGCTCAGCTCAGTAAAGCAGCGCAGCATTATTATCAACTTCTCATTGTTGTGACTGAAAATCTGTGTTGGCAGATTTTTGTTCAAACAGAAATTTCACAATAATCAATTAGAGAATTGTTAAAAAAAAATCAGATAGTTCTGAAGAATCAGTGATAGCATTAGCAATAAAACTATCAATTCCATCCATATGTACATATATAATATATACAGAATGTTTATAACATATAGAAAACATTCTATGTGGTTTCAATGCCAATAATTTTAATACTAGAATGTATGGGAGTGGCTGTAACAACAAACAAGAAAAGTTGACAAGAATCACATGGGAACAAATAATGTAATGCAGTTTCACTGAACACGTGGAGATGGAGCCACAAATATCCTCATGCTTTGCATAAGCTTGTGATATTCTCCCTGAATAATACCAGCACACACTGATTTGAAGTGGAAATCTTGTGTGATTGCTGGCTGTAAAAATTTGGAGTACATTAAGTTTAAAATATTTGGTTGAATGGATTCATTTGCAGTGTGGGAAAACGACTTTATGCTGGATTTTTAAATGAGGGTATATGACCTATTTCTTGGCATATCACAACTGATTTTTTATTCAAATAATCCTCAAGTGTGTGGTGTCCGTTAGGGAAGCATGATAGCAGATTTTCCTCATATCTGATATGCAAATATTTTTAACTTTGTCTCAGCCAATGCCATTTTTAATGCTGATATATGTGCAGAACAGCAGGTCTCTGTATCACTGGAAGTGATCTGTTTCCCCAGTGTGACAGTCTATTTGTGTTAGAAACAGATTTTATGACAAGTACATTAACAAAAGATGTGTATTATACCACATTATTTTAAGTTAGTAAAAATTCAGTCAATGTTCTGGTTGATATGTATCAGGCATGTTTGGTCAACACATTTTCAATTAAGCAGATGCCATTTCCTGTGTTCTAGTGCATTCTAACATTATTAGCACCAGATAACCCAAAGTGTTTCAATGAGGAAAAAGTTCTGGCTCGTTTTAGATTAAAAAAAAGGGTCCAACATAAACATAATTGAAAATGTAATGTTTCATATTAATCCTTGATCATAATGGTCTTCTGGAGTTAAGTGTGTCTTTTCCACCGAAGAGGGCCGTTTAGTGTGTTTTGCCAACCAGGAGGGCACCTAGCATATGTTTTGACCCCTAGGCCTAGGAAACTCCACTCTGTGTCAGATAATAACCTAACACAACTTGTCTTAAGGATCCACAGAAAACGTAGATCGACAGTAGATCAAGATCAGCTGCTTGGTGACCCCTGCTCTACAAGACACATATGGTTAATTTCTAAACATCCCACTTGAGATTATACATGCCGAAAATGTTCAGATGTCCTTCTTAAATTGGTTGTCCACACCTGTGTCACACAGCATGCAAATAAAATCGAAAAACAGGGTTAAAGGGAAAATTCTCCCTGTTCACACTGATACGCCCTTGAAATTTCAGGAAGTTTCAGACATTTTGTGAAAACGTGATCTGGACTCAAAAAAGACTGCATAGTTCTCTAACTTCTTTGCCACCATTGCATGTTTTGTGATCTAATCTGATGTAAGCATTGGACAAATTACCCAAACCAATGTCCCTCTGTGAATGGTTAATTAAAGTAACATCTGTTGGCTTGAACCAGCCTGTGTCTGAATCTTAACACACTGGTGATGACCTCTGCTGCCCTCAGTCTGAAGTTTTTACTCCAGCCTCTGGTGAGACCCACTGACAAGACTTCCCGTCATCTCTTGGGCTAAAACAGAAGCCTGCGGTGCATTAAAACAGCAATGGGAAGCAGATGTGGTCACTAGTAGCTGCTGACTACTTTCAAGGAGCTGGACTTGTAACAAGAGAAGTCGGGACATGACCTATAATGATGCTGAGAGCTCGAAGTGCCTGATTTGACCTAAGGAATTAGTGAGTGATAAAGCCTTGCTGTGAGGCATTTAGGTCCGTGAGACTCTGACACAGAAATAACTCCCTGACGGGAAGGCATTTTTTAAATTCATTTGGTTTAGCAGCCGCTCCACAGATGAGGAGACGCCTATTTTCTGAAAGTTTACACTCTTGTTCTATGCAGAAAGTCATTATTTTATATGTTCCTCTTGACAAAAGTGAAAGATCAATTTGATAAATAATGAATGCAGAACCCTTTTTGTGAGAAAACAGCAGGATCAGCTGAAGTGCACAGAGGGCTGTGTGTTGTTTTAAGAGTTTAAGTTTGGCTGAGAATGATGGGAGGTGAGAAAATGACGGGAAATGAACCACCAGTCTTGAAGAAGTGAGGTTAGCTGGTTGGACAATAAAAATGAGAGTGGTGTTAACAAGGCTGCAGCTTCGGGCAGGCTGTCTGATGAGGAAGTTTTACTGTGTGGTCCACAGGCAATGTCCTGGGAAGAAAACACAGTCATTAGCCTTTTATAAATCTCTACTGGAAGAAGAGACACTCTAACCCACAAAAAAGGATTAGTTTTGATTTAAACTGTAGGATTTAGGGATTCTTTTAAAGACTGAAGCATCCTCTCCCTGCAGCACTTATATTTATAGCTATTGTTTTAAATGCCTCTGGGAGCTGAGGAAGGGAGAGGAGTGCAGCCGTAAACAGTCCAAAGGGACATCTCTTTTTCATTTACGGAAAACAAATCAAAGGACACCAATGCTTGGCTTGAATTGACAAAAAAAACAACAACACGTCATTCATCACAGCTGTTAAAAAGCATACGTTTTGAATGGTTTTGTTTCTTTTCCTAAGTCACTGTGACTTGAGGGTCAGGGGCCGAGGCTGAGGCCGGGGCCTGCCGGATAGGGGGCTATTCTCTTTGAGGAGTCGAGGTTGTTGTGAAGTGGCTTCATGATGCCGCTGTGACTTTTAACAGACCAAAGGTGGATGTGAAAGGGGATAGTGTAACTGGCTCTGGTTTGTGGCTTTTTGTCACAGGAAAAGACAATTTCTGACTGGGGAACTGTTAAAAAAAACAAACAATCAAAGCATGGAGGAGTTAGGGATGTCATACTGAGACTAAAAACAGCTGCTTGCTCCATGTTGGACATCACAGTCAAGTTGTGGAATTTTTTCGGCCTCTTAATGGTCAGCAGTTGTCTCCATGTCACTTTTTTGTTTCACTAAGCTCACTTGAAACTTTACTAGAGATAATACAGCAAAATGTAACAGGTACCATGTGTCATGTCTGAAGGAAGAAAAAGAAATAAATAAGTGGAGTCAACTTGAGTTAAGCTGATATAAGGAATATCCTGATAGGTTCATCATTCCTAGCCATCACGACGTTCTCCTGCTAACTATCAACCTGAATTGATAGACAGACTATTTCACTTGTCCAACTGTGCAATACACACTCAAAAGTGTTTATTAAGGGCAGGACCAAGAGCAGGGAAATTAATCAATTGTAAATTTCAATTACAATTACTATCTTCCAAAATTTTAAATAAATGCATAATTACCACCGCCAAGGAGGTTATGTTTTCGGAAGAGTTTGTCTGTCCGTCTGTCTGTGAGCAGAATAACTCAAAAAGTAATGGATGGATTTGGAAGAAATTTTCAGAAAATGTTCAGCATGGGAAAAGGAAGAACTGATTTGATTTTGATGTTGAGCCGGATCAGCGTCTGGCCGCCATGGCGAAAAATGTGATTTCTGTGAATAACTACTGAACTAGAATAGATATCATTATGAATCCAGTTGCTAATGGTATGTTTTCATGGTCAAGGAATCTAAATATTTAGATGAAATAAAGGTAGGACTAATATTTATGTTCAAAATCACAATATGGCTGAGGACTGTGGCGCTGGCGGAGGTCTGTGCTTTATAGTTGAGATTAAAAGTGTTTTTGTTTTTCCAATTTTAATCATTATGAACATCATCATTATCATTCATTTAAGAAATTTGTATTTTTTCACTTTTCATTGTTTGCTGATTCTTTAATGATCAAAATTATAGCATGTTCATCAATGGATGATTGTGAAAATTGTTATTTCTCAAAGTTTCTGTATGTTTTATTTTTTTATTATTTAATTTATGTTATATTCCTATCATATTTTATGTCAGAATATAATATTCCCACTACCACTCTTTATGATTTAAAGATCAGCTGAAACAGCCAAATATCCCCTCAGGGATTAATAGTGTACATCAGGTTCTGATGTTTTACAATTGAGAGCTCAATATCTGTCAAAATAGCTGTGATATTGATGCACGCCATACGTAAGCATTATGTTAGGCCTGCAGTCATCTCTCCACACCTAAACCATGCTAGAAGCTACCACATCCTTCTCCTCAAACAAGGCTGATTCATTTTACTCATTCTCTGACCAAACAAACGTGTGAGCTTGAAGTGCCACAAGATAAACTTACCTGGTGACAGACATGTCATCTGGCAGATCCAGATGCTTTGCAAGGCAACCTGACAGAGACATCATTCTGAGGCCAGATATTAACCAGCAGCTACAGTGCCAGTGGGTTCATTAAAGTAACCTAACAGAGTGATCTGTGAGGGAAAGCACTCACAGACTCCGGCCCCTCTGCCTCTCTGATACAGTGCCAAGCAATGCTAAATACCTGTTTCTCATATGATGCAGTCTATGAGCTGGAATAGTTTGTCTCCCTGTCATGTTGCAGAAATACACTTTTGCACCAGCTGAGCATGTGCTCTGTCCACTGTTTGTCTTTCTCTAAGTCCAGGCACATAAAAAGAAGCTGTCTGTAGCTGTAAACTTGTAATTATTTTATTCCTTCACTCTCCTCTGCCAAATTTCCTGTTTTAATATGTAGAGTTACCCCTCTCCAGACAAATGTTGTCACAACTTAAGTTTCTGGTGGTCCAAACACTGAACATCTTTTAAACTTTGATAGAGGACCATCTTTTCTGTGAGGCCATGGTTCCAGCACATTTGTCAGACACTTGCACTGCATCCAAATGCTACTGCCAAATTTTCCGTGATTTTGATGTTCAATTTAATAATCTTCAGGCATTTCTTTCAACTCTAATATTCGTTCTCCTTTGTTATTAACTTTAGACCCCCCTGATTCGATGCCTTAATGAAGACATTGAACTGATTGTGATCATTTTTCCTCCTTTATTTTTGTATATTTAGCTGGCAGGCCCAGGGTGGGACACAGAACATGGCTGAACCACGGCGGGAGAGCACCAGCAGCCTGCAGAGGAAGAAACCTCCCTGGCTCAGACTGGACATTCCCACGGCTCAGATGTCCCTCGACGAGCCTCCCACATTTGTTCAGGTCAGTAAAAGTCCACATCTTAACTTTGCCACCTTTGTCATAATTGCTTCAACTTAATGTCTTTGCTTCCTTTTCTATGCAGCCAGTGAAGAGGCAAGGGTTCCTGCGCAGCATCAGCATGCCGGTGGAGACGTCTCACCTTCAGTCCCCACCTCGGGAACTCTTTGACACCCGGCGGCCTGTCTTACAACGTCAGTCGTCCATCACGCAGACCATTAAGAGGTAAAGGCACATCAGTTCAGTGGGTCAGTACTCCGTTGTCTAGATGTAGGGAGAGAGAGCAAGCCTTCAAGTTAACACTATGAGTAGCCTCATGATGTGTTTTTTTTACATTCTCTTTGCTATGACTTGTGTAGTAAGCTTATTTTAAAAGACATGCTTTGCTCAGACAAGAGAGTGATACAGCGATGAAGATTAACCTTAAAGCAGAGCAGGAGTTTAATCAATCAACAGTCTATGGAGTTTTCCATAGTTGGAAAAAAAAAAGCCTGAGACAAAAAAAATAATTATTTCATTTATTCATATATATATATATATATATATATATATATATATATATATATATATATATATATATATATATATATATATATATATATATATATATATATATATATATATATATATATATATATATATATATATATATATATATATATATATATATATATATATATATATATATATATATATATATATATATATATATATATATATATATATATATATATATATATATATATATATATATATATATATATATATATATATATAGAAGTGCTCTCACAGGCAAACAGGCAAATGCTAACAGAAACAATTTCCTTGGTAGAGAAAATGTAGTATTTTTATCTGATATTTTGTCACTGGTGAGGAAAAGACATATTTTTATCATGAATCAATGCTATTTGTCAGCCGTCACATGGGTTTGATAAATTTAATAGCAATTAAAGGTACCACAACCAACTGCCAATGATGACAATATGTTTATTCTGGAAAACAAGTAACAGCTTTGTCCATTAAAAAGCACAAAGTGTGACCGAGGATTTCATTATCTCACAGAGTGTACAGAATCTGTTTCAGAGGTGTCTTTGACATCTAATTTCATACGTTGACCTCCACAGCCCCAGCCCCCTTTTAAGCCTTCTGCTTGACAACTTGAAAATGACATACTCATAAAGAAACGTATCTCTGTATCTCTGCATTCACAAGGTCTATTTGAATTGTTTTGGTGTAGTAATAAAATTAACACTTGAGAGATTTGTATATGTAGATTAGATGTGTAATTATCAGTATATGTGTTACTGGGACAGTGTAAATGAAGATAGAAGTCAGAATCATTTGAAATTTCATCCTCACCCCAAAACAAAACAAAAAATTAATTGTGAATATCTCTTGGAAATGATGCTGGAGTGGCTATAAACCTCTAAAAATTAATAATAAAATATTTTGACATAATCTCTGCAAATGACTGTTGTTATAAAGTGATGTAGAGCAGAACTAGAGAGGTTTTAAAACAATATGAAAAGGCGAGCATTATGAAAAACAGTTCAATTTTTCTTACGTTTTTGTTGGAGAGCGTACGAGCTTTCCCGATATCAGGTACGTTGGGGCTGTAGAGGTTAAGGCTAATCGCTTTGTCTCTGGCCATATAGTCATGGTCAAGCTTTTTTTATTCTACAACATTATTAGATACCAAAACAATGGCTGTTTGACTCCCCCAACTCCTGTCATTGTTGCTTTTAACAACACCAAAAATGTACTCTTTTTAGTGAAATACTTTTACAATTCGGTATTGGTATTCAGAGAGTGATTTAAGTTTGTTGTTAAGTAAAATTTTATGAAAGAAACTGAACTTTTACTCAAGTGAAGCATTCTTAACTCACTCTCCCCCTAATTGTATGCCATACACAGCCTCATTACTGCACCACTCTCTTGAACTGATTCAAAGGATATTGCAGCATGTTTTTGTCTTTTTTTCCTATCCATTTTCTAAAAGACTTGGCTGTTTCTAATTAAAATTACTGAGTTTAGTGTAATAACCCTCCTAACTTTGTAAATGGAAATAAAAAACTCAACCTAACAATCTGCTTTGCTCTGTCTGCATGATGGCTCCAGCACTGTCCAGCTGCACTTTTTCCTTCTCACTGCCTCTTGTTGTCTTTTCTCTTTCCTTCTCCTTCTGCCTGTCCCCTCTTGCAACCTTCCTCCTCCTGCCCTGCTCTGCCTGGTCACAGCAGCAGGAGGGTTCACTTTGAGCGGATTAATACAGTGCCCATTAAGGGGCAGCGGGCTGCTCGCCGCAGCACCAGGAAACACCACTCGCTCTCCAGAACTCTGCTCAGGTAATAGCAGGAGAGTCACATTGTTACATCATCTGACACGAATGACTTATATTTCAGTTATGCCGAGACTGTGGAATTTAGGCACATATTAAATGATTCATGGGGATTTCAGTTTTTCACCGTTACCAGAAACTGCAACTGTGAGACGTCATGACCCCACATTTCTTTTGCAATGAGTCAAAAGAGGACCTGAAACCAAATGCTGGCACTGACCTGAAACAAATTTTCTTGATTTTGTGAAACAGTATTGACTGAGTTGACAGAAAGAGAAGCCACAGATTCCTTTTACGTCTTTCAAAAGAAAAAAAATTAAGGCTGACATGTTAAGTCCAAAATTTGTTACAGTGGGTAAAGATTAGATAAACTACTCTTCAGCCACATTTTTCAGCTCTTGACTGGTCGTCCAGCCAACAGTTATTTTTTGATTGGGCCAACACCACTTCATCATTGTGGGTATATTTATTTTCTCTCAGTTGAAAATAACAGTTGTGCTAGTGGCTCACAGCAAGAAGGTCAAGGGATCAACTCCCTGGCAGGCGGGGCCTTTCTGTGGGTTTTCTTTGTGTTCTTCAGTTTCCTCCCATTTTACTTTTTTTCTTTTAAACAAATTAGAAAAATATTCTACAAGTTTTTTGAACCGAATAAGTTCAAGAAGATGATACGAACTTCTTTGAAGGATTTTTTTATATACTTATACCTGAGTTAAGATCTTAACTAAACTGAACTTTACTACGCACTGGTGCATTGTGTCCATAACATCTAGTTTTCTGCTTGGTAATAGTTTGGGGTAATAATATGTTGAGTCTTATAAAAAGGGTTAAAGCGATGGTTGACTTTTTTGTTGTGTTTGACTCTTCTCCAGGAGTTTGAGTAAAAATGAATAAAAAAGTAAGGGTCAAATGTCTTTCCCTGACACTTATTACAACTAAAGTTGTAATAAGTGTCAGGGATAAAAAAAAGTGAAAAGTAAAAAGATAAGCAGCCATTTCTAAGTGTCTAACATGGATTTAAAGAGCAAAGGAGGAGCAAAGTATACCCATTCTTCAAAAAAAAACAGAATGACTTCAGTTTGTGAGGAAAAGCAGAGCTCCACATTCACTCTGCACCTGGTAATTAAGAGCCAGCTCGCCTGAGCTCTTCTTTGAAGATTGTTTCCACTTCCACTTCCTGCCCTCAGGGGGCTGTAACATTGTTTGCTCTGGTACTCATTAGGCTTAAACTTCAACAACAGGACTGTATAAAAGTTCATCATGGTTGGATGAACAGGGATAAAAGGAAGACTTGAGAGGTTAAATGTGCTTCTTCCTTAGGTTTATTGGATCGTAAATCAGAATATTTCCATATTTTCTGTGAGTTCTCAATCTACAAGGCTGAATAAAAGGCTGGTTTAATGTGCTCTGTAGAATGCAACCTTTGTTGTCCCCTCCATCTTCTAGCGACAGTACTCTGCATTAAAGGGCTGAACAGTCCATTATTTTTACGTTGAAATTGCTATCTGTCCAAGGACAGTAGTCACACGCGGACTTGCAATGTCAGCCACACGACTTAAAATGTCTTCCGATATTTTTTCTTTCTTGAGCCTTATTGTCATCCTAATTATAAAAATACTGAATAATTACCCAATCAGAAACATGTTCCATCCTCAGAAACAGTCTTAAATGCTGCAGTCATGGACAATTAGCAATGCAACACAGTGAGTTAGTAAAAGTTTATACTTGTCAGGGTTAAGAAACATTATCATAGATATTAAACAATACTGACTTCAAGCAATGCAGTTACAAGTCACAAGTTTTTTGTGAAGTTTATGAAGAAAAGTGTTGCTACACTCTCCAAAAGTGGTGTATCAAACAACTTGAAGTGCACTGAGAGCATAAACCTCTGCCCAGAATAGTGTTAAAAACTGCCCTATCATGCACTAAGCACATGCAGAAGACATTATAATGCATGTATAATGCTTCATAAGTGTCATTATAATGGTGTATAACCATGTTTAAGAACTTGTACCAAGGTTTATAAAGTATTACAAGTGTGGACGTAATGTATTATAATCAAGCCTTTATAATGTTTTATAAAGGCTTTATAATGTAGGGTTTATAAGGCTATAGGCTTTTTAATGTTTTATACCTGCATAGAGTATGCAGGTATAAAACATTATAAAGGCTTGATTATAATACATTACGTCCACACTTGTAATACTTTATAAACCTTGGTACAAGTTCTTATACATGGTTATACACCATTATAATGACACTTATGAAGCATTATACATGCATTATAACGTCTTATCCATGTGCCTCTAACGCATTATAAACTAGACCTTTAAATAAAGTGTTACCAAAAATTCTGTATCCACATCCAGATTCAGGCCACCTCCAAAATCGTATCACTTCCCCTATGTGCCGTGACCAACATCCCCTGAAACTATCCAGAAAATCTGTTGAGAACTCATCCAGTAATTAGCAGAAATGTTGAAAACTGCACTATCTCACCATGTTAACAAATCTGTAAGAAATCTCCCAGATCTGTGTATGAATTCAGATCAACCCTAAAATCTTACGTCTTCTTTTCAGTCTGCTTTTGAATTACCCTGTTCACAAGCTAACAAACAAACAATCACTGGCAAAAAACATAGCCAACATAACATAATCAGTTATTTAAAAAGTCAACTAAATCTATTACAAACAACATTATATTTCAAACTGAAAACATATTGCAATTTTATTGTTTTGCAAAATCTTCAATTCTTTTAAAAGTTTATCTTATTTAAGAAATATCCATTCATATCAAAGATGACTCTAAACACTACATTTGCTGATGTTATGGGATGCCTGAAGAAGTACTGGAAAGGGATTCATTTGGAAACCAAAAGAATAAAACAATCTATCTTGCTGAAAAGAGCCTGAACTCCCATAACGTTTTCTTACCTGTGCCTGGAAGTGAACATGTCTGGGCTTGTCCCCTCTGCTGCACTGATAACTTGAACTACCTCAGGCATTTTTTATGACCCTGGAAGTGTGGTCACATCAGTCCCATGCCCCTATGTCTCTGATAAGTTTAACCAGATAGCATTCACTCTTTACGTGAAAAAGGAAGTGTGTGTGTGTTAGCTTTGTGACCACATCTGAGTCTCTGTGGTGTTTGTGATGTCAGGGGAACAGCGGACTGGTTTGGGGTCAGTAAGGACGGCGATGCCACCCAGAAATGGCAGAGGAAAAGTCTGCGCCACTGCAGCCTGCGCTATGGAAAGCTGAAACCACAGGTGATCCGGGAGATGGATCTACCCAGCCAAGACAACATCTCCTTAACCAGCACAGAAACCCCACCTCCTCTCTATGTCCCCTCCTCACAGCATGGCATGCAAAAGGTAAAGAAATGTCTGTTCATTTGCATTTTGCATCGCTTGTTTAAATTAACAATATTTTTAGATTATTTCAAGCACCGGATGGATGGTTAAATGGTAATGCAGCGTAAACTTTGGTTTTATTATATCATGTTGAAGTTGATGACTTTAATATGTTCCAAAAAGGCTGGGACAGGGGAAACAAGAGAGTGGGACAGTTGAAGAATGCCGAATAAACACCTGTTCAGAACATTATACAGGTGAACAGGTTAAATGGAAATAGATGAGTGTCATGATTGGGCATTAAAGGAGCATCACAAGCAGTGATGGGGCAAGAGTCAAACAACTCCAAAATGTTTCTCAATGTAGGATTTGCAAACCAATCTACATTTAATGCAACATCCCATCTTCACTAGAACTGATATTGCTCTGGAAGTTCCTGCTCTGAATTTTCAAGTTCTTAAGAAACACTGCACTATAAATCAGCATAACACTTCTTTATGAGCTACAAAGCTAAGAAGACAAGATGCAAGAAGTTTGATGATAGTTTGTAGTTTATTTTTCACCTTGAAAGAAAGGATTGAGGAAGTAGCTATTGTATAAGATTTTGTACAACACATTGGAAAACAGACTGCCTTTACTGGATACATTTTCCAATGAAAAAAATCATAATCATAACAAGTGATTAATACAGCTGCTTTGGAGAGTAGAATGAGATATTTGCATAAATGTTACAAGCTCTGTATGTTCTGCAATGCTTAAAGGAACCAGGCTTTTAGGCCCTTTCAAATGACTGAACTGATTGGCCTTTAGGTGAGGAATGGCAGCCAAAGGGGGGGATCTAGCCCCCCTCCTCATCTTATGTGGCTCACTAAAGTCCATGCAGTTATGAGACATTTATATGTGTTTTTTTTTCTGGCTATTGGTGACTTCTCAGTGACTGACCTATGTAAGAAAATAAATGTTTAAATTTAAATGTTTTTTTGATTGTTTTAGATAGAACAATGCAAGTGACTTATTTAACGAACAGGAAATTGGACTAATCAAGCCGAAGCATGTATGTAATCATAACACTGCATGTTGTCAAAGATCTTACACCTTATAGGACTTTATGGACCTTATAGGCCGTTTTTTCACACAGTTAGTTATGTAAGGGTCAGACAACAGAGTCGTGGGCTCCACTCTCTCTCACTCTCTCTCTCTCTCTCTCTCTCTCTCTACATATATATATATATGTATATGTATATATATATATATATATATACACATATGTGTGTGTGTGTGTGTGTGTGTGTGTGTGTGTGTGGGTGTGGGTGTGGGTGTGTGTGTGTGTGTGTGTGTGGGTGTGGGTGTGTGTGTGTGTGTGTGTGTGTGTGTGTATAATATATACGTATATATATAAATATATATATTAGGGATGTAACAGTTACCGGTAATATGGTAAACCGCGGTAAAATTTCCCACAGTAATCATTACCGGGTCTTATCTAAACTACAGAGTTTGATCACCACACTGTGTCTGCAAATGTGCAGTTTGCACTGTTTAGTCTCAGAAAGTTTAGCAGTTGGAGCATCAGACTCTTTACACGTTTTCCCACTTGAAACGGCTAAAGTCTGCTCGAAGTTTGGATTTTAAAAGGATGTCGAAGGAGAAACTGATTGATGGCAGTCACCCTGTCTAAAACACGAAGCTGTGGTGAAAGACAAATATGCATGGGATTAAAACTGCTGTAACTCCTCGAGTAAACGAGCAGAGAGAGAGAGAAGATTCAGTAAGCCATACCTGGTGAATTATAGGTGGTTTATCAGTATTTTCTGTGTAAATGATGTATAAAGGTTGTAAATAACAGCATTAGTATCATTCTAGAGTTTGTTCTAGCTGTTCTTTTGCCGTTTATTCGCCATATTTTGTCATAGTAGATCGTCTTTTTCCGTAATAGTTGGTGTTTTATGGATTAAATCAATCGTAATTTGGAAATATTAAAGAAGGAGAAGTGGAGGACATCTGCAATGGAAAAGGAAGACCAGAGGAGAGGCTTGAAGGGGGGTAACTGCTTCAGGGACTACTGTTAGTAAAACAAATATATAAAAAGGCCTGGTGTAGACATGGACTAATATAACGAGCTGTAACATGGACACTAAAGCTGCAGGCAACCTAAAATTTGTGAGTGTATGTAAAATAGGTTATATTTATTCTTGGCCATCTAAAAACTTAGAACATGTCCATTAACAATTATTTATGAAGAGAATCCTGTTTAAAGTTCACATCTGTTGTTTTCTTTTCTTACACACTGTTTAAGCATTTATAACATAATAATGACAAATACTTGCCAGAATTGTTTACTTTTATTTCTCTTGAAAAAATTTTAAACAAATGTACTCAAAGGACATTTCCTGACACAGTTATTGAAAAAAAAAGAACTGTTGATATGGGTTAAATGATTTCAATTGTGTGTATAAGTACTTTTTGAACATATTGAGCACAATACAACAATACCATGATAATAATGATAACCGTGATAATTTTGGTCACAATAAGCGTGATATGAAATTTTCATACCGTTACATCCCTAACATATATATATATATATATATATATATATATATATATATATATATATATATATATATATATATATATATATATATATATCTATATATATATACATCTTTGGTAAAAATCTGCCCATGCGTGTATATTTAAAGAGAAGATAGATTGTTACTTAACTTGAACAATAGTAATGTATTTTTAGTTTGTTTTTATGATGAAGATCATGTTAAATACCAAGAGTTATAGTCAGCACAAAGATATTGGAGCACAACAAATAGAAATGTCTTCAGAATATTCTTTATTACAAGTGTGCATGTTCTTTTTCTAAGAAACTGGGAGACTACGTTTTCTGTTGTTTTTTAGTTTTTGTTTTTTTTGAGTGAATGCATTTAAAAAGACTTAAATGTCAAATGTTAGCTTTTATTTAAATCTAGCTTATTGCATAAGCACCAGCATTCACATCTTGGTTAAAAACATCAGTGTTGCCCTGGTAAGTCCTGATTATAGCATTTCTTTTTTTCCTTTAGTTGAATTATGAGTTGTTTTATATTGTATCAGGAATATTGTACTATTTTCAACAATTTGTCCCCCTTGCATGATGAACAAAACCAATCGGGTCATTTAGGTAACCAAAGTTGCACATTCCTGCTCTAGATTGTGGACCCATTGGCACGAGGACGAGCCTTTCGTATGGTGGAGGAGGTGGATGGCTACAGCGTGCCTCAGACCCCCATCACCCCTGGTGCTGCCTCCCTTTGCTCCTTCACCAGCTCCCGCTCAGGTCTGAACAGACTGCCTCGTCGACGGAAGAGGGAGTCTGTGGCAAAGATGAGCTTCAGGGCGGCAGCAGCACTAGTCAAGGTGACTCAGAGGGATTGATTAACTAATAGTATATTAAATAAGGACAGCACTTTTATACAACCCCAAAAAATGCCTCCTTCTGTACTTCAATGGGATTGATTTTAAGAAATTTTGTAACTTTGTCGATCTCAGGGGCGCTCGTTACGGGAAAGCACTTTAAGGCGGGCCCAAAGACGGAGCTTTACTCCAGCCAGCTTCATGGAGGAGGACATGGTGGACTTTCCTGATGAACTGGACACGTCTTTCTTTGCCAGAGTAAGAACTAAAAGAAGTGAACTGTTGGGCCTTTAGTTGCTATGTCCTTGTGTTTAATGTATTTGAATAACAATTTAAACTTTTGAAAATGTTTATACTTTACAGGATATTCTGATGCAAGAGGAGTTGTCCACATACACTGACGAGGTGTTTGAATCCCCGTCTGAGGCTGCGATGAAAGAAGCAGAGCCCAGCAGCAAGAAGGACGAGACAGAGCTGACGGGCAGTGCGCTGGATAAGACGGAGCTGGAGAGAAGTCATCTCATGCTGTCAGTAACATTATTGCTCACTCAGGCTGTGCTGACTCCTTTTTATATCTCTTATTTTGGTGACTTTCATATTATAAGTCATCAGATAGAAGTGTCATCTTTGACTTTGTTATAGTTATACCTAATTGAAATTTTTATTGAGCAAATAGAAGTGAGAAATTGAATGCTTTGGACAACACATGCAAAAATAGAAAATTACATTTTGGTTTAGTGATTTGACGTCTATCATGGTATATTATGAATCTATACCTATATTTATTTGTTTTTTTTTACTTACATTTGGTCAGTGCAGCTTATGCAACATTTTTATTCAGAATATACACAATATTTTAAATGTCACACTTGATATATGTAAATATGTGCACATTCTGCTTCATGGTAAGTTTCTTGGTCAAAATGTATTGCAATATATTGTCATACTTCGGCTGACAACTGATGGACCCATCTCACTGTTGTGTCCCCTTTGCACCACTGATTGTGTTGCGTTGCAGTACAACAGTGCAGTGAAATTACAGTTGTGCTGCTCGAGTTAAAACTGAAAATAAAAAATCTATAACACTTTTCACTTAAAATAAATTTGAGAAAAAAAAAGGTTTCAAAAAGTGCAAATGGTGCCCCAAAGAGCATACGACTGCAGCACTGTGTAGCAGTGCTCAGTGTAAACAGTTACAGTAAGCCAAAAGGGACAAGTGACTTTCAGCATCTGACTAGTTGAAATGAATTTGATTGACAAAACATAAATTCAGTCACCCTCAAGTTTTTTTCTTGGTAAGTTCTGACCCACCCAGTCACTTTCTTTGGGGCGTTTTCCTAATGGATGTGAAATACATCCCATGGATATATGCAACAGTCCATCTAGTGTGTCAGGTCACCTGACTTACAGAGGAACTAAAATATTTAACCATGAATTCTTTGTTCTCACAAGTCCTGGAAGCGCCTCTTCCCTGCAAGTCCTCAAAAATTATCAAAGTTCCGAACAATTTTAAAATGCCTGGTATTAACTGACAGTGGGTGACATAAAGAAAACACAATAAAAGCTAAAAGGCTTTTTTTTATCTCACTCTGTAAACTCTTCCAGACCTCTGGAGCGAGGGTGGCGTAAAGCCAAAGAAGGAACTCCCGGACCACCAAAGGTGCCCTTACGGCAGGAGGTGGTGAGTGTAACAGGACAGCGACGTGGCCAGCGCATCGTTGTACCAGTCAAGAAGCTTTTTGCCCGAGAAAAGAGGCCGTATGGACTGGGCATGGTTGGAAAGCTCACAAACCGCACATATCGCAAGCGAATCGACAGCTACGTCAAGAGGCAGATAGAAGACATGGACGACCACAGGTACTGTTGAAGTGATTAATACAAAATTTCTCTTTCTTCACCACATTTTTTCTAATACACCCTCTCTATCTCCCCCAGACCATTTTTTACATACTGGATCACGTTTGTCCATTTACTTATCACTATCCTGGCTGTTTGCATCTATGGTATTGCACCAGTGGGCTTCTCCCAGCATGAGACGGTTGATTCTGTGAGTCACAGAACCTCTTTAATTATTATCCATATTATAATGCCATAACTTTTTATACAATTTTTATGTCTCTTTTCATTTATTTATTTTTTTTAGGTTTTAAGAAACAAAGGTGTTTACGAAAATGTCAAGTTTGTGCAGCAGGAGAATTTTTGGATCGGGCCGAGCTCAGTAAGCAATCTCCTCAGGGCAAATACAGAATTTAAACACCATTCATGTGTTATTCTGAGCTTGATTTTATCCATCTCACATTAATTAGGAAGCTCTGATCCACTTGGGGGCCAAATACTCTCCATGCATGCGGCAGGACAAGCAGGTGCATGACCTCATCAGGGAAAAGAGAGCTGTTGAGCGTAACTCCGCCTGCTGTGTGCGAAATGATCGCTCTGGCTGTGTCCAAACCACGGAGGAGGAATGCTCGGTCTGTTAGATCAACAACTCTTACTTTTATTTCCAGTACTTAAGAAAATATCAGGAAGAGAAGGTGTTGGTCTCTTCTTACGCCTCCTATTGTATCACCCTTTTTTCCTCTAGAGTACTCTAGCTGTATGGGTAAAATGGCCGAAGCACTCCAGCACTCCTAAGTTAAATGGTGAAGACAGACAGTATGGCTCTGTGTGCCACCAGGATCCAAGGTTAGAGACATTGTTCTTTTATATATTTCACTGGACTAAGAATATATTAATTTATACTGGTTGGCAACTCTGATATGCTTAAAATGTTTGTCCCATAATAGGATCTGTTTAGAGCCTGCTTCAGTATCACCTCATGAATGGCCTGATGACATCACCAAGTGGCCAGTAAGTTGAACAAAACCCAGTCGGGTAGTGAGAAAGGAGCTTTTACCTCATTTATGAATTACTGTTACTGTTATGAACATTAAATTAAGTCCTAAAAATCACCATGGTTTTCCTAAGTTACTGTTACACTCAGATTTAAAAAACACTGGTTTGAACAAAATTGGAGAGAATGATTCTCTGTAAAAACACATACTCTATAATCTATTTTGTCCAAGAGAAAGGTCAATCCAGAGGCAGTGTCTGTCGGTTTCCTTGTTTTTGGAGTACTAAAGTTAAAGCATTTTTTCCAAGGTTAGACTAAACACTTAAAAGGTTGATGCAAACTATTTAAACGAGCTGAATTCTTGATGACTATGACTTGATTCAGCTCTGACTGGCAATAATTACATGGCTCTCAGACCAGGCATGTGTGTTAACTCCTTCTCCGTGTTGCCACTGCTTTGTCTCTTTCAGTGAATTTTGCCTCTGTAAGCCAATAAAGAATAAATTATTTGATTGATTTAAATGTATAACTGTGCCATGCAAAAACAATATACCCAGACCGAGGAGCTTACAAGACACACAATTAATGCAGAAGACCAACAACCAAAAACAAACACTGTGCAATTTTAGCAAACACATTAATTTAATTCATCAAAGAAATTCAAGTCTTTAAGGAGGCACAATTTAATGAAGAAAATGAATAAATTCTTAACTTTCCCAAAATCACACACTCACATAGTCTACATATTGTTTATTCTCTTACCTGTAAATGTCAAAGATTATAGATAAAAAATGTCGAAAAACTGATGAATATTTTTGGATATTTTTGAATATATTTGGAAATACAACCGTTTTTTTTTTACATGTTTTCTTCCTATTATAAACTCACTGGTACCTCATGAGTAGTGGTTCTCTCTTGAGTTTTATGATCCTGTGCTTTTAGCTTCCAGGGTTCTGCCTTGCAGCGCTTTAAATACATTTTCAAATACATTTCTGCCATTGTTCCGAGCCAAGCCATGGTGCAGACTATGTAATTTAGGGTTAGTCGAGGCAGTGGGGCAACTTCTGTGGGATCCATTAATCTAGTTCCACACCAACAGACTGTTTTATAGAGATATTGTAAAAGTCTCAAGTTGTAAATTCAAGATGTAGATTGAGTCAAGCATATACGTAATGCCCTGAAGTAAATTAAAAAGCTTAAGTAACTGGAACCAAAAATTGGAAGAAGCTGCTTTGTCTTTCAGATTTGTACCAGGTACAACACAGGAAACCACACCAACCTGCCTCATATAGACTGTACCATCACAGGGCGACCCTGCTGCATAGGAACCAAAGGGAGGTGAGTAGAGCCAGTGAGACTTTGGCAAACTCTTATTTCAAACTAACGTGAATGATGTTGTGTGATTGTAGTATTTCTTTTTATCACTTTAGGTGTGAAATCACATCTCGGGAGTATTGTGACTTCATGAGCGGCTACTTTCATGAAGAGGCGACACTCTGCTCTCAGGTAAGCTGCTGACTTTCCCCACAAAACCATAAACTTGTATTGAGCTAAAGATAATTTTTCAAATGTAGTATACTATTGTATTGTCATGTATCAAAACATATTCATGTGGAGATATCCAAGCAGTCCCTGAGTGGTAATTGGGACATCTTAATGTTAATGTAAATCCTGAAGTTTTTAACATTTCTTCCTTCTCTAGGTGCACTGCATGGATGATGTCTGTGGACTGTTGCCTTTCCTCAATCCTGAGATTCCAGATCAGTTTTACAGGCTCTGGCTCTCACTTTTCCTTCATGCTGGGTGAGTAAGGTGCTGCTGATATTGTCTGAAGTTTTGCATCTTCAAAGAGCAACTTGTAGATTAAATGTTTTTGAACATAAATAGAGAAACGTGTCATATAATGGCAATTAAAATAGATAATTGTTGATTTTTAGAGTTTAAAAAGAAGAAGAAATTAATTTAAGGGAAAGTGCCTTTTTCACTGAAGCTCCAAACAACATTTTTTTTTTTCAATATGGTGAAATATCTCTTCACTTAAAGGGGTTACATCCTCTGACTTAAGACAAGCATGATACAGCTGTAGTTTTTTGAGAGCCTGAGTAGTTGTTTCCCATTTGGTGTTCATGCTTACATTTTATCTGTTAAATGGCTTTTTTATATTTAATACCACCTGTGATTAGGCAAAATACTTATGATAAAATAATGTTGTCTGTAATACTTTTAAAAATTAATATGCATACCCTAAGATTTAATGCTTTGATTATATAATGCTTTTTCCTGCAAATTTTGGTCCCAAGTAGAGAGCATACTTCTTCATTCTGTCCCCAGCCGATGAAGTTTGGGAACCTTGGGTTTAGGTAGACATAAACATCAGCAGATACTCATACTTAAAAAAAAAAAAAAATGATTGGTACATCCTTATCCATATTGTTGTGACACATTTTGTCATATGAGGTCACACTATGAACCAGTCAAAACATCATTTCAAAAGGACAGACAGTCATCTGTCTGATACTGGTGTGCTCTGTCATTGTGTTTGTACACAGTGGTGAGGAAGGGGGTTATTAAAAGATCAAAATCAGAGTAAGGTTCACCCACCAAATATGTTTGACATAAAACAAGGATATTGTTCTTATGAACTCATAGTCACAACAAAACATGTCCAGACAGATAAAGAGACATTCAGGCCATGAAAGGAAACTGTTGAAAACACACCATAGTTTTTGTTGAGTATTAAAAATACAATACAATGTTGAATTTTTTTTTAATAAATCATCCATGGTGCATAAGATTTTATCTTTATACACAAAGCTGGCTATCAGTGGTGACAGGAAATGCATTTACCTAATATTCCTGTAATAATTACAGATAGTGTCTCAGCTCAAAGAGCCGACCTCACAGTGAAGAGGAGCGGTGCTTCATCTTGAAGCTTTCTGTTATCTGTCCCGGGGGTAATTAAACAAAGTGCCCTCTCTACATGAACTCATTAAGCTTCAGTGAGATAGAGAACGATTTTGTTGATGGGCTGTTGAGGGCTTTGCCTCTTGTACATGGAGGAATTATCTTCCAACACATGCAGCTTTCCAACTACTTACTCACACATACAGTAGGTCACATTGCACACACGTGAGCTCTGTGTCCATTTCTTCCCTCCCAGGATTCTTCACTGCATGGTGTCGGTGGCTTTCCAGATGACCATCCTGAGAGACCTGGAGAAGCTGGCTGGCTGGCTGCGCATTTCAATCATTTACATCATCAGTGGCATCACTGGCAACTTAGCGTCAGCCATCTTTCTTCCCTACAGAGCTGAGGTGATCAGCAGATACAATATCGAACATATCAAAAATTATTTCTCCATGTTGTCACCCAAGATCCTCTAATTGATTGATTGAGGTTTAATTTGAATTTAATTTTTGATATGTAAAATTAACCAACTGAAGGAGTACAATTTTCAATGAAAGTCAAATTTTAATAATGCAGAACTTGTGCAAAACTAGTTATAAAATAATTTGTTACTCACTTATCAAGAAAAGAGCTGCTTTTGATGAGGAAGAGTAAAATAGCAGCAACCAGCTGACCTGCCATCACCTAAGATAACATTTGGTTAAAAGTCTATTTAGTTTGGCAGCATGTTTTGGGTTTTCTTTATTTTTGCTTTTTTGGTAGTGTTTCTATTTTCTTTACTTGATTGTTGGTTCTCTATCTGGCCAGTCAACTGGGGGTGGTTGTTTTAAAGAGACTTACACCAATTTGATTCTTCAAAACACTGACAAAAGCCTCAGGCTTCAGATTTGTTGCTGCAATAGGAGTTGTTCACTTAGGTGCAAGTGTTGATTTTGTTTTCTCTTCCGTAAGTGTTTTTTTTTGTTTGTTTGTTTCAGTCCAAACCATTGCTGTATGAGACATTTTTGAGTTAAGCACTGTAATATTTTGCTAGTAAATATAGCCGTTAATATAAATAAACCTGTTGTAATTTTTATTTATTTCCTTAGTTACTCACAAACTTATACAGTGATATGTTTCTCTACTTACCTGTCTACACCTTCATACCTACCTGTCACATACGTACACATCTGTCTACCTTCTCTGTATTAATGCCTGCATAGATACCCTCGGACAGACCTTCCTGACTACTTACTGACTTACATGTCACCTACTTACGTAGATATCCACCCATATACCTACTAGCAACTGTCCTACATACCCACCTACATATATATCTACACACTCACTTACATACCGACCTAACTATTTACCTAAATACCTACTTAATACCTATCTTCATACTTACTTGTGTACTTAATGCTGACCTATTTAAATACCTGGTCTCTGGGGTGCTGATTTGGCAGTGTGGGTAACAACTATTCATATACCACCCCATAAACAGTATATGAAGCAGCTGGCTTGGGACTAATGTACGTACCTACCATCTACTTTAGCTACCTATTTCCTGCCTGTCCTACCTATGTACCAACCCACCTGCAGACCTACTTGCCTACCTAACTATTAGCTATATAGGATTTCCATGAGCAACAAACAAAACCAAACAGCACAAATATTAGTTAATAATCAAGAATAAGATGGGTAATCAGCACAAAATAAGCTTCAAATAGCACTTACCCTCAAACGCATACCACCAGATACTTACTTGGATGTGATAGATTAACTGTTCATGTAAACCTAAGTGGTAAGTTTTAACAATATTTGCTTTTAAAAAATATATATTCTTCGTAGTATGGGTCAAATGTATGGGTAGTTGATTCTACATTTTGTAGCTCTATGAGTCTTTGTCAGGCAGAGGCAACATAAGGGCCCAATGAGATGTACAATGTATAAAGTGTATCATTACAGAAACCAGGGGGAGTTTTTTTTTTCTTTGATTTTTTTATCAACATGTACATTTCAGTCATTTCTTGTGAGACCTTGAGAAACTACATGGTTTTGAAAAAATAACCTGTTTATCTGGAAAGGATATGTTAGTTCAAAAACCATTAACTTGGCTTTACAGTGTATAACAATAATGTATATGGATAGTTGTCCAGTTAGTGCTTTGTATATAAAGGATGCTTTGCCACAATTTTGTGTACAAGCACGCGTTAGCCCACTCAAAACAACTCTGCTATGCTCTAACACCAGTGTTTTAGAGTATTGAAAATGCTTGGTAAATATTGGACTAAAGTCTTTTTGCCATGTTTAACCATGACAGACTTTAAAACATCCCTTCCACAATGTCTCATTGCAAACCTCATAATGTAATCAACATTCAGATATGTTTTTATGTTTTAACAAATCTATGACCTTTCTGTTATCCTTACACCCCTCTCTCTGTGATGTTTTTGTCTCAGGTGGGTCCAGCTGGCTCTCAGTTTGGGATCCTGGCCTGCCTGTTTGTGGAGTTGTTCCAGAGCTGGCAGATCCTGGCGCAGCCTTGGAGAGCATTCACCAAGCTACTGTGTGTGGTGCTCTTTCTCTTTGCCTTTGGGCTCTTGCCTTGGATTGACAATTTTGCCCACATCAGTGGCTTCATCTCCGGCTTCTTCCTGTCCTTCGCCTTCTTACCCTATATCAGTTTTGGCCGCATGGACCTGTACCGCAAACGCTGTCAGATCATTGTCTTCCTGCTGGTGTTTGTCGGGCTCTTCTCAGGCCTCGTGGTGCTCTTCTATGTCTACCCAATCAAGTGCGAGTGGTGCGAGTTTCTCACCTGCATCCCTTTCACGGACAAATTCTGTGAGAAGTATGACCTCAATGCTCACCTGCACTGAGCTGTGGACAGTGTTACTGTAGCTCTACAGGAAGGCATCATGTCAAAAGATGCGGACTAACAGATATTTTAGCCGTTCTATGTCTCTGTCCCCCACCCCCAACCACCCCAACCCCCACCACCACTACCTGTGACTGTGACATTATACTTGTGTTTTTTTACTCTGTCAGTATGAATACCTATGCCACTACTCTTAGAGACTATCTTTAATCACATCCCTGTTTCTGGGCAGTCATCATCTCTCCTCCACTGTCCAGCAAAACAAAGACACGCCTGAACCTCATCGAAGCGCCCAGCTGCCCTTTACATATGAGGCAGGATTAAAAAAGCCACCACTGGTACAGAGAAAAGAAATATATATGTATGTATATATATATATATATATTTTCTGGTTTTTAATCTACAGTCACACTCAGAGAATAAAAGGTTTTATTGTTATTCAAACAACTTCATACAAAAGCAGGGACAAACATCTATTAATACCTTTGGTGCCTTGTTGAAAAATGTACCAACTACTGCCATATTTTTGTTACGTTACGCTGAGCACTCGAATGTTTTCTTTTAATCGGTTTATTGCTTCTCAAGAAGTGATGGTTTTTCTGAACATGGTAGTGTTTTAGCTACCTGTCTACACACATGTAACTGAAAAAACACAGTAAAAAAATTTACAAATGAAAAAGGTCTGTGACTTTCTATTCATGATCTGAAAAAAATACAAAGCATTTCTTTTCTTTTCAACTATTTCTCAGATTTCAGGAAAAAGTAGCAGCTCACAGTTCTTTTTTTGCCTATAGATAACGGATGGATGGATAGATACTTAGTATGTACATCATTATGACAAACATTTTCAGTAAATACCAAAACATTTAATCACATCCATTTGTTTATATAGTTAACTAAAATATTTAACAGTATTTACAACCCCAGATGTATTCTGTGGAATCCCCGAAGTCCCCAGAAGTGAAAATTATATCTTGGGCACTCAAGTTAGAACCTTGCACATGATATAAGAATGTAAAAATATATGAATGGAAAGTTACTTGAAATTGAAGTACATTTTTCTCTCCAGATAAAATTTCACTTTCTTGTGCGAAGAGTTCAAAGAAATCATCTTTTGTCACTTTGTGAGCTCCGGAGTCAGACAATATTACAAAAGTTTCAAAATCATCATACAAACACTCATTTTTAGCAATAACACTAAATGTATTTTAGAAAAATGTAAAACAGAGCTGGCTAAAAAAAATAACTTGTCAAACTAGAAAATTAATTTAGGCTTTGTCCACACATAATTGGTTATTTTTGAAAACTGATGTTTTTCTCTTTCATTTTCTGATTTATGCAGATATAGTTATTTAGAAGCATTCGTGAATTCCCTGTCAGTTATAACTATGGAAGCCACACAGGCAGTCATATGTCACCATTCAACATGGTCACTTGTAAAAAAAAAAAAAAAGTAACACTAGGTCTCTTGAATTGATGGTTTGTATCAACAGAACATTGTTTGAGCAGCATCTAGTGAAGGAGCTACTCATGTGGGGATGTAAATTGTCCAGTTTGCTAAAATGAGAACAGCAAAGGTCTGTCCTGAGAGTTTTAGAACCAAAACATTTCTTTCCTTTCCACATTGGAGACACTCCAAACAGAGTTTCTGAAAATTGTCACCCTTGTGGGAGTTTTCCTAAATATGCATTCTGAGTGACCTTAAAGGACAGGAGGATAAAATGCACATAAAAAGCTACATTTTCAAAAACACCCGTCTACGTGTGGACATGGCCTTGGCGTCAGATGGATTAAATTTGGATCTATTGTCATCCTTCCTGTGTATAAACTCCCTCTTTTTACGTTTAGTCCTCACAAAGTCATTCGTGTTTGTTGTAACAAAGCGGGTTAGACAAACCTTATTGCTAATATTGGATGATGTGTTTTGGTTCACACTGGCTTTTTGTCCCAACCCATCCATCTGTCAGCCGTGTTTTGCTGTTCTCCTCTGTTGTGAGTTCAGGTTTTAGTTGAGTAGGTGGAGGGAGGATGGGGATAGGAGCTTGTGGACTAGCAGCCACTGTTACGCCTTGCATAAGCCTGCCCTCCTAATGTGTGCTCCATCTCTTGGAAGTGCATGTTGGATACAGTTATGGCTGATGGCCCTTTCTCCTTGAAGCCTGCCTTAAGGTAGAAAGGCACCAGGAAGTCCTCACAAATCAGCAGAGCTCTGCGCAGACCTGGCATACAGCGCAGATACTGCAGGTAACGCCACAGGAGGATAGAGCCCTTGCCTTGCTGGCGACAATGGCGGTGCACAGACAGTACATGAATGTGGACAGTGGGGGTGCCTGGGACATGCTGAGTCATCGCCTCCTGAAAGAGGGAAGATGACAAAAATGTTGTTCAACCATGAAATAAGACATTGAACTCAGTAGACGGACACTTAAATGTGCTGAGCAAAGAGACAATACATTCTTGGAACATTTTTGAAAATGAATTCAACAGTAGGCCTCAGTTATTTAGCAATGCACATTGGCTAATGTCAAATGGTTACAGCTTTACTTTTTCCCAACATTATATTATGTAGAATTTCCTTCATCAAGCCTTTTTAATTGGAAGTCACATTCATTTTTAGTGAAGAGGACAGTAAGAAATTCCTCAAAACAGTTTGGAAACCTTAATTCAGTCAGTTACAACTCCCTTTTAATAAAATCAACTGGTATTAGAATTTATACTGCTCGATAGCCTGATTAGTCACTTTTACAACAAACTACAACTCATAAGGATAGTGCCCTAGTGAAATAAACAACACAGCTAAATGTGTGGGTAACACCCCAAAAATGAGGATATTTAACCAAAATGTTGTTTCAAAAGTTTTTTGATGAGTGGAAGACATGAGAAGAAAAACATCCATTGGACAACCTCTGACTTTTTTTTCTTTCTTTTTTTTCGTTTTAGCTGAGCAACATGTCTGGTGACAGTGTTTAAAGACAAGTGCCTTGGTTTTTCTATTCTAGCAGTGATAGCTATGAGAAAAAAAGAAATTCACTGCTATCAGTGACCATCACAGCCCTCCCTGCAGGCTACACCATCAAAACAAACTTTATTTAACCCCCGATGTGAGCTGAGGGGGAGGGCTGTGTTACACCACAGTGTGAAAGAAGGGGAAATAGTGACAGACAGGACAAGACAAGACAAATGGGGAAGAGGACAAACAAAAATATCTTAAATATTCATTTAAGATTGCAGTCCAGGCGCTGTGCATATCCAGGTCTGTGCAAGAGGTAGAGGGTGTAAGAAGACAGGGGCACCAGAGATGTGGGGTCTTGATAGTCGGGGGTGGGCTCAAGGGGACGAGAAAAGAAGGGAGCATGTTTCACAGGAGGTGAGAAAATGCCCAACTCAGCATGTTCTGTGAAACAAATCACTTCTTTAGAGTAAGTCTCGACAGGAGCTGGAGTATTTGAACAGGCATGCAAGTGGGGTGATCACCGAATACCCAAGTAGTTGCCCATGCCCAGGGAGACCACGGCCAAGGGCATCCCCAGAGCAGCAAAGCACCTGGGACCCACCACCCAGACCCCCGAAGCCACAGGACCCAGGAACAGCCCCAGGGCCCAAAGGGGCACCAGCACGCTCCCCCAACGGCACCAAGGGCAACACCAGGGACACCAGGACAACCTCTGACATCAATACCCAAACCGGATAGGACATTGCAGGGGCTGACTGTAGGGCTCAAGCACCCATGCTTTTTTAGAAGTCCTGAAACATTAAAGTCATTAATGAATACTAACACTTTTCCATTCCTTGTCTTCAACTGAATGTGGTGGCAGAAACTGGTTGTAACTGAATGGTTTACTTGTTATCAAATCAGACAACTACCCTTCCCCCAATATGAAAAAAATCTCCCCCCTTCCTCAGTTGCATTTGCCATTTCAAACAGTCTATTGCAAAATGTTCCCCAAATTAACTCCATAAGCTCTGTATTTGTTCAGCCTCCAGCCTTCTTTTGAATGACTATGTCTTTGCACCTACAGTACACATTCAACCACAGTTGTAGAAATCAAAGTGACATCCACTTTGCGAGAGGGGCAGAAGATACATAATAAAACAGTCTCTTCTTAGCAGGGCTGAAACGGAGGGGTTTAAAAGCATGCCAAAATCTAACCACAAATCTTGGTCACAAAAATGTGACCTGGGGACATCTTAGCCTTGCAGTGCAGATGGACCTGCCTGACACATTGTCTGAAATCTGAGAGAAGAGAGGTGGAAATTGAAGACATGATGACAGCTGGAAGTGACTGCATGTTTGAAAACAGTTCTTCTGAAGTGGTCTCTGTGGAGATCATCAGCTGCAGCTGTTTTTGAAGGTTCTTCCCACTGAAAACATTTTCTATGGACTCTTCTCCAGACGGACCAATAAAATATTTCTGTGGCAGATATACAGAGCTTTCTCTCTGCGTGTCAGGTTAGGGACATCTGGGATCAGTGCAAACTTATTGAAAAGGAGTGAAACATGATCCTTAAGGTGGTTATGTGCACAATTGTTAGTAACATTTCACATTTCACATTTCACATTTATATTGGGTTTTAGAAGGTGCTGTCAACAGTGTTTATAGCTGCTTTATAGATTAAATAAATGAGGACACAAGCAACTGGTCCCCTTGGTAATTCCAAATACTTGCCTCCATCTTTGCCCAGAGCATTGAACACTTTGGCAGCTTACATGTGATTTAGTTAATTTTATATATTTTTTTCCAAATGAGTAAATATGGTTTGTTCCTTCATGGATCATAAATGTTAAAAACACCAGTGTTCACAATAAAGGGTTCATCTGTCTTAATTTTCATTTAAAAACGTGCATGTGCCAAAACTCACATGCCTTAGATCAATATAATCACATTTTTCTTATAGTTAAGGTTTAACTTTTTGTAATCTTCATGTATTCTCAGTCTCACCTGTGATAGTCTCTCCTTGTCCCAGCCTGAGCCGATGATAAAAGCCACCAGCTGTCCTTCTTCAAACCAACCCAGCGACAGCTCAGGACACTGGCCAAGGAAGTTAAGCACTTCATCGAGGGTAAGAGGACACTCTCCAGACACAGAGACAAATGCTGCAGAGAGGAAAGACAGAGTTGAGATTGTGGGTCAAGCCCCGGGAGCTGGCATGAAAAATATCAGGAAAAGACCGAGTGAAAGAAATTGAGTTACCTAAAAAGGTCAAAGCTTCAGCTGGGAACTCTGGGTTCATGGTAATTAAAAAGCAGACGCCTAATTTATATTGCTTAGCAAGTCCCATTGATGTGCGAGTCATGGGCTCAGCCAGCACGAGTAAGTGAAGCTTAGCCCTAGAGAGTCCTGGAATACTGGACTTATTGTTTTTCTCTGTTAGGCAGTCATTATAAACACAAAATAAAGGTTGTCTTTATTAAACATCTGTACAATATTTGGGCAAAAAATATAGTCTTGGATAGTTACAGCAAATAAATAAATAGATAAATAATTAGATAAATCCTTCAGTGCTCCCAAAATGAGGGCTAAGGTCCCCTCATGGGCTCCATACTGCAGGTGGGCTGCAAGAATTAATGTACATCAAACAAAAATTGTAAACATAATTTGAATAATGTTTAAGGGGTGAAAAAAAAAATATTTGTGCACTTTAGGTCAAATTATAATTATAAGGAACAAGTGTTTAACTTAACTATAAGCTTAACTAAATTTAGGTTATTGTAAACTAAATATACAACCTTAGTACTTTGAGTAAAAGTATAAACTCTTCTGGTCAAATAGAAGTGAAACAATAAGTGAAAGTTGCTAATTATTGGCAAATTATGACTCAAATAGGACTACTGGAGTTCCTGCTTTTTCAATTACTTGTATCCTTAAATCACTTAAAATAGTTAAACGCTGTATTTCCACTCAGCTTGGGTGCATTCAAGAACACGTACTTGTACATATCTCTGCATTTGAATTATTTAGAAATCATAATTCACATTTCTGAACAAGGGTAAAAAAAAAAAGTTCAAACAGAAATCTAACTCAGTCATGAGGGCACCGTTATGTTGTGTTAAATGGCAACTCCCAGCTGAATATTACTGTGGTTATCATAGATAAAACAATTAAAAGTTAAAAGTTGTTAGTAGTTCTGTTTTTGACTATCTTTGAGCAGTTCAGTAACTACTATGATAAAAAGTGGCGTAAGGACTAGGTTTTTAACAACAGTTATAATAATCCAAACCTCCTTCAGGATAAAGTCAGCATGTAGTATATCACTGTAAGACTGTAACAGCCTCATGCAGTTCAATAAAATATGTTTTTATTAACCCACCATAACCAACTGATGAACTGAAATGGAAATGGAAATGCTTGCCCTGAGTTCCTTGGATATCTCTGTGCTGCCATGGAGATGCATGACTTAGTACAGGTACAGCAACATGGACGCCTTTTGTTTTTAGGAAGAGTTTATGGAGCCCAAAACTATATTCAAAGGGTGTATCAGGGTTTTAGTGGGCACAAGGGTTTGGTGGCAGGCACTTTAGAGCTGCTAATGTAAATGTTAAAGATTATTGTTATCCAACTGTCTTCTTCCTTCTAAAACTAACATTCAAGATGAAAATCAATCATCAAAACATGTTCCTGCTTCATAAGAAGCCTTAACTTTTATCATCTCTGCCAAGTGGGTTTCTGTTTTTGCCAGCCTATGAATGTCTGTTAGCAAGATTATGCAAAAACTGCTGGACAGATTTTACTGAAATGCAGGAGATGTTGGGAACGGCCCGACTTAAAAATGATTAGATGATTTGGTGGTAATCCAGATAACTGTCATGAGCGCATGTTGGTTTTAATTCTCTAAATAATAATGATATAAACATGATTCTGAGTTCTAGGTGTGTGTTTTCAGGGTCAAAGAATCATAATGTGTTTGTAAATGTATCATGGAACTATTGCTTATAGACATAACAGCACTATGTGAGCTACCTTGGCAGAGGTTTGCTCTTGTGAGTGCTTTCTAGTTTACTTTGTATTTTCGATGCAAATATACATACTGTTTGGACACAATATTTAAACTCCAGTCTTTTATAAATTTTCTATCTACAAGTCAGAAAACGTTTGTCTGGAGTTTCCACAGTGTCCTGATTTTTTAATTTCCAGACAGATTTTGGGCTTTTGAAAAAAACACTGAGTACAAGACAAGTAACTGAATACCCTGCTCTACTGAAATGATATTTTGGTGTTTTTTGTTTGTTTGTTTTTTTAAAAAAAAACAAAGTCTACCCTGTTAATTATTTTATTTTTTGATATTTTTTCATAACAGGCAAATTTAATTCATTTTTTTTAAAGTCTGTTTTAGTGAAGTTGAACAGGTTTCTGATGACCTACCCCACAACAGTGGTTTAAAGCCTTAAAAACAGAAGTAGTGCTTTAATATACAGTTGACATTTAATCACAAATGAATTAATGCCTGTTAAATGCATGAATTCAAGCAAGGGTTCATCATGAAATCTCAGTGGTAGCTAAAGAAGAAATAACATTTCCCATGTGTTTCTTTAGACCTTGACTAATGAATATACTAAGGTGTATTAATCAGTTTGATCCATCATGTTTGTTGTTCTCAACTTCTTAACAAATCAGAGGTAAAAGTGACAAAATAACAAAGATAATCTGCTGAATTTAAAGTGTTGTAATCAGAATTACTTCAACATTAGTTTTCTATGTCTTCCTCATGATTGTGGTCCTTTTAATAAAGCAGAACCCCGGTCTATGAAAGGTGAACACCTCGGTAAGTGCATTAATTAATGCATGGGTCAACACCTAGTACATGGTCTCAGCTAATGTTTTAGCATGAATACATGTATGCATTCATGCTGTTAAATGTATACATTCATTTGTAAAATTATTGAAACTAATATAGAAAGCGGTCTCCTCATTTATGGCAGAGTTTTTTGTTGGTCATGAAAAGGCACAAGTGCTTGTGTTAGTCTGTCCTCACTGAAGTTTTTAACTGGTCACATTTAAAATTCCAAGCATTATAGGACAATATAAGGGTTCATGAAAAAGTTTAATTGCAGAATAATCAGGTTGCTGGATTGGTGGAGTGGTAAGCAACCAGGCATGAGCCATATAGTATACACACTTCTGCTGGTCTGGGTTTGGATCCGGTTTGTGAAGTGTCCTCCCTTATTCATTTTTTCCCTTTTTCACAAGTCTATCCACTGCCTCTCTTCCTCCTATCAATGAAGGCACAAAATCCCTAGAAATAATAATTTAAAAAAACAGAACTATACAACGAAAGCTAGCTCCTCTAATGAAATAACATGCCAGGTTAGTGGGATGAAGTTTTTTTGCTCATGTTCAGACTTCACTTACCTTCTCTCTCAATCTCAAACACACTGATGGCATCCTGTGGTGTGAGGTTCCTGAACTCACTTGCGGGGAGTGTGTGTCGTCTCTGTCGCAGTGGGCTGACCACTCTCATGGGAGTCTTCAGGAAAAACGGCTTGAGAAACGGTGAGCCGCTGACCTTTTGTGTCATGATGGGTTGTCAATAAAAGAAAAGTTGATTCCCCTCCTAAAATACTGTCTCTTCTTACTTTAAGCCTTACACTGGTTCTTCAGACAGGCTGGTCAAAGCAAGTCCAGCTCTGCCTGTTAAACTTTCTGTTCTCTGTTGAACCTCAAGCTCTGGCTGTAAGGTAACTCACGAGCGGTCAAGATACTGACCTTCTTGTCTTTCCTGTTGTCTCCTCCTCCCTCCTCTTTGTCTCTGATCTCATACAGTAAAGTGGTTGTCTTTAAGTAGGAAAGCTGTCTCTGCACGTGCCGCCAAAGTCTTCAAATCCCCAGGCTTTTAAATGACACTCCTCTTGCTCTTGGAATATTTCTATTGTGGTTTATTTTGGGATAGAGCACTCAGTAAAAAGGGCCCTTCATGTTCCTTTTAAAATCAATATGTCTGACCTACTTTTGGAAGAAATCTTGTGGAGAAAAAGTGTTGATATTTTTGGAAAGACTTTTTGAAGTATGCTCTTCTGTGATTATGGAGTTGATTTAAGAGTTAGAACTCATGTTCTTCACCAGGAAATGCTGTTTCCCTTTTTTGGTGCATTCACTAATGAATTCATGTTTGTGTTTTTCAGGGTGGAGATGTGTTTGGCCCTGGTGTAATGGGATGCAGAGACACACATGTTTTCAGAGATCAAGGGCGTGTGGACCAACAGAGTGAGGGAGAGATTTGTGTGGATTGCTGTGGGGATGATTTCATGCCTCAAAGAGGTTTAGCACCGACTAATTAAATGAGAGAGCACTTGTTCTGTCTGCCTGTGGTAAACCTGTTTACACAGACTTTGTTTGGCTGTCAATACAAAACAAGTTTATAATTAATTATTGTTTGTACAAATATAAACCTAATAAATTTACATTTGGAGGCAAATATTGCCCTGTCTTATATGTGCCGTCTATAAGACATGTAAAACAGCTTAAAGCTCCTGTGATAAGCTTATAAACTGTATTAAAATAAACTGAAATTAAGACTAATTCCCTTTATGGCTGATAAAAATAAACCTGTAATTTCACAATAACCCTGACTTACATAGCTATTTTTAATCCTGAAATCCAGCATGTTGCCCAAAGAGATTAATCACACTCTTCCAAGACAATCTTATAGAAAGATAGCTGCTTGTGATTTATTTTTTTTGCCAAATGAAAGCAGATATTATCAGGGGGGTTGCAGACTGGACCTTAAAAACAGTCACAGCATCTGCCTGTAATGAGCACAAAACACACATGAAGGTGGAGCCTGTCTAGCTATTACATAATATAACCTAGGAAGTAAGAATCCAGGTGTTTTAAGAGGCATTTTCTTTAAAAAGGCATAGCCCATTTATCTGTGAACAGAGCGTTTAGTAGACGATGTAGAAGTAGAAGATTCTTCTGCTCCCCAAACTCTTTCTAACAACAATGAAAACAAAGAAATTGATTTTGCAGGACATGAGACTTTAAATTTGAATTTGATTGAATGTATTTTTATGGATTTGGCAAGATGCAGTGCAAGATATTTTGTGTTTAAAGGTTATAGCTCTTGCTAATTTCTGACTCTTGTACCTATTTCAGCTTTTGAGTAAACTATTTTGAAAATAAACCTTATATAAGACAAAAAGAAAGCACTGCTCATGTAAAATTACATTATTTTATATTTTCAAACAGCCAAGTCCCTGTTATCAGATGTAGAAAAGAAACTTCTCATTGCAGCACGAGTACAAATATTTCAACCTTTACAGACATTTTCTCAGGGTATTGTGTTATCTTTTATGCTCCAGGCAACACAATAACTGAACACTTTTTAAACTCTACACTAACATTCAGCTGAAGTTATTCAAGTTGAGCAGCAGTGAACCAATACTTCAGAGCATAAAACTTCTTTTGTAACATGAAAAACCTCAAGAACTTCTAGAGAGGATGGTAAAATGTAACCTTTTATGAGTTGTTAGTTAAAAGATGGAGGCACTTGAAGTTATACACATATTATTTCACTTATGAATTAGCACATTTAAAGTGAAATATGAGGAAACCATTACCACTATGGTTCTCAAATGATGTTCCAGGACTTTGAGGTATGTTACGCTGTGTCTCTGTGCAACCACTGGTTATCACTAAACTATTTCACAAAGCAGATATGCTTATATTTTTTGTCCTATCTTTCTTTCATTGGTATAGAGAGTTAATTTCCATACACAGCTGCAAATTGTTACTTTAAGAAACCCTCATAGAACAATCACTAGAGCACCATCCTGCGCAGATTATAGAAATGGCAGATAGAAGGCATCAAAATGTAGCTGTCTCTTCTATTAGTTTACTGAATTCTTCAAATCTGGGCTCAGTCAAGATTTACTCTCGTTATAGATTTACTAAAGTTGAAAAATTATAATAACTTCTTTGACGTCAATGTTGACACCTTATGAGTAAAATAATAATGTTATTGTCACTGGATGAAAAACATAAGGCAAAGAATGGGAGTATAGATATTGGGTATTAAATACTACTCTTTTTTGCTTCCTCAAATATCAACACCAAATGAGTACTCCAATGAAATGTTTATTTGTGGACTTTTATGAGCCACTCCCAGTCTTTGTCTCTTTCTTCTAGCCAAGGTGCAGTGCCACATTACACACAGAAACATAACACCATTTTGTGACAAACAAGTGTTGTGATTACAGAAAGAAAATTTTATGCATTGCTACAAAAAGTCAAATTTTAAATAATACAGAACTGATGATGTTTAGTATTTGAAAAATATATAAATCAGTGTGACTTGCCTGCATTGGTGTTTTATTTGTATTAAATATTTATCAAATAATCTTAAAACATATCACCTTAGTCTTTAATGGTGGATATCTGTTTAATATATTTTCTTTTGACTACAAATCACATCCAGAATTTTAAGAATTTAAGATGACATTATTTTGTTTCATGGACGATGATGCATGGTATTGGTATTAGTTTTAGTGTTAGTATTGGGGAAAATACAGCAAAAATGATTAGTACTGTATCATTTTGAAGAAGTTCTGCCTTGAGATTCTTGCTTGATCTTAGGTGTGCCTTGAGAAAAATAGGGTTGATAACCACTGAATTAGAGCATCTCCGGGAAGAAAACAGCCTTTCAAAACATAATTCAGATATAAAGGGAAGTGATAGGCCTACTAACTATAGAGCCCATATATTGCCCAAAATCACATGTATTCATTTAATGAGCGCTGTGGGCATGTTCCTGCCTCTTAAAGGCTCTCTTCCCCATGTGGACTCAGTCGGCTCTGCTTGATGAACAGGTCCACTCTGTGGTAAATGGTCAGCTCTGTGTTGCTTTGAGCCATATTGTAAACAACTCTGCTTCTCTGTTTAACCTCCAGGCTTTGCAATGGGCTTGCTGCAGTGAGCAAATAGGCTTAAGCTGACAAAGAAACAATGGTAGAACATCACCCCGGTAGGTGTTTTCTGGGGGCTTGAGTAACAAAATGTTTATATGCAGCTGTTTGCATCATAAATACACAGGGGTCAAATAGCACAATATGGGCTTTTTAAGAAAGTCAACACTCAAGAAAAGGTAACAATCACTGTCTTTAATTTGACTTCAGCATATTATATCAAACATCAGTGGTTAGACTATGAATGTTGGTATGGTAAATATGAATGAATGTTATGTGTAAGATTTACTTTGTAAAGCTAAAATTGCAATTGTATATTGAAGAGTGCGTTATGCTTAGTATCTTCAACCCATGTAGCTGTCCTTGAAATTAAAGTTGTTCAATCTTGAACACAATAACTACTTCAGTACATTTCAAAGTCTGAAGATTAAAAAAATCATCTGTACTTCATGGCTGAGCACTGCCTTCATCAAAGTTGTTTGTTTTCTTGATTCTGATTTATGATACAGTATTTGGTTAAAAAAAAACTGCAGCTTTTAGAACAGCAGTCTAAATGGCATTAATTTATTTTTCAGTATATTCAATTATTTGGCATTCAGTATTAATCTGGTCTGTGATATAGTGTGCTTATGTAAAAACATAAAAAAAAGTTAGGACAAATTTAACTGTGGTAACGTATCATTTTGTTCAAATGGTATCATGTACTTTACTGTATAAGCAGGTTACTTTGGCTCGTCACTCCTCAGCAGTTTTTTTTTTCTTTCTGCATGACACAGAAAACTGTTTCCAAGATAATCAGTTCTTAAAGTACATTTGAATTATTTGAAAAGAGTTAAAACAAATAACTGCACCAGTACTCGAGTACATCGGTGTAATGTTTGACCCCTGCTTTATTTTACTTTCTTAAGACACAGATTGAGAGTAAGCTGGGACGGGTGTGCTCCAGCACTCATCCACTTTACTGTGGGTTGTCTTTAATGAACTTGTTGACAGTGCAGGTTGTGTGTTATCCTCCAGCCCTCTGTCACCAGACTTACTTTATTCATCAGTGGAAGATTAACCGAGAGCCTGACATCATGCTTTTACTTCAGTGCATGGTCTATAAACTGCAGCAAGACCAAAATCCACCAGACATGTTTGTAGATTGTTTTACCAGCAGGGGGCACTATTTTGCCTTAAAGTGGGCTCAACATAAGATTATAAAAAGCATTTAATGCAGGCAGCACACTAAATGAAAAAAGGCAATGTCAGTTTCACATTTTTTTTCTTTCCACACATCAACAATCAAAATCCCCACAAAGTAACATATTTTACAATTTTAAGACTCAAACACATCCTTAAATTTGAGAACTTAATACTGGGACAGCTTTTTCTCTGAGATTAACATTTGTCTTTTAAATATTTGATTTATAATCAACACACATGATTTGTATTTAATAAAAACATAAAATTTGAAGACCATGTGGGTAAACAGGGTGACACTGTGCCACAGCAGGTTAGTGTCTGTGTATGCCTCACAGCAGGAAAGTTGCTCGTTTGACTCTGTGTCACACACTGTCTTTCTGTGTGGTGTTTACATGCTATCCTCATGCCTATGTTTTTCTCCTGGTACTTCAGTTTCCTACCATAATTGAAAAAACAAGCTTGTTTGGTTATTTGGTGACTCTGAATAGGCATGTGTGAGTGTAAATGGCTGTCTGTCTCCCTTTGTGGCCCTGTGGTTGGCTGGGGACTAACTCAGGTGTATTCTGCCTCTTGCCGGCTGTGAGCTGGGACAGGTTTCAGCCCCCACAACCCTGAAGGGAAAAGTTATAAGATAATGGATGTTTGCAAACCAGACACCCTTGTGTAACAAATTTGATCATGAGAGAACTACAACTAAGTAAACAACTATGTGCTTACATCATGCCGTGGGTGTCAAAATTTTGATTTAAGTTGAAGAAATAATGAAAAATTTAATATCTGTAGAGGATCAGTTGCAGCTCTTTTTCCCTCCCCTTTGGAAGTGCTCTGATCAAAGGCAGTGGGGAGGCAACAAGAGGCCATGATAATTAGCTCAAGTCTGATTTGCTGCCCTTGTGGAGCAGCAAAGTGTCTTAAGAAGCATTTTTTTAAGAGGCATAATGCATTTCTCTCTCTCAGTTGAGAGTTTACTTAAATGTGTTCCCCAATCCCCTGCTTACCTTAAAAGCAAATCAAATTTTTTATAGGACATGGGACCTTGAAGGGATAGCGTGGCCAACAGCAGGATAGGATATCCCCCTTACAGTCTAGACACTGGTGGTGAGGGGTACAGGACGAGAATATGATCAGGGCAGAGAAGAGAACTGATTTTAAAAATATAATAGCAGCGAGATGATTGACCAAACAGGACATGAGAGGAACTTTTTGGTTCAGTGCTGAAGTGAATGAATGATCTTGGAGGACAGGAAGGGTGAACAAAAAAAATAGTTCACTTTGAATAAAAAGAAGATGGTATGAATACACAAGTCTTCCTGCTTGAAGTTACACTGTAAGCTTTCAAACTAAATGTTATTTTTAAAGAGTTTTCCAAGAATACTTGTGTCTCCTGGTGAAGTCAGGGGTCAGTGGGCCAGGTGTAGTGTTGCCTCTTTTTATTCCTACCAATCTAATGATGGAATAGAGGGAATTGTTAGAACCAAAGTAATCAGAAATAATGTCTTTGTACGTACACACAGGGTCTCAAGAGGTCAAAACATATAGATCAGACTTTGGCCTGAATAAAAAAAATCCACATATACTGTATATATTTTTTCTTTTACATGCCCTTTGTTTTATGTCTCTCTCCACATGATAAAGCACCATTATGAATGAGACAAAGCCTGCTGCACAGACTCATTGAACCTAATGGCTCATTCCCCTAGTCCCACTGAAGAGACCTAAGAGTAGGATGTCCTACTGTTATTGCTGCAGCAAAAGACCAGTGGCTCAGAGTTGTATACCCCATGCAGAGCAGAAACTGTAGGATAAATGCTGAGTTCTTCACAGCACAGCACTGAACTGACCGATTACCACGGAGTAGACTGGTCAACTATTTATTAAAACTGGGTCCACTGGGGAAGCAGGCCTTAAAGTGGCAGGGGCTTGAACAGAGCATCTCAGACAGCCTGAGAATACAGTTGGATCAGTGGTCAAATGATCCGTCACTCATCCTCATAATTTGGTTGATATTGCAGCACATTTAAATCAGTTGAAAAAATATTTTAGAACCACTCTCAGATGAAGTCTGTATCATTGTTCTTTATTGTTACATGCTGCTATACACACAAGGATAGACAGGGACTGATTTCACTGAGAGCCACAAACCACCTACTGTGGATCCTGGATACCAGGTCAATCGTGGTCAGAACAGGAACAGGAAGGCACAGTGTTGCGTTGAAATGGCACAAAAGAAGAGGGGAAAAGACAAAGTAACCATTTTCTGAAAAGCAATGAGTTTCAAGACTCTACAAAATCCCATGCAAATATTAGTCCAGTTATTGAAATGCAATGTTTGCATTGAGTGAATTGGATGTGCTCCTTCCAGCCACACAATCTAAATACAAAGACTCAATGCAAATTTGATACATGGCCATAACATAGTAATGAAACTGTCAAATTAAATACTGCAAAAACAATAATAAGATTTCTTTCCTGGTAGCATGAATTCTACAATAAAAAAGGCTCTGTACATCAGCATCAAGACGCCTGTCTATGGGCTGGAAACAGTTGTGTATTGTAGCATTTATAAGAACACTAATGTCCAATGCAACAAGCAGGCAGCCATAATAAGTCAAGGCACAAAGATCTAAATGCATGGCGCTACACAAACAGGACCAAGGTAGGACATACATACACCCGACCCTCTTTTTTGCAGCCACATCACATAAGCGGACACTGGCATTGCCACAAAAAGACTGTATAGAGATCTGCCACATCTATGACAAGCACACTGTGCCCTAATGTGTCAGTGTACATGTAGCTGGAGCATTTATGCTTGTTGCAGGCTTTAGCTATCTTTGAATTCAGCTGTTAAATCTGGAACATTTATAGATTTCAGTCTTAAATAATGTGCATTGTATGTGACTGTAGCTCTTATAATTCAATATCAGATTTTTTTTTAAGTAATAGCATATGATTTGGAAGTTATTACAATGGATTCTAGTAGTAATGATACATAGATATCACATAATTTGAAAGAATAAAAAACAGACATACAGATGTTTGACACTGCGTACAACTTAAGCGCATCTTATAAACTCTTATTTTTAAAAGGAATTAATTGTTAATGATTTTGTTGGAGTGCAAAACACTTCAAATAAACACAGACATATATAAGTAAAATGCTCTCATAATGCTAATCAAACTTGCTGGAAAAACAAGTTAAAAGTTATTTATATATGTCAATGATGAATACAATATCTAAACAACAGAACTAAGTTTACAAACTCTTCTGATTTTAGTGTCGAGCAACTGATACAGAGTTAGTTTTGATCTTAAGTGTGCTTAAAAGCACCACCATGAGCGGTAGTGAAATATCGCTGGATTCCACATTATGACGACACAACTAATCTGGCCTACACACAACTTACCACCGTCCAACAGTTACTGAAATGTTTTAGAGCTGGGGAAACCACCTTTTTTCGCAACATAAGTTGTATGAGTCAAATTTCTCTTGTAATGTCAAAGGCATTGACAGAATAAACAGAGTCCTCTCTCATCCTGAAGGGTTTTCTTTCAGGGTCTTCTTCAGCTCTGACCATACACAGAGGAAGGGACTGATGGGTTAAAGGAAAAGAAAGTCTTAATGATCTTTGTAAAGCATTAATCCACTTTGATGGATGGAGAGGGAGAAAAGCTAAATCCGAGTCAGGGGTTGAGGTGCTCGTCCTCCAGATGAAGGCTGCTGGAGGGACACAGGAGAGGCTGGCTGGAGCAGTTTGTGCTCTGACTCTTCAAGCTCTCTGTGGACTCAGATGACCCTGAAGGAACAACACATAAGCACAAATAAGCCACACTACTGAGAGAAAATGGCACCACCAGATTTCACATAGAACATGTACCATTAAAAACTGTATGGTCAAAGAAACATAACTGTGAATTTCACTCAGTTACGACAAAATACAATATTTATCGAGGGGTCACAATATGATTCTATGACAAAACTTTACATGTTCTCATTTTTATTGCAATCAAGGTAACTGCAAGCTTAACAACCATGCCCAACCCATTTTAGAAAGGTCATATTTTGCCTTTAATAAGGTTCATATATTCATTTTTTTTAAATATCTCTATTAGTGCCGTTTTCTCCATATGTCTGAGATTCTTTGTTGTAGCTTCTGATCCTTTAAGGCCAGTTTAAACAGCTGCTGTTGCTGCAGAAAGATAGCCTTAACGCCACAGGCTTTTGTTTTGTTGACAGAGGTGCTCTATCACGCAGGGGAGACATGTTAAACCAACTAGAAACCAACAAGAAAATTGATATCAATTTGTTTAGTTTAAATATAAAAACTTTTAAACCCCCAAATTTTTCACAGACATATTTTATTTTAGAAAAATACACTTTTATAACATCGGAAAATGACTGTAAATTGTCTTGTAAAGAAGCTAATACACAAAAAAGACATATTGATAACAGGACAATGTAGTTTTGATAAAGAAAGTCTGACCTGAACCGGGTCAAAAATGTATGACCTTAAGAAATAAGAATGAATTTTGAAGATTTTTCGTGGCCTGAATTTTAAAAGTCTAATTTGAACACATTTACAATATTCATTGACAGTTTCCAAGGTCATAAACAAGCACTTGTCCGGCACTTTGAAGAAGCATTTCAACACTTTTCAAGTACCTTGCACATATTGTTAACAGCATATCTACACCAACAAATAAATCCGTAAAGACAGTCATTCCAGCCCATTTCATCTCAAAACAAACACTGAAAAAACAAATGCATATTTTGTAATAGCAGTCAGTAAAGGATGACAAATTTCAAGGAAAATTTAGCAAACCTGCTCTAAAACAGTCGCCTAAACTTCACTTCTATGTTGATTGTTAAAACCAATGATGTCATAAATAATCTATCCTTATATCAATGTTTTGGCTTCTCTAGCTTCCTGGTGGACCTATTTTGTTTGCTGCATCATGTTGCAAACGTTCTTTTATTGCCAAACAGGTTTAAGAGGTCCATATCTGTTTACACTTTTACTGTGGGATTCTTTCATCCCAACCTATGACCAGCTGCTTCTCTTGCTGTACATATTAATGAAGGGGGAAGGTTCAAACACAGGAAAGCAGAGCAGAAAGGAGAGCCTACATACCAGTTATTCCTCCATACCAATAGAGCAGGAATCAGGACCTAGAGCTGCCCAGAGGGAGGCAGGATGTAGGAATAGGATAGCAGGAAACAGGAGAGGGTTAAGAAACAGAAGCTTTTGGACACACAGGTTAAATGCAAAGCAAAAGCACTCACAGGTTTTAGTCTTGAGTTTTAAGAGAGTGACGTCAAAGGAATTTAGAGATTTATCAAATTGAGAAGAATACAAAATGAGCAGGAAAACAGTATTTTGAAAAGTGCAGTCAATAGAGGAAGAGATTTTCTTTGATACCCCTGGTGTGTTTCTTGTGCATTTCTTACCCGGCAGAGAAAGGTCACCGGCTGGGTCGCTCTCTGTCTTGGTCAAGCTGCTGTGCTCACTGCTGCAGTCCTGGAGAATGTCTGCCCTAGAAGGCGTCCTGTCCTCTGAAGTAAGGAGAGCATTTTTCAATAAGTCTAAGTGTTAGAGAAACTTGAACTCTTTAGCTACAGTATAAGAAACTCACCATCATCTGGAGACAGGGATTCAGCTGCATCCTCTGTTGCTGTGGCCTGAAGAGGAAGAAAAGAGAAATTATGTTTAAGTCTTTGTTTAAAGCAGAGTTCAAGTCTAGAACTCTGTTTACACTTTATATTTTATTGTACTGACTCCCATGCTGGTTAAATGGGTACTTACATGACTGCAATATATAGTATGTCCACACATCTCATAAGCAAAATGCT